>LOEQ01000120.1:44367-73151 GCA_001685075.1 Bramus lutescens | reverse complement strand
AGCCTGACCTAATGGGCCAATCAGCTTTATAATTTATAGAGATCTCTGTGTGATTTTCTTTGGGGCTTGCCGACTGTGAGGTACCGGGCAGGACAGAAACCCCAACAAGCAGGCCCCTTCATGTTACACAGAAGAAGTGACCTAAACTCTCCCAAGCCAAGTCATCCTGATCAAAATAGTAGTCCCAAGAGAGGTTGGTCTGTTGGAGGCCCACAGGCGCAAGTTGACCAGATGGTTCACGGCATCTCCCATTCGGTAACATAATTCTGATGAACTTGAGAGGGCATGGCTGATCTGCAGTGTGGTGCTAACAGAAAAGAGATGGTGCTGGCTGGTCCTAGAAGTCAAAAGCCACAAGGAGATGGTCCTGAAGGATGCTACTATAGAAACTGAAAGGTGACTGGAAGCTAACAAGAGGGAGTCCTAGGTCTGTTCCATCCAAACACCATTGAAGCAAGACATAGATGCACGGGACCTGCTAGGTGCTGCTCTATACTCTTGTCTTTTTGTTTTGGTTTTTTGAGACAGATTTTCTCTCTAGCTTTGGAGCCTGTCCTGGAACTCACTCAGTAGACCAGGCTGACCTCTAACTCACAGAGATCTGCCTGCTTCTGCCTCCTGGTGCTGGGATTAAAGGCGTGCACCACCACCACCCAGTATATACTCTTATCTTTTATTTATTTATCTTATCTTTATTTGTAAGGAATTTATTCTAGAACATTAGCAGAGATATGGAGACATTGGGAAGCTTTTTTTTTACATAATTCTTAGTTATTGCCAGTGATGAATTCTCAACCCTTTTTAATGCTAGTGTAAACCCGAGTGTTTGATTTATAAATAAATAAATACTAAAGCCAAAATGCCCAGGAATCCAGAGAGTCGACTTCTAATTCAATTAGAGAAATTGAACAGTACAGTTAATTTCCTGACTACCAATTTCCATCGACCTTGTTTTTGAAGCTTTGATGCAAGACCCTCAAATTACAGTGATCTAGACAAAGGAATAAGGAGATCTCATCACTTCTTCAAAGAGTCCTTACACAGGCAGCAACACTGATTACCTATCGGTTAAAGACAAATTTGACAATAGCATAAAAGATAAAAACATAAAATTAATTACTGTTTTTGTGAAGGAAAGTTGGAGTTTTGAGTATTATTAAGAGTTTTCTAAGGCAAGGTCCTAACAGATTTAAGCACATGCATTGGAGGAAGGAGAAAGAGAGAGAGAGAACAGTAAGTAGTATGTGCCCTAAAATAGACACAGGCTTCTCAAGAGAGCCACTGTAATTAGGACTAGAAGATATGCTATTGACAGTACGTATGCTAAACAGCTTGTAGGAATGGTCACTTCACAAATTTTTTGTTTCTTCTTCCTTTTTTTCCCATAATCAATCTGTGTCTTTAAGAAAAAAATCCATCAACTTTAAAATCGAAATCTGTGTCTAATCTGTGGGTTAGACAGTTCCCTGGGAACTTTTCCTCCCCTGTTTTCCTGACCATGGGAAGAGTGGTGGTTACTATGATCACCTTGCCAAATGAGTAGGATCCCACTAAGAAAGAAATTCTGCCTCTTTAGCTCTCTCAAGTAATATTTAGTCTCCAGTAGAATATTCTTTGTTATCCCAAAGCCCTGTGAGGTGATAAACAGGTTTTTCCTGTGTTTTTTGGAGGAAGTGGAAAGTATTAGGTAAACAATCTGTTTCCCAAATTAACGATATGAGTATGCTGTGCACTATTTTGTACCCGATACCACTTAGAGTTTAAGAAGTAGCTACTGTCTTTGGCTTACCACAGTAAAGACTGGAGTCAAAAATACATCCTCACACACACCCAAGTTTCCATCATGTTCTCAGCCACTGATCCTGCACTGTCCATCTAAGAACAATCTGTTTCCACCCGAAGTTTCTTTCCCTCTATCTTGGTGTATTTGTGGCGGTTACTGTATCTTTGAGCTAGGGAAGAAATTTGAATATAAAATAATCCCTCAGAATCATTGCAGCAAAAAGTAACATTCCATTTCATTTACTTAAAAGAAAACACAGTGTGTGGATTCAGCACATCCTGATTAACTCCGAGTTACCCATAGTGCATCAGTGTTGAATTAAGGAAAGAAATAAAAGCACTTACCCTTGGAAGAGCAAGATGAGACTTGAATTCTCTAATTCAAGTTCCTTGTGTCTTCTGTTCTCTATCCATCTGTTGTATGAGTCTGAATCAGTGTCTGACTGAAGGCTGTCTTATGACTATCTTTCTCTCTGTAAATCTATATGTCTATCTCTCTGTGTGTCTATCCCTAACAAAGGGCTTTATTTTGTATTTATTAAACATCACAGAAAACATCACATGCGATGTACTGAGGGAGATAACAAATCTTTAACAGAATTTTACAAGGGGTTAAGTAAGTGAGTTCAATTGACCCCCAACTAAGCCAGAACTACAAACATCACTGTTTGTCCACCAACATCCAAATATGTGTTTAGCATTTGTGGCGGATATTTATTTTAAAAGATTGCTTTGAACCTCTGTATCTGCTGTTTCCAGCAAATGATACCCATGCATTATCTAAGTCAAGTGCATGGAAGAATATGTAACTTAAGATTGAAGCTATGCATTAGCATAGAGGTAACAGTTGATGTAGTGCAATGTCAAGGCAAATAAGGTTGATTGATGTAGGAGGGTCATCTGTCTATGTGTTAATTGGTTAATAAAGAAACTGCCTTGGCCCTTTGATTGGCCAGCCCTTAGGTGGGTGGCGTAGACAGAACAGAATTGTGGGAGAAAGAAAACAGAGTCAGGGAGACGCCATGACTCTCCTCTCAGAGGCAGACCATGAAGCTCTGGCCCAAGATGGNATACAATTTGTGTGTTGTTATTTATGGATATAAGCTAGCCGTGCGGGAGCTGGGTGGGAGGAAAAGCAGGCCTGTGCTCCCCTCATCACTACAGTTGATTGTTACATTGTTCTCTTAAAAGTAGGCTAAACAAATGGGCTGAATATCCTAAGATGTGTTATTAATTCTGGCTGTGAGGTCCAGCAAAAGTTCCAGTCTTTTAGAATATAAGAGATATTTTTATAATATCCTATTACCATACTACAGTGATAAGACTATCCTGTAAGAGTTGTTCCTGTTACTTATGTATAAAATTGATGCAAATTAATCAACATGAAATGAATTGTAGTTAGTGTATGTGAGGGCTGGCAGGTCCTGGCTTGTGAGTGGAGATTGTTAGATTTTTAGAGATTGTTTTGAGCGGTTGTTAAACAGAGCCATTATTGCATGATTACATGTTAAGTTTACATTTACAAATAATGTGCAGTTAAAATGTAAGTGATTAACCCTTAAGACACCTTCTTAATTATTTGGCTGCATATTACTTTTTTTTTAACAGGGTCAACTTTATTGATGCACTGTGGGGGTTCCTCCTCCTAATTCCACAATCAGTTATTTCATACTGTGGCTTCAAATTATCCATGGTATGAGATCTGATACCCCAGAGATAGGTAGGTAGACACTACAGATTATCACTCCTCTATCCTGCCCAGAACCACTTGCCAGACATCTACTTATAGCTAACCTTAGTTGGGAAACTGATGGATTCCAGTGATGTGGGATGACCTTCTGAATATGTATTGCGTTTATTGGTTGATAAATAAAGGTGTTTCAGCCAATGGCTTAGCAGAGCAAAGCCAGGAGGGAAATCTGAACAGAGATATATACAGAGAGTTGGCGGAGTCACAGAGATGCCATTTAGCTGCCAAAGGAGAAGGATGCTGGACCCTTACCTGTAGGCAACAGCCTTGTGGTGATACATAGATTAATAGAAATGGGTTAATTTAAGGTATAAGAGTTAGTTAGGAATACATCTAAGTTATTGGCCAAACAGTGCTGTAATTAATATTGTTTCTGTGTGATTATTTGGGTCTGGGCATCTAGGAAATGAAGGAGCAATCTCTGTCTATTTCCCACCACAGCATATTTTAGCCAGTATATCTCAAATGTACTTCCCTGGATGAGCTGTACCATCTGTGATCCTGCCTATGGCCCTCGCAGTTTCTTTTACAGAGTAATTGTTTCGTGTGCAAAGACTTCAGAACCAGTTTCTTAGTTCATTATAAACAATGGAAGAAATAGACACAGATTTTTCTTTGCTTCTCTAATTTTATTTTTACATTGGAAAAAAAGATGAACACTTATAATATCAATGCCAAAGCATCAAAATTATCCTTCAATGATTTAAGAGAAAAACTAATGGTGATGAAGAATATGTGCTCCGAGAGGGTCATCTTCATTCTCATCTTCCTAACACTGCTTCTAATGTGTGCTATAGATAGGTAATAAATGATTCTGAAGCAATATTCTAAATTGCACGACAGCTCCTATTTCCTATCATTCCTTAAGAGCACTGTTTTCTGTAAGGCTCATATTATTTACTCCCACGCATAAAAACACCCACCAATTTTCAACTCTGCTTTTCTTATTACATAAAATCATTTAAACGTCTTCATGCATCTAGTCTCTATTAGACTTCCCCCACTGAGAAACAAGGAAATGTCTAATTATTTTGAATGCTTGCATTTCCTTCCCTGGGTAGCTCTAGAACTCTACCCAAGTTCTTCTTAGTGAAGTCATTGTACTGTCATGGTGCCCCGACCCAGCTCTGCCTTCAAAACTGCCAGGGATCTTTGAGAATGGGAATTCACTGCTGTCCATCAGTTAGAAATGTCAGCTTCCCTCTTGCAGACCTGTACAACAATAACTGAAAGCCAACTCAATGTCTTTCACCAGAAAGCCTTTCAGCATCTCAAAATTAAGATAATTTATTAGCTTTTAAATAAGACAACATATGTAACTGTCAAAGCATATGGAGTCTTTTTTGACAGCGTATTTGGAATTACGATTGTTTTTGCTTGTAACTGTCAATTTCTAAGTTTCAATATAGTAAACCTGCAGGCCATGCTATAATAGATCCTTAGAATAACACATATTATAGCAAAATAATGCAGAATGACACTCCTGCCAAGCATATTTATAGAATGAAGTTTAAATAACACAAGACATCTTATTCCAGAAGCAGCATTCCTTCTGCAGCTCTGCAGCTTCCTCAGCAGCATTCCTTAATATTATTTTGGAGAAAATGTTCATAATAAGGTAATAGGCCTAAGAAATTATTCAGTTTTGGTTTATTTGCCTTGTTGGAGCAGTGAATTTAAAAAGTAGGTACCAGGTAAGTGTAGCGTAGGAAATGTGTATGAATGACTGGGGTAAGTGATTCCAAGTTGTCCCAGTCACTAAAATTTACTTGTTAATATGTTCCCAACCTATTTTTTAGTGAAAAATAGGAAGTAAAAATGGCTTCTGAGGTTGTGGCTCAGAAGAGCTGGACTGACGTATTTAGCTTCTTCCAGATGTGCTTGATCAAGGACTTGTCAGGCACACCTCCCTGTGCACAGGGATGCAAGGTCCGGCCTAAGCAACCCATGGCACTGAGCAGTGTACTGATGAGGTGACAGCCCGTAGGAGACATCTCATTTCCAACAGTTTCAGGCGACACTCAGACCTCACCACTTGCATGCTTTTTATCCTCTAAATTTATCACAAAACTAAAGTCACAGCCATTGCTGCACGTTGACCACATAGTCCTATGAAGTTCCCCAGATGAAGGTAAAGAAACCCACAACCAGGAGGAAAACACATGCTCAGAAAGTTGCCCCTTTATAGCATGGTACAAACTGTATTGCACAAGTTATGACGAGAAAATGGAAAGGAATAAATAACTTATTTTTTTTCGGCCTGAGGGAAAAGGAGAATGCGCCACTGTAAAGGTAATTCTTGAGCTGAGGTTTATAGCTGTCAAGCTTTCTTGTGAAATATCAGAAACTTCTAGGAATAAAGGTCTTTTCCCTACTCCACAGTTTTCCCCCTCCTGTCCCCAGTCCATTCAGGAGCTCTGATAGTAACCTGTGATGAAGCCTGACTCAAGATCACAGGAGTAATGTAGAGGCCAAGCCTGGAGACATCCTTCCAGACACGGAGGGCCCTTAGACTGCTGGCCTGCGGGATTCTTGATCATGGGAAATGTGGATTTCTTTCTGGAAATCTATATACCTCATGAACACTATTTGTTTTATCAAAGAAAATTTCCTTTTGACATAAGCTAGTTAACTGACCTTGTGGTGGAGATAGTCAGGTAATATTTTTAATTTCCTTTTTCTAATATAATTACATCATTTTCCCCTTCCCTTTCTTAATCTGCAAACCATCCTATATACCCCTCCCTGCCCTTTTTCAAATACAAGGCTTCTGTTTGTCATTAAATGTCATATACACCTATGTATATTATGTAGATATATATTCCTAAATGGATAAATGCAACTGCTCAGTCTATGGTGTTACGTGTGTGTGTGTATGTGTGTGTGTGTGTGTGTGTGTTGTATTGTATGTATGTATGTTTTGGGGGCTAACCATTTGATATTGGATAACCAATTGGCATCTTCTCTGGGGGATACTCTATTTCGGAGGATATTACATGCTCATAGATGAACTATTTTAATGACTTCTGACTGGTGGTGCTGGTTCAGCTGGAGACTGGGCTACTGATGGCTGTGGTGCCCATTTTAATGTGCACAGGGAAGAGATTTAAAGTAACTTACCCAAAGATGTCATCATTCATTATGTGGTGTTTCATATCAATGCAGATGATTCATTATTGGCCAGACAATGGTGCTGTGACTGGTTTGAGCTTAATGCATTCTTTATTCAATACGTTTTATTTCCCTGAGCATGTTTGTTGCCTGTGTCTTGTTGATTTTTGTTTTCATTAACTCTAGGATTTTGTTAGCCTGGGGTTCTGAGAGTATAGTAACAAAGAGAATGGACTTCCAGTTCATCATCAACGCTGGCATTGTCCAGGAAGCTCTAGGAACCTCTTTCTCTATGGAGGCATACCTTTAACTCTGCACTCACCCATTCTGCATTCGGTACTTTCTGTTCCAAGTAAAGAAGGGAAAACAAAGCGCTTCCAATTAGAAACAAGCAATGTTTGAACAAGCATCGAACAATATTTTATATAATGGTTCCTTTAAGAACAGCCTTGAACTAAAACCAGATACCCATGTTTAAAGTTTAAAACATTCTACGTTTAGTTCATCTTTCAGCAAAACTGTTTTTAGTAACGGGGGCTTTGCCAGTCAATAGTCCCAAAGTCCTTTCCCTTGTGAAATGCTTGTTTCCCATTATGTGCACTAGTGGGATTTAGGCCTGGTGAAATGAAAGAGCATCATGAAGTATTTTCCTATGGCATACGTAACATTTCCTAACCTGAAGTCTCTACAATAAGCTGTCAAGTGCAAAGAACCTTAAGCACGAACTCTCTCTCTCATACAGAAACACACACTCAAACACATGCACACAAACACACACTCACACATATATATACACACACAGTCACTCACACATGCACACACACACTCACACATGCACACAAACGCACAGACATGTACACATACACAACACAAAGCAAAACTAATTTAGATTCTAAAGGCACTAAAGAAACCAATTATTTCCAACATGACCCCCATTCTAAGTAACTACTTATATATGCTTTGAGAGTCATTTTTCAGAATGCCGTGTGTTAAGGACTCCAAGAAGAATAGCGTAGAAATTGAAAAGGAGACAAAACAGACAGAGTAGGATAAGAGCTACCGAGCGCTTGCCTGCCTCTTTGCCCCCTTTGTGGCTAATCCCCTTTGCCCCACGTGACTTACCTAGGAGAGCCTTGTTTCCTGGCCTGATCTAAAGCAGAGGTCAGGTGGTGTGGGGAGCTCAGGGTGACTTTAGTATTCTTGTTTTATTTTGTTTACAGTTCTCTGTAAGATCCGACGGAAGGTAATCCTTATAGCTTCAGGTGGCAAAGCCACCTCAGGCCAGAGTTCCTCATTTAACCTGTGTCTGCACCTGGCACTCAGGGCTGATGCTATTTGGAGTTGGGACAGGACCCCTCCACGCAGAGCACGCCGTGACATTAGGCTGTGCTGCTGCCCCGGGTGATTTCAGGTTAAGAACGCTCTGAGGAATCCTTGTTAATGTTTTCCGAAATCCTGAATTCCTCTGGTTGTTTTGCAGCCAATTACAGGGTAAATTTAGTGCTTTTTATTTAAAGTGGTTGTAAAATTCTATTCCCAGACAGTTGTGGAGATTTATTTTTGCAGTGCACAGTCCTCACAACAGTGAAAGGTTCAACATTTCATTGTGTACGCGGAACCCTTGGTTCTCTATCATACAGCCATTGAACTCGTCACACCACTGTCTCTGCTGAAAATCTCTTATGAAGTCTTGCCCTAGGATGACCAGAAATCCTTTTAGGCCTTGTTAAATGGAAAATACATATTGCCTTGGGAGTACATAAATCAATAGACATCTAGATCTATCGGTTTCTACTTTTTTGACGGTGAATTTGAGTAACTTTTAGAGACTCCGTACTTAAGAGTGGTGTGCATTTGAAAGGACAAAGGAAAAGGAAATGAATATGGCGCCGTCAGCGCCTAGGCTTAGTTGGAGTGTTCTCTGCACACTTGTGAGCCCTGTAAGTCTGCAGTTGGTCCCTAGGATATAAAGCCTGGTGCCTCTTTGAGGAGTACTAACCAGTCTGAGCTCGGTATTTCCCACCCAGTGCTCTACGCTCAGGGAGTCTGAGGTGCTTCCAAAGAACTTGACTGGGGAAGACCCACTCACTCACCATGCTGCGATCAGAGGGGTCTGGACAGAGAAACGACAATACATGAGCCTTCACCAAAGACAGGACCTACTGAAAGGGATGAGCCACCTCACACACTACCCACTAGTGATTTTGTTACTTGTTCGCAGTGGCCATCTTCTCGAGATGGAATTCTTCACACCCAGAGTCACCTTCTTTGCAGGTGTCCTAGCAGAGCTCGTGTAGGGAGGGAGCAGGGGTCTGTGGTTTGGAACACTATTCTTGAAGCTGCTGTGGCTGCATGATGGTCAGCTGTGTTGGTTGGCGTTCTCACCGGTCCAACACACAGGAGCTGAATCTCCTGAACAGACACCAGAGCAAAGCCTAGACGACAAATAGGGTATGGTTGCAAGATTTTTGCTGTTGAGACATAAAGAAAATACAGGTTTGCCTCAGATATGGAGAACACCAACCCAGCAAAGAAAAGATTCTACAAATCTAGCTAGATATACTGCTGAGTTTATTGGGCTTACATACCAGAACAAAGGCTGTGAAAGGCAACTACATCATTCAAAAGTCTCTGGGCAACTGAGGGGATCTGCATCACCTGAAAAACATGCATGGGTGACTAATTAAAAAACTGTACCACTGAAGAGGTCATTGGGAAATAGTTGACAGGCACCCTATAGGGCTTTAGCAAGACAACGCCTGTGGGACTGTCAGCCCGGAGAATCTCTCCTAGCCCAGGCAGACCTTTGTCAAGGTTCCCACACTGACGGCGGTCTCCCTCACGTCTCAACTTAGAAAAGGGATTGAGACCTTTTAAGGATGATGTTCAGGCTCTTGATTATATGAGCCTGTGAATGCTCCTACACTATGCATGAAGGAATATTACTCTGCCAGGTCCCTTAATGATCACCCGGAGATGACTGCAGCCACTCTGATTAATGACAGCGCTGGTCATATCCAACCAAGAGGTTGGATAACTGCTATGTTCTCTTGTAATATAATATCTCACACACTCGCAGGGCATGATACCTCATAGACACCTCCTAAACTGCTACAGCTAGATGAAGGTGAGCTGAGGCACACTCCTAATTATAGACACACGAGTCTGAGGACACAATAATTCCTTGGCACCATTGGCAAAATATGTTCCATCATCAGCCCCTTGGTGATCTAGAGCCACCCTTTCTGTCCCTTGGCATTCATCTGAGGGGACTCAGGCAGCCAGTGAAGGGTTTCATATACTAACAGATGTCCTGATGGCTTAAAAATGGGAGCCCTTGGACTCCTGTCCCATGGACAAAAAGGTCATGAATGAGAATTCTCCTGTGTTTGCTGCTCTAGTCGGGGTCGTGAACCTGGGAGAGTGGGTCCTGAAACGAGGCAGACTAAAGTCTTTTGCAATAGCCAACCTTATCCACAGCAGCTGGCAGTTTATATTCAGAGGGTTAAGAAGCATCATGAGCAAAGTGTTTCATCACAAGGACAAGCCACATGTGGCAAAACATGTTTTTCTATAGAAACCGCTGGGAGAAATCAGAGACTGAGACTCAATTCAAACCTAGATTAAATGAATTTACTCCTGCTGCTCGCAGAAGGATAGCAGCCTTAGAGCCAATTCAGCATGCCATGCAGAAGGGGAATTAAGGTGAGGGTTTTGTAAGGTCGATATCAGAAAGGTATGTATTACAACTATCCATGGAATCCACATCCTGGCAGGAAAATAGTCTTATATCCCTCAATGTTTCTTACTTTCCCACTATATAGGGGGAAAAAAAGACCATTTTGTCTTTTACCCATGGCAGTAGTGAGATTTACAGAAGCAAAGGAAGCTGTCACAACCCATTATCTCACCTGCAGGCCACTAGGATCCCCCAGGCATGCCGGAGTAGAAGGTCAGTGGCCCTTAAGGGATGCCCGGCTCCACTAAGTTTCTTTGGTCACCACAGGAGATCTGTGTAAATTATAGCTCAGGTCTGAACACCCTAATGACTGGCATAGAGAAGTTCATTTCTGGGCAGGCAATAGCACAGTGTCACCAGGTTAGGGCTGGCTGGCATGTCCTCACAGGGGCATACGAATAACAGCATCTGAAGTAAACCAACTCACTCCTCTCCATACACCTGGGAGGAGCATGAAAACAAACTCCAAGAGCAATTCTGTGTTTTGAAGAAACTGGGATCACCAGACTCCTGTCTTGTTTCCTTGGAATTTCCTCACAAGCACTCAGAATTCCCCTTGCATGATTCCATTCTTCGAGTGTGTTCTGACACTTCTGCATTCAAGAGAGCAAGCCTGGGCTAGTTGTTAAGGGTAGAGACTTTGCAAGCAAGCGCCAAGTCCACATCCTGGTTGTTAAGATGGCTATGTCTCAAATGCTTCCTGTGTAAAATGATGACGTTAGCAGCTGCCTCACAGGGTTATAAGATCGCCTTTGGTGGAATATTTGAATACCCCATAGATAACTGCTGGCTAGTCTACCTGCCCTAGGGATCTTGTTGGGGTTTTGTTTTAATGTTTTGATCCCAGTGCTGGGATCAAAGGCGTGCACCACCACCACCTGGCCTTCTTCTGATTTTTAATAAGTCCTTTGTTTTCGTAGTATTTAACAAGTCTCACGTTTTTGTAGTGTTGAATAAATACTAAATACTTCCCGAAGTGAGGAAACATTTAAAGTTCATGACAAAGCTGATAGGTGCTTTTATTATTCATGTTTTCTGATGAAGTAAACCAACAAACAGAGCCCCACCACTGAGCTAAGTAACTTTCCCAAGATCACACAGCTGAGAGTAGCAGGCTGGGTGTCCCTCAGGCTTGTAGACCTGTGCTGAGCCAAACTACTGTGTTCGTTTATTCATTTCTAAATACTTCTCACTTATTCATCAGCCCTGCTCAGTCCTATTAGCCTAAATCTTCATGTTCTCCCATCACCACTCAAAGGCCTGGCCTTCTTGGTGGGAAGCATTGCCCTGTAGCAAGGAGAGGCTGGATCCCTCCCTCACCCTTCTTCTGATGGACCGGGCCTAAGTCTGCTGAGGTCTAGGAGAGGCTGCTTCTGACTGGCACTCATCTGTTTTAACATAACCCTACCCTTGTCTTCTGAGCATTCTACAAGAATCACCTTCCCTTCCTTGGAGCAAAGCCGACTGCTTACCAGAGCATCTCTGAAAGATTCCCTGCCACATCTTATTGCTGCAGCTTTCTTCCCCATCTCGGTGTCTTCAGTCTTCTGCCTGGGAGTGAGAAGCAGGTAAAGTCGGAGTGTGCTCATAGACCCTTGGTGCAAAAGACCACGTGGAGTAAGTGCCCTCTGAAGTCTAAGAGGCCCCGTGCAAACTGTAGGAATGTTAACTATGCCATGATTTTTGCCAGAGGGTCATTTTTTTCTGCCATAAAGTGGCATGTGCTTCAAGGGACCCAGAGCTTTCTTAGAATTTCTTTCAAAGGCTCAGTTATTCCAGAAATGCTATTATCCACCCAAGAACCTGGTGCATTCAGGAAGACCCCTTTCATGGACCACTTACTTTTGTCTGTCTCTATGCCCCTGGTCTAATGATCACCCATTAAAATACTAATACAGCCTTCCATGCCTTCCTGTGATGTAGAGCTGCTCAAAGGGAACATTTGCCATATTGTATGTATAAAAATAACTTTAGAAACATATACTGCCACAAAACACATCTAAAGGATTTTGACAAGGACAAGACAGTGCATGAAATATAAAGATTTTGAACTTTTATGAGGCAGTTTAACTAGGAGTGGGGAGGCACTTTGTTTTTAATTTTCATGTATTCAGAAAAGCAAATGAAATAAAATACATTTTCAATAACATCTTCTAATTATAAACAAAGGCTAATTTCTCTTGAACCTTTTAATGTATTCACAGAAGTGTTTGTACATTTCCTAATGAGTGCTATTGTATTGAGGGGCACATTGCACATGAAGGATTGTGTCTATGCAGGAATGACCCTGCATAAATGCAGATTGCTTCATATTAGCTACAAGGAACTTAAGGATGAGATTCACTCCCCACCCTGAGTGCTTCACAGGAAATAGTTAGCTATTGCTTTACTTAAGTGCCTGGGAGTTTAGAGCACCATTAGGTCTATCTGTAGATTTCCTTGAGAAGCAATTCTGCTCTCCATGTCCTTTTGGGAGCATAACTGTATGCCAACCCCCCCACCCCCCCNNNTGTGTGTGTGTGTGTGTGTGTGTGTGTAAGTGGGTCTTTGAATGAGTGTATAGAGACTGGATACTCTTCAGAGATTTCCATCTGTTTGAACAAAGAAGACAATCACAGAACCAAGCAGCTCAGCTGATCTGTCGGTAGTGTTCTGTGTCCACAGCATACTAGATAACTAGTTGGGAAGAGGGGAGTTTCTTTGTCCCAGATCTGTTTTCCCATCAATAAGTGTCAGCAGAAACGGCTCTGAGTCAAAAGCAGACCTAACTTCCCAACTGGTTCTTCTGCACTCTCTGTTCATGTTGTGTTTTCTGCCCTCTCTTCTTTCTATTTATGACTACCTCTTAGTTTTTCATCTTTTTACCCAGTTTCTCTTCAGTTAATCTAAGCTAAACTTTGACAAGCCATAGCATGGATAAATAACCCTCATGGATGATTTTTAATTCTCATTTGAGCCAATAATTTTAACCATGCCTTCCATCAAATATTTTTATGACAGATGTTCACTGGGATCAAATTTGATTAATTTGCATTTCCCTTCCTCTCTTTGATTTTTTATGTTATTCAGTGAAACTATGAGAGTGTAGGGGGGACAACATGGCCAAAAGATAGACAGTAGGCAAATGAAGGTGGAGAAGGCAGTAACCTATCAATTGGATGTCCATTCATTTAAAAAGGAAGATGCTCTTTGGTGGTAGGATGGGCAGCATCAAGAAGTCATTGTTTTTATGCTTGGTAAACATGAATTAGTGTAAAGGTGAATGTTCAGTTGAGAGTCACATGTGGCAGCACATGGAATGGGAGCTGCATCCAGAAATGAGCACATACTGGCCCAGGCAGGTAAAGAATCTATCCAGCAAAAGGCACCTACCATCAAGAGGAGAAATCATTTAGAGAATGGAATAAAAGAGTAAGAGAATAGCCACACCTAGAAGCCTCATACCCATGGGATAACACACTCAGAAGATGGGAGTAGAAAGGTGGAAGTGTTTGTGCACTGGTGTCAGAGAGACACAGATCACAAACAAGGACATTAGACCCACACAGGATTTATTTTCTTTAAAAAAAAAAGATTAAGCACATCTTCATCTGAACTTGCCTGCCATCTAGTTCACAAATATTGGCGCCTATTATAATTCAACACTCCATCCCTCCCTTCATAGGCCTTCTCCTGCCACTCCAATGAAAGCACTGTTCAGTGTCATCTCTAAGTTTTATGGGGCTATTCATGAATAAACTTCTAGTTTATTCATATCGCCCTATAATCCTGAGATCCTCTTTTTTCTTCTTTTTTCTTACATAAATTGATTTTAGCCAATACCTAAAGACCAAAAATGTATACATTTGGGAGCTACCGTGTAATATCTCTGTGCATATGTGCAGTCTGTAATGTTTAAATTAGGAAAAACATACCTCTTTCTCCAGTGTTTATCATTTCTTTTTGGTGGAAAGATTTACTCGTTTTCTTCGTCATTGTAGATATTTGTAGTACATGTTTGGTGCCTACAAGCGCCTGACTGCAGTAGCACCCCGAACTTCCATTTCTATCAAACAGTAGCTACTCATTAATATATCTTTCCCATATCCTTTCCATCCTGGGCTTCTGGATGCCCCACCTGGCGAATGAAGGAAAGGGATTGTTGGACATAAAATGTTTTCTACAGGACATTTTGAGAAGCCTCAGTCCTGTTTTTGCATAATGGCTCTACCAATTTCCCTTCCCAGCTACAACCTGCAAAGGTTTCCACCCCCAACACTGTCACCAGCATATGTTAGCTTTTGTATTTCCAGTCACTGCTCCTACAGGAGTAAAGTGGTCCCATTATGGCTTTGCTTTGAGGTTAAGCACAGTTTACAGACCCATTGACCTTTTTATGTCTTCTACTGAGAAATGCTTACTTGGGTTGAGTTCATCTTTCCATTTTTTCTCTGTACTGGGGATTGAACTCAGGGCCTCACTTATGTTCTCTGCCATTGGCTATACCCCAGCCCTCCTTCAACTTTCTTTTTTAATTTGGAAATAGTATCTTGCTTAGTTGCACGGGTAGGTTTTGAGCTTGACACCCTCCTGCGTCCCTGCGGAGTACCTGGGGATAAAAGGCCTACACCACCAAACCCAGGTTTCATTTGTTGCTTTCTACCTTCTTCTGCTAACAGTAGAATATTGTAGGTCAGGACAATGCGTCCTGGTTCACCGCCACAGTTCCAGCATCTGGAATAAGTTTGACACATTATATGTAATCAATTATGTTTTCCTCAAGCACTGATAGAAAAATAAGCACAAACTAATTTAATTAAATGACTTCAAGTCTGTGCTGGTAGCTTTCTCCTGTTGACAGCAGTAGATTTTACAGTCAGGTCATTTCCAGGAATCTGTACTTTTGAAAAGCTATCCTGTCTGCAGAATGAAGCTGGCTACAGAAGCAAAGAAGCTAAAAGATAATTGAGGTTGTCCTGCACTCCCCGCAGTCCGCGTGCCAAGCTGAACCAGGGAAACAGCTGAGGGAATGGCACTGGAAATTGCATGAGGTAGAGAGAGAGAGAGAGAGAGAGAGAGAGCACAAGGTACTTGGCTAAGTGGATGATTAATTGATGGAGAAAGAGCATTAGATGATACCCAGCGGTTTTCCCATAGAACTCATTGGAGAAAGGATGTGCGAGATCTACATTGGCAAATCTTTTGTGATAGATGGGAAAGGACCTTGTCCAAACAGATAAACCAAGTACAGGGAGAGTGGAGAAAAATGAGACCAGAAGAGTCATAGCACTGAAACCTTAGGATAGACAGATAAATGCACAGTCGTGCAGTGGGACTGTGGTCTTATATTGTATTAATAAAACACTGATTGGCCAGTAGGCAGGCAGGAAGTATAGGCAGGGCAACCAGGCAGGAAGTAGACATGGGGCAACAAGAACAGGAGAATTCTGGGAAGAGGAAATGGTCAGGCTTCAGTCGTCACAGAAAAAGCCAGACACAGATTAAGCAAGATGAGAAGGTCTCACTGATAAGAGGTGCCAAGCCACGTGGCTAACACAAGCAAGAATTATGGGTTAATATAAGTTATAAGAGTTAATAAGAAGCCTGAGCTAATAGGCCAACCAGTTTATAATTAATGTAAGCCTCTGTGTGTTTCTTTAGAGCTGAACAGCTGTGGGATTGGGCAGGACAGAAACTTCTGTCAACACAGTCAGTTTTATAAAACTGAACCAGTTTAATCCAATACTGAATTTAAAAGAATCAACGAAGTTGGGTTTTAGATTATAATTTTCCTGTGTGTGTAATTTCTTCCTATTTCTCTCTGCATTTATTAATGCTAGACGTCTTAGTTTGGTTTCTGTGACTGTAATCAAGGCCATGACCAAAAGCCATGTGGGGATTTGCTTGGCATACATGTTCTGATCAGAGTCCTTCATATTTCCTAAAGGGAAGCCAGGGCAGGAACTCAGGGAAGGAACCTGGAGGCAGGAACTGATGGAGAGGCCCTGGAGGAGTGTTGTTTATTGAATTGCTCCTCATGGTTTGCTCAGCTTGCTTTCTCTGTATAACCAAGGACAACCTGCCCAGGGGTGGCACTACCCTCAGTAAGCTAGGCCCTCTCAATCACTGAGTGACCAAAATAATGCCAGCAGAAAGGCTGCTCAGACCATTTTCTCAATGGAGATTCCTTTTCCCAGTCAACTTGTGTCAACTGAAACAAGAGTTAGCAAGAATGTTTATTTTAAAGCAATTCTATCTTGTCAACAAGCAGCAAAAATATGTCTTCATAGAATAAATAAGTTATCTTTCAGGTCGATGGGTCAGTTTTGTTTCTTGCAAAATAAATAGTATAGGAAATATTGACAGTATTATAATGACTTTTAATGCTTCCAGGTATTATTAATGAAGTTATTTTAAAGACCAATCATGCAGACAGGAGTTCACTTTTCTTCCCTGTCACAGACAGGTTCCTGTAGCCCAATTAAGCATGAAAATTGCCACAAGATTCATCAAAAGTTTCAAAAACGCAAACACCAGGTCATACCCCCTGAAATCATATTGCCTGAAGTTTCTACTTCCAACCGCTCTGAGTTCATGAGAATCTCTAATTAGTGATGATTCTGTTCTCTTGATAGACACACTGCAAAGCAGTATATTAACTGTATTCTTTTGAAGAAATAAAAAGTTAAGATTGTAAATTCTCAGTTTTCTAAAAGGAAACATAGTTCAAAGAGGATTTAAGATGATCTATTAATGTGATCCCATTTTTTGCCCCTATTCCCACTGTGAAACTCTCCTATTCCCAGTAAGAAATACCAAACCATTCTTTCTAGGTCACATATATTTATATTGTTCTCCTAATTTTTGTCAAGGTAAAGCCCTTCAGGGTTAGACTCAAATACAAGGTTTTTTTTTTTTAAGAGATGAAAAAAAAAAGGGAGAAGCAGCCCTTGTTCAGGCTGTTTCTTCTTTGTGCTATCTAAATGATGTCTCCTATCTAACTTGGAATGTTTAATTAATATGTAGAGAACTCAATAACCAGTAGTCACAAAAATTTTGTTAATTGAAGTCATTAAGACCAAGAATATTAAGACAAATCACATGTGTTACAGGTTGTTTTTTTTTTTCTGTAACATGTTACATGTGGTCCCGAAGATGCCCCAGATCTAGAAAATAACACTCTGAAAATAATTGGTTCATGTGGGAAAATAGGCTTCGGGCACACAAACCCATACTGCCTTGCAAGCAGATGTCTGACAAAAACAAACAAACAAACAAACAAACAAACAAAAAAATAAGTTTTTAAAAATCTAGTAAAAATACCGATTCATTTTCCAAATTTAGCTTCCTGTTCGATCTGCACCAGATGTGACAAAGAAGGAAAGCTAGAAATAGTTTGATGGCAACGAGGAGGAGGAGCTGAGGCTGCTCACTTACGTCAGCAAGATAACCACAAAGTGAAAGAGGCCGCTGGAGAGGAACACTACTCTCTTTTCCTGACCAGAAGTGGGGACAGATATCCAGACATTTTCCCTTTTTCTCCTGGCCAAATTTGGATTAAAATCTCTTCCCAAAGGAGCAGGTTCACTCTATGAAGACTGCCGGATGGGTCCCAGTTCATCCCCAAATGACGGATCCTCCTTAGGCTTTTCTTCATAATGAGTTAGAGCCATGAGAACACAAATTCTGCAACTATCAATTCTCCATTTAGCCATTTTGAGATCAGTATGAAAGTAACCCCAAATGAGTGATTGAGAGTCTCTTCTTCTAAAACTATGTTACACTGAGTCAGATGTCGTTTTTTAAACAGAACAATCATTATAGACTGTAGGGGGAGGCTGCTTGTCTGGGAGGACTTCCCACACCAACAGACTTTCCTTTTGTCTCATGATCTTTTTTTCTTTATTTCTCTTGATTCAGAGGATCAAACCCAAAGCCTCGTGCTTGCTGTGTAAGGGCCTACTGCTGAGCTATCTCCCTAGCCCCTTACCTTGACTATAATCGTTTATCATGGACTTTATAGTACGAGCAGAGGAAACAGATATGAAAAGCTTCTCTCATGCCTTTCGTTCTTGGGAATGTAGGTGAATGTATACATTGAGGAACATCTTAAAATAAAAAAGTATGGCCAGAGGTGTTGTACGAGGGTTCCCACTCTCGATGTCCTCTCCAGCACTTGTTGCTGGTTGTCTTCTGCAAACTAGCCACGCTGCCCAGGCTAAGATGAAATCTCTAAGTACTTTGAAGCTTTCTGCCTTCTGGCTAGTTGTCATCATACCTGAAGGTACTGTGTACATGAGTGCACAGGGAAAGTCATGAATGAATAGTCTTACCCAGCTGTGAACAATGTAAGATACAGTCATTATCAGTATGGCAAGACATGTCCATAGGTGCAATAGAGGCATAAAAAAGCCAACCACTCTAGTTGGAATTAAGGTCCGCATCGTAGAAGGCAACTTGTACCTCGAACTGTAAATCTGCTTAGGATCCCATGGTGGTGGAGTTCATAGACCCTGGGGATGAACCTGGTGTCTCAGAAGAGGAAAGCTCGCTGTTGTAGCTCAGTCTGCAGATGGTCTCATTTTCAGTATCTTTTTTTTTTTCTGTCATCTTGGCTCAATCCAAGAAACCCCAAAGACATTAAGTAGTTCTTAATATTTTAATGACATCTTGGTTGGCTAGGAGATTGGAAGTAAAAGTAGTGTTTATTTTGAGCTTGATGGATTCATGAGGACCTTCAAGTGTAATGATGTTACATTCAGATAATAGTATCCTCTCCCTAATTAATTTAGAAAAACAAAGATAAAGTAGATGCCCCTAACCTCCCTTTGAAGTCATAAGTGTCTTTCTTTGACATACTCATGTCTCCTACACTTCTCTTTGCTATTATTGTATTTAAGAGCTGCTTTGTCAGTAATCATTCTAAAATAAATGTTTGTTTATCTGGAAGGGTCTCGGGATTTTTTAAAATACAAATTTTGTAGAGATGAAATTAATTATTTCTTACACAGAAAATTCCAGCATGAATTTACATGCTCATACATCATGTCGTGATGTAGAAAATATTTTGTGTAATTATAATACCTCATTTATGTATTTTTGATGAAAGAATCCACTTAGACATTTGTAAATGGAGGCTGCTCATTCGTTTCCCAACCACCCAGACCCAAATAATCACACAGGAACTGTATTAATTACAACACTGCTTGGCCAATGACTCAGACATATTTTTAGCTAGCTCTTAAATCTTAAATTAACTCATTTCTATTAATCTGTGTATCACCACAAGGCTGTGGTTTACCAGCAGGGCGTCTTTCTCCTTCAGCAGCTAAATGGCATCTCCTTGACTCCAGCTACTCTCTCTCTAGATCTCTGTTTGGATTTCCCACCTGGCTTTATTCTTCCCTACCATATGCTGAAGCAGCGTCTTTATTATAACCAATGGCAATAAAACATATTCATGGCATACAGAGGGGAATCCTATATCAGATATTTGTAACATTTGGAGGAGGATTATATGACATTTACAATTGTAATCAGTTGTTAGTTATGTCTTTCAACCGTAATTGTATTACAGTTACATTTCTTTTGCTGTAATAAGACACCGTTATCAATGTAACTTAGAAAGAGTTTATTTTTGGCTTTAGTTTTCGAGTCCATGATGACCAAGCAAAGACATGGCAGTAGGAATAGCAGATCTGCAGAGAGAAGGAAGCAAACCCAAAGGGCATGGCCCGGGCTTTCTGAAACCTCATAGCCTGCCCACAGTGATACACCTTCTCCAGCAAGGTTGGAGAATTTCCTTCTAATTTTCCCCAAACATTTCCTTCTACTTGGAACTAAGTATTTAGACATTTGGGACTATGAGGGACATTCTTGTTCAAACCACCACAAGGATCTTATATTCTTCTGCTGGCATTAATGAATGAAAGATCTGAAAATGAGCAGCCATCTTTAATCAATCGTTAGTGTGAAGTAAGAGTGTGTGTATTTATGTAATACTATGAGACTTGATGCAGCTAAAAACTAGATGTAAGTTGGTGACTTCTTGATCTTCCGTAAATGGCTGCAGCTCATATTGTCAGTGGGAGAGGGTGGGTCCAGAACCTTCTCATGTACAGAGAAAGGCACTTAGAAAATGATTTCAATGTTTTCAGGTATAAATGCGGCTCTATTGTCCTGATTTAAAGTCCAATTTACATTTCATGATTGTTATTTTCATTAAATGGAAACAAGGATGCATCACTTCATTTAAAGCCCCTGTGACTCCAGAGCTCTGAGAAAAACCTCATTAATCTGCACCCCATTTGTTTAGAAGATGTAATAATTTAGAAAAGTGCTGGGCTGAAGTTTACTTTTCTGTTATCTATAAAGAAAGGATTATTAACCCATTAACCAAGTTAATAGTGCAAACAAGATTAGAAGAACAGACGGCATTAAACTTCCTTCAGCACTTTAGAAGCACCCATGGCCCCAAAGGCTATCTAAGCTTGAAATACACTAAATTTTAAGCTTTTGTTGCAGCAAGACCTCTGTCTTTCTGGTAGAAATGACAGGAGTTTGAAGTGGTGCTTCAAACAAACACTTCTGTGAGTTGATACTGATCTGTTTTCTGTCCAGTTAGCATCTAGGCCATGAGATTTGGCTGGATTTAGCAGGAAAACAAAATAGAAGGTTTTTATGAAGATGGTGGGATTTGTCTGCTCTGAACAGTGATGGCTAGAATAGTAACGGGATGGCTGATTTCTGATTAAGTCTTCAGATGCAACTTTGGTGCCCAGCATCTAGAGGGCACAGCCCATTATTAAAATGGGATTACTTATTTCTTTTTACCCATAATGCACTTTCACCAAGATCTGCCCCATAAAACCATGGGTACACAGACCGTAGCACTGTCACCACCACAGGACTGTTTGCATAGAGCGGGTCTCAGTGACTATTGAAAAAGCCCCAAAGTGGCTCTATTTCGATGTATACTGCAAAGTGTGGCACCAGAAAAGGGACCCCTTTTCAGCTCTACGGAGTAAAAAATGTGTGTTTCATCTCTTTAGGGAACTAAAAGGATTTATTTCAGACCTTGAAATTTATAGCTACCTCATTACCATCTTAACCTTGTTCTATCAGTTAGCTCCGTTTTCCCTCCCTGTTCTCATAACCTCATGAGGCTGCTGATTCCGTCTTCTCAGGATGTTATCCCAAGGAAGGAAAGAAACCCTACACGTCTTCATCGTTGTCCTCCTCCCTCCCTGAGCCGTGATCACACACTGAAAGCTCATCCTGTGCTGATGTTTGCGAATCTGTTACCATGGAGCTATTCCCCAGCTCTGAGGATGGTTCTGTTCCATACAGAGTTACAGGAAAAGAGAGTGGTTAAAATTAAACTTAAAAACCCTTGATTAATAATAGAATATGAGAAAAATGTTTTGAAAATCGAACACAGGGTTGAGTGCAATGCATTGTTATGGTTATTCTTGTTCTCCAAGGAGCTCCTTTTATTTTATGCTTTCTGTTTGGGCAGAACTATAGCCCATATAAAAGATTCTGCTGTCTACTAGCTTCTGGGCACATGTCCAAAATACAAGTGGACATTAACTCAATTCAACAGATACGATTTCCTTAGAGACTTCTGGAGGACTTTACTAGTCCATTTCTTCTGGCCTGCCTCTGACCTGTGTGTATGTATACTCTCTGACAAAGCTACCTAAGGAAAAATTAATAAGATTTGGTGCGTGTGTGCGTGCATGTGTGTGTGTGTGTGTGTGTGTGTGTGTGTGTGTAGATCAAGAAAGATTTAAAAAAGAATGAAGGAAAACAGACTTTGAGGCCCTGGTGACTTTGGGAATGAAGATAACCTTCTTGTATCAAGGTAGGTCTGCAAGAAGCTGATGTTGAGGAAATAAACTCTGTGATGGCCTGCATCACACACAAAGTCAGCCAGTGGCGAGGCCTCTTTAAAGACTATCTTCTTGCTTTCTTACCTGAAGTGAGTGATTAGGATTTATACTTGCACAATTTTGGAAAATTATAGTTCTTCAATTGTAGCACAGCTTAGGCATTTTGCATATTTTAGAGCCTTTTCAATCCATTAATAATCTAAAAAAAAGTGTGTTTACCAAACAAAGTATTTTCTCTGGGCAAAAACACTTAAAAAGATATTTTTAATACCATTTAAGAGAAATAAAATTTAGAAATACATTAAGGGGAAAATACAGTGAGTGACAATAACATTTTGAATGTCTTTAAACAACCTTCACTTGTGAGGTTCCCTCCCCTTTGGGAGGTACCTGACCACAACTGCTAGAGAGAATTCTCTGCTGTCAGCCTCTGCCNNNCAGAAGCCTAGAAGCTCCCTGGTGTTAAAGGAAAACCCAGTGTCCAAGGCAGTTATGTTGGCAATGCTTAGCTTTGGCGTTTGCAGAACTCTGGAGTTGTGTTGTACACACCTGACAATCGTCATAGCAGCAGGGTCTGGCGATGAGAGAGTGAGTTAGACTGTCAGTATGAAACAGCGGTTAAGAACTTGGGATTCCAATTAACAGCTGGGTGTTTGTTTAAGCTCTTATGCCTTAGGTTTCTCATCTGTGAAATTGGATCCATAATCATATTTACCTCATAAGATAGCTATAAGGATTAAATTAGACAATATATGTAAATTAGGTTAGACATCTGTACACAGTCAGTTCCCAACTTTTAATAACCATGCGAAATGTATGATTACTGCTGTAACAATTTACAATCTCCTAAGAGGTACTTAATTGATATACATCTACGTTAGTCTTTTGGCTTTATAGAACCTTCTGGTAGACTATATTAAAATATGTGTGTCGCTAAGAAGTCCCCTAGTGATTCCTTCTTGTTTCCTTACAGTCAATCTAGGTGGAAATGGGTCTAACTCGACCCCAATGCTATAGATCTCAATCTAGAAGCGTTCATGACGGTGCCATTGAAGTGAACTCATTGGTCATTTAAAAGCTTCCGTCTCCTTATTGTCAGGGGCTTATATGACGTGCACAAGGCTCTTCCTTGTATCTTTTCTTTGTAACCATCTCTTCCTCAAGAAGTCATCATTTCTATTAAGCAGCCCATTGCTTCCCTGGTAGAGTCTCTCACTCTCAACTCACCAAGAAGCCACTAAATTTTCCCATATAGAGTTTTGCAGTCTTAGATGGTTGCAGATGCCAAACATTTGAAATTTGATTGGACAAATGACATACTAGCTCACAATTTTACCTGTCCATAGGAGAGCTGAGCCCACGACCCCCTTATCTACCAGCAAGCAAGCCTGGCACATGGCAGCAAATGTCTTGATTCACCCATTGTCCTCAGCATAACTGCACTTCAGTATTTGCTTGATTCACCACCCCCCCGCACACACACACTCAATAGCCATATGAATGTAACCAAGAAATCCAGTTTGAATCTTATGTGTGGCTTTTGTTTAGACCCTGTGTTTCTGTTGGGTCTGTGTGGTCCTAGTTGGGATTGATGTTCTACACATCTTATGAAAAGTGGTTTTCAGTCAGAGCCGTGGCAATAGTCAGCGGCATCTGGTTGTCCCAGATATTGAATTAGGACTAGAAATTTTCAGACTTACTGCAGAACAGATAATGCACAGACAACCCCCACCCACCGATTGCGTGCATTGTTTCAAGGAAAACTTCTTTTCTCCCTTACAGTATGGCCTAGTGTTTTTTTGTTGTTGTTGTTGTTTTGGTTTGTTTTTTGTTTTTCTTCATTATTTTATTTCTCCCTAGTAGTTTCCCTTCAGGGAATCGGGACAGCAGGACTCCTGATTTATATGTGGAAAGCTGCGAGAAGCAGACAAGAACCTGTGTTGTGTTTGTCATTGTCATGGCATTTGTTGTCTGAACTTTAATATTTACCTATGCAAACTAGTGATAATGGGAAAAGGGGCTTCAAAGCTCTTCACAGTCTAAAACATTTCCATCTAACTGCCAAATTATTACAGTTTATCATAGGCAAGTGGACTCCAGATTATCTTCATTTGAAAAAAATGCCTCCAATTTAAAGTTAATGTGAAGGGTGGTCCAACATTGAACGCAAGCAACTTCTCAGAGGCAGATGCAGACAAGACACTAATGGAGAGCGATTCTATCTTGGGCCTGCACGTGGGGAATTAAGACAGAATCCTCAAGGTGACATAAAGGTGACTGTGTTCCCAACCCACGTCTGACACAGAGATCAGAATTAAAAAAGTTAAACTGCTTTCTTTTTGATGACAAAGCACAGATGCCCCACCTGATTTCATTCTGAATGGAGGTTCAGCTGCCATTGCTAGAGAAAGGACGTACTTTCTCTTTCTCTCTGGAAGTGCTGAAACATATTGTCTAGTAAAAAGCTTAAAAGAAAATTCAAAGACAAGAGCTCACAGCAGGAAAAAAAGAGTAACTGGGCTGGGACCGAGCGCATCTGATAGCAAGGAGCAACTCAGCTCTGCCAGGAAGTACAATCCCCAAAATTCACTTAGTGGAAGCTCAACTCACTTACGTCTGTTCCCATATTAGAGTTTAACAGCTGGGATCTCGTTGATGTCAAGATTCTCCTAGAGCTGAGGGTTGGGCCAGATCATTTGTATGCTTTCTCAAGGAAGCATGGAAGCCACCAATTCTGTATGTGGAACAGACATGTGTGCAAGAATAGCTCTGTATTCTGTTTTATGTTAAAACTGCATGAAAAGTGCTCCCCCTTCCTCATGCACATTTGCGCCACCTAGTTACTCCACTTTTCTTGTGCATCATGCCATTTTATTTAACCAACCTCAACTTCGAAAGTTATATTTAAATCTGGCAAATATTTAGCTCATATCTATTCTGCACATGCCCCTGAAGAGGAGAGATAAGGTGCCCATAATCTATGGAAGAGGCATAAATGCAAACAGATCATCCCAAGGTAGGCTGCTCAGTGTTTTAACACTGGTATCAGTATCACTCAGAAGAGACGGGGAGGGTATTCCCAGAGGGACACAGTGATTTCTTCCAGTGGCAATGACATTAGAGCTGTGTCTCTAAGGATGAGGGCTATGCAGCCAAGCTTTGAATGTACAGTTCTCATGGAAACAATGACAACTATGATACTAAACTTCTGCTGTTTATATGAAGGATTCCTCAACAAGGAAGCTTAATTATACCGAATGTTCAGGCATAGTGACTGGATGCCGTCTATTTGAAGGTTTAGACAATAGCCATGGAAAGGGCTCTGCATGGCTAGGTAGACATTTGGTCTACAAGACGTTTTTCTTGCATTTTTTCCCCTCTGTGATGCTCTGCAGCAGTACACGTCACAGAGGTACAGTACCCAGGAAAGGTTACTCTTCTCCTTTGTTTTCCAGGCACTGTGGTGACCAGGAAGTGGTCCATCTCATAACCAGAAACAAACCAAGCCTTGGAACGCTTGGGTGTTTTGTGNNNGGGGGGGGTTGGAGAGCATCAGTGACAAAACAGATAATTGATCTTCAGGATGGTGATGAGGTTTGAATACCTAAACTGTTCACAGTGTATTAGGAGGTTGTATTGTAGCAGGACTGAAAGTCGATATGATTGATCATTATTTACTGAGCAGCTCAGTGGCACACGCCCTGAGAACTGCTTGTTCATAGGAAAGGCTGGCACTCCATTGCTTAACAAAGTCCATGGCTTTCACATAAAAGGATGTAGAGCTTGCAGTTCTTACTCTGTCTCCTGCATCATCAATATGTTTTCTTCTTTTTAATCTTTAAAATAGTTCCAAGCAGCATGGTACCATGCTGGGAGGTTTTAGTACATCTTAAAAAAGAATCCCTCATCTCCGCTTATGCCTCTGGCGGTTTCCTATTACTCTCTGTTGACAAATTCGTCCAGAAGAAGTTGACTCTCCTCACTCTCTGCAATGTCTTCCCTCCTGTCCTCTCAGTTTGTCTTCAGCCAGGCTTTCGCCTCCACAGATACTGTCTTTGTCAAGGTCGTCAGGAATCTCCAAGGGATCTGTTCTTTATCCCGTTTGCCGACACCTTCATTGACTTGCTGGATCCATCTTTCCCTTCTCCTTGAACATCTTCCCTAATCCAACTGGCAATGTGTCTTCTTTATTCTTCTCCCAACCCTGTGTGCCTGCTTAGATGTCTAATAAAGCCAGTGGTGTCTGAAACCGAAGCCACACCCCTCCTGTTCTGCCAGCTCTGCTTTCCCTTTCTTTCACAGCTTCCTGAACTCAGGGAGTGGCAACTCCACATTCCAGGTCTCAGAAAGCTGTGTCCCAGTTTGCCACTGTGTTGCACAGCACAGGAAAAGCAGACATTCTTAACCATTGCTTTCATGGCTGAGTGCAATCCAGTGTGTCCCACTGAAAAGCAGATATATGTATTTTTAATTCTCAGTATTTAAAATTATCTGTCTTTTTTTAAATCTGTCTTTACCTTTTCTCTATAAAAGGCAGCAACCTAAACAGGGACTTACATTTAAATAAGGCGTTGGCATGTAGAATGAATATAGGAGCATAGATATAAGCTTAAAGTTCCGAGGCTTGATCCCCAATAGGAATGCTCTCTGTAGAAAACTGGTATAGTATCAGACTTCCTCAGTGGTTAGTTCTTGGCACGTTTCCCTCCCAACTATACAAGCTCTGTAGGATACTCTACATCCATGGTTCCAGAACAATGCATGCAGTAGGTGAGGCATAAACATAGTGTCTAGCCTGTATCTTGCTTTCAAACTATACCTGATACACCAAGTGTTAGTACATATCATTACTTAGCTCACGGGGATCCAGAGTCCACTAAGATACTTCTGCATCGACCTCCTTCCTATGATAAATATCAGTCACGCCTACTTTGTCTGTGGGGACATTGTCTTCATTTCTGTGATCCATCACTGAAGCATCGTTACCACCTTTTGAAAAAANCATTGTAGACATGTTTATCTTCCTCCCTCTACTACCATAGTGTGGTTAATGTTTCTCATGCCTGCACCTCCTTTCTGATCTACACAGTTATTGCTCTGACTCATGTGCTCCTCGTTTTCACTCTACATATTAACAGCGACCCCCGAAGCAGTCTTCTTGACTTGAATATGACTGTCAGCCCTGCCATACAATCTTTGCACATGTATATTTTATCCTGTTTCTTTTGTGTAAAGCTTGTTCAATAGGCCCTCTTCACTTCCGTAGCACGAAACCCAACATCCTTTCAACTTCTTATAAATCTTCTAAAGTAGTACTTCCCCTTAGGTCCATTGAGTTTGTGTTCAGAAATACCAAACTACCAGGATTTTTTCACTGACATCTTTTTTAAGGTCTCCTATACCTCTCTGTTTAATAGGTACTGTGGTTTCTCCTACAGGGAACATTTCCCCAGGCTTATCAACATAGCCCACTTGCTCCTCTGACTTCACCTTCTTTATCTCTGTTATCACTCTGCCTGTGGCAGCTCTACTTCCATTGTAAGGATGACCTAAAGCAGTGTTCTCAACCTTCCTAATGCTGCGACCCTTTATAACACTTCCTCATGTTGTGGTGACTCCAACCATAAAATGATTCCATTGCTACTTCATCTTTGTAATTTTGCTACTGTTAAGCATCTGTTGTAAACATTTCTGGAGATAGAGATTTTGCCAAAGGGGTCTGGACTCACAGGTTGAGAATTGATGCTATAAATGAACATACACCAATAAGAACATTTTAAAAATATCATTATTTTATCCCAACTGCAGTGTCCTCTCCCAGCTCTCCTCCCAGTCCTCCCTCCCGGATGGATCTTCCCCCTGCTCCTCCCTTCACCCTTCCTCTGTTTCCATTCTGAAAGGCGCAGGCCTTCCATGAATATCAAGCTAGACTCAGCACCTCCCCTTGTACTAAGGCTGGAGCAACTGATAGGGGCAGATGCAGAAACTCCCACCCAAACATTAGGCAGACCTCAAGGAATCCTGCAGGAGAAGGGGACAAAAGATTGTAGGATAAAGGGATAAAGAACACCACAAGGAAATCCACAGAATCATTAACTTGGGCCCATAGGGGCTCACAGAGACTGAATGAACCAACAACCAGGGAGCCTGCATGGACTGACCTAGGCCCTCTGTATGTATGTTACAGTTGAGAAGCCTGGTCTTCTTCTGGTACTCCTAAGTAGGAGCAGGGTTTGTCTCTGACCCTTTTGTTAGCTTTAGGACCCTATTCCTCAGTAAGAACATTTAAGCATAACAAATGTTTCAAGAACTTCCTTAAAAATTCATGTTATATAATTTAAATTCAGAAACATATATTTTAAAAAACAATATTTTTAATGAATAGTTTATGTTGCAAATATTATTGGTGTCTAAATCTTATTTATTTATTTATTAGAAATTACCACCTCCTCCCATTTCCCTCCCCCTGCCCCCACTCCTGCTCCCTCTCCAGTCCTAAGAGCAGTCAGGGTTCCCTGCCCTGTGGGAA
>LOEQ01000120.1:8842-20876 GCA_001685075.1 Bramus lutescens | reverse complement strand
GGCGTACCCTGTCCTCTACCCTGAACCCTCCCCCCGCTCCCCGGGGACCGGAATGCCCTTCCCCCAGAGGCTGTTCCCTGTATAATCCAGACATTTTCATTACCCACCCCTTCCCTTTTGTACCTTTGGCCTCCTGGCTGCGGCACCTGGTTCTCTGTCTCCCCTCTTCCATCCCTCCACCCCTCCACATACCCAGCTCAGTCTGGTCGTATCCGCTCTGGACTCTCTCAGATGACCCAGCCTCTGCCTGTGTTCTCCCTTTTATCTTCAATGAACCTTCTTCCGCTCCGCCATAGCTAGGAGCAGCCGCGTCCTGTCCCTTTTATTTCTTTTCTTCCCTCGGTCCCAGAGACTCCCATATCCCTTCACTGTTGCAGCCCTCATTCTCCGCACACCCTAGCTCCCACGGGTGTGGGTTCCAGCGCTCAGCACTCTCAACTCCTTGGTTCTGGTCTGTTCTGTCTGCCAACTCCTAGTCTTGAGTTGAGCCCATCATTCACCCTCTGGTTTCTATATTAAGATCTCTGAATCCCACTGAAGAAAACCCAACCACTGAGCAGATTGCTATAATCAACTGAAATTTATCACCTCCCCTTCAGCAAAAGTCCTTTTGACGTATCCATGTTAGACTTCTGGATATGGTTCCAGAGTTTTCTCCAGATCCTCTCAGTGTCCTGAGAACTCCTGTCTTGTCTGGAACCCTCCTAAGGAGAGGCACTGCGCCTTCTTAGCTACAGAACTGGGGTCAGAGTGCCCTTGAAGCTTCCCTCTTTATGCCAAACGTGGAAGCTGCTTTGTACTCATTTCTCTCTTCACTTTCCACAGTTAACGGCTCTGCAGGAAGAGAGGTAGCTTCCCGGGTTGTACCTCCTCCATCTCTGCTTTAAATCCATCTCCTCCGTGTTCCGGGGACCAAACTCTGTCACCATAGTTTCCTTCTCTTCTCTTCTTCCTTCCTTAGGCTTCTATCCCCACATATAAATCTGCTTACATCTCTCCCAACTTACAAAAAGAAAATAAAGTTTTCCATAATGTTTTTTTCTCTTTTAACTACTGATCATTTCTGCTCTTGTCTGGCAGAATATTTTAATTAGAAATGAGTTTTGTGGTACCTGTGCTGCTCCCTTACCCATTTCCTTTTCAGTGTATTCCGAGCTGGATTCTGCCACCACCAGGAAAGCATTTCTTAAGGGCCTCAGTGACTTTATAGTAGCCAAATCCATTAAACAGATCTTAACTCACCCGTGGTTCTTTTACTTGAAGCTTTCTTTGTGGGTTTTAACTTATCTGTTTTGGATTTGTTTGTTCATTATTTGACAAATATCTAGCTTCTGTGTTCCCTAGTGTTCCAGAAGCTGTGTATGCACAGTAGCCAGCCAAGGAAACGTTCCCTTGGGAGACTAAACTCTAGAGTTCCCTGAGTTTTATTTTGTCTTTGTAGTTTACTTCAGTGCCTCCTAGTAGGATTGCACCACAGATTGTTTTCTTATTCTAAGCAGTCGCAGAGATTGGCTTACCCCAATCTTATAATTCCTTTATTTCTTATATTTATATAACTGTCAAATATTTCTACATTTCAAACATTTACCTTTACCATGAGCTTTAATTCTGTATCCTAAATGCTTCCTCTCCTAGGTTTCAGGTTTCACTGGGGAGCAGCATCATGTTGAAACCTTAGGCATTATCTTTGATTCCCCTCCCCCTCTTTTATTCCCATTTATCAGTTCATATTTAGTGAAATGAATTCCATATATTCTATTTTTTGCCCTTCACATTTCTAACAGCCATTTATTTACTCTTTCCAGAATTGATCCATGTCCTTTTCATGCCAGAAAATTGCCAATAAAACATCTGCATTAATATACAAATGAAAACTTACCAAAAAGTACTTCGACTTTTGTGACCTTTTTGTGTTTGTTCTAGTGTTTGGAACTTGTGGCCAGGTTAGCAATTTTAATTACCCAATGGAAACTCTATCAAGACATGAATAGGTCAGTTTATAACAAGCAGATACACAGTTTCCTAGTAGGTAACCAAAGTACTATGGGATGAATCTAAGGTTTTACCCATTTTTGAATCTGAGATATAATCATGATTTATTTTTTGTGTACCAAAGCAAAACCCCTTAGCAGTTTCTGTCTTTTAATGTGACTAGTAGGGTATGGAGGTACTACAGGACTGCAAGCCAGCTCGTGCTGTCTTTGCTAATGGAACTCTCGGGATAAAAGACAGATCGTCTTAAGCTGTTCTCTTGGCTATTCTCTATAAATCCTTCCACAACCAACTGCCTCATGATTTTTGCTACTAAAAAGCTATATTTCTACTTTGATCTCTTAGTTCTTTATGGTTATTTCTGGTAGAAATCATGATGAATGGATCATATATAAAAATAACTACTAATTTCTATTCCTTAATTATAAAATATTAACTGCCTTTTTGCCAATCGGAAGTGATTTGGTCTCGGCGAAGCAACTGATCTTGGACTTGGTTTCTGCTCTGGTGTCATTGGGAACAGTGAGAGGTGCCCGGGTCTAAAATGAGGGGCGTGATGGAACAGGATGGATGCTCTCATAGCTCCCATACTGGTTAATCACTTTAACTGTTGCTCATGCTAGTTAGTAGTCCATCCCCAATCCCCCAGGAGAGTCTGGGTTTTCTTTTCGACATTGTCTTTGTTTCTTTCTTTCAAAAAGGCAATTTCTCCTCAATCTGCCAAAACCAAGTGAAAAGAAGCTGTGTGGTTAGAAATTGACAGTGGGAACAGAGAATCTTGACAAACTGGGTCAGACAAGTTAATAGTCTAATAAACAGCTCACAATGCAGTGTGGCATTTCATGTTGTCACCTCACTTTTCATAGGGTCAGTTTGAGGTGGTCCTGCCCGAGACCTCTTATCCCTGATACTGAATTTGCCTCCTACCAGCATGGTTCAGATGAGAGAGCTATAAATATTGGTGGTTAGTTTACAGTTGTACCTTGCAAGGAAACTTGCACTGGCTAATAGGTGTGATAATAGTGTACGAAAAATTCGGAAGTGATAGGAAGGTGTGAGAATTCCAAGTGAAATTATCCAACCTGAAATAACTTAGGCTTAATTTTTATTATTCAGCAACCTGTAAGTTATTATTACCACATTAAATTGCTGATGTTTCCCAGTACACATATTTAACAAATGTAGTAACACTGAAATATTCTTTAGAAATTATAAAATCAATTGAGAGCATTTGTAGTTTGGGTGGTAGTTTCTAAAGCCTTGAATTACTCACTCCTAAGAGTGATTGCAGTGTTATCTTTTCTACATTATTACGACCCAATATGATTTTGAACATATTCCACATTTTAGTTTGAAACTTGGTCATTATCTAACTGATATTCTTCATTGTGCAAAGACCTCTTTGAAAGCATAAGTTTCAACTTCTGATCATACTATTCTGTTTTTGATGATAATCTGAATTTATTTACTGTCTAGTGCCTTTCGTAGCTCACATTTCTACGACATCATTTGTACAAGGCAACTAATCCTGAATCTTCATCTAACTTAAAATATGAATGAGCTACTCACTGAGATCTGGGTACCATTAAGTAAAATGTTCATCTTCAGGAGATGACCATGTGGCCAAGTGAAACAAAAGCTGTGAAATACTTTCTACATTATTTGATAAGGTAAATACTTAGTGTCAAAACTGTCCAAAGATACCATAATTAATGAAAATCACATAGCAACAGTCCAGTGAACATAGACATGAAATACTTTTCAAGATAGTAACAGATTGAAACCAAATACCCACACATTTATACATATTCTAATATATCACTATTAACTGGGGGATTATTCAAGAAATGCAAAATATTTAATTTTAAAAGTTAATGTCAGCCTTGAAAACATACAAACAGATAACATTATATGACTGAATAGGTTATATTTAGAAATGTATATATTTATGTAGGATTGTATATATGTATTTGGGAATCTATACATGTACATATATAAATGCATTAAAAATTAGTGTAAAAAATCATTAATTAGAAAGAAGGAAGAAAGGGACATATGGTAGGGTTTGGAGGGAGAAAATGTAAGGAAGAAATGTTGTAACTAAATTATAATCTCAAAAGTTAAAATAGATTCAACTTTATAAAAAGAAAAATAAATAAATTGATTGGGCAGAGGGATGAAGTCAGTGTATTGTTCACCTGTGAAGAAGAATGAAGTTGTGGCAGCTATAAGGAAATTGATCATTGTGTAAAGTGAAATAAACAAGACAAAAATGCAATACTTTCTCATATTCATAACGTAGATCTAAATTTATAAATATGTATGTAGAGCGTGAAAATATATCAGAGACTATGAGAGGAGAAGGGAGGGGAAGTAGTGGTTAATAGAATAGACATGACATAAATGCAGAAGTAAGCTTTATTTTGGGGGTGGGGGAGAAAGAACTGGAGAGAATAATTAATGGAAGAGGGGGCAAGCAAAAAATGAAAATGTCACAGTGAAACCCAATGCAACCTTAAAAATCAATTACACATCTATGCAATTTACCGTAATAGCATGATAAAGAACAAAGCCAAATGTTCTTATTATTTCAACTGATATGCAAAAGCAACTCAGCAAACTCAATATGCATTCATAATAAGAATCCTCAGAAAACTAGGAATTTAAGGCAATTTCTTCATCTTGGTAAAATGGGATGACAAAAATGTACAACAATAGTTCATGTAATCATAATGCTTTTATAAATTATAAAGTACTTCAGGATTCTAAGACATCATTAATCCCTTCCAAGGCCAGCAATAAACAAGGTTGTCTAATTTCAGTATTATCCACTGAGGAGGTGGATGTCTTGGATGTTGTATGGCAAAAAGAAAATGAAATGGGAGGAGTCAAAATTAAGAAGTGAAACAAATAAACTACAGGGTATGTAATAGGTTACATGTGGTGGCTAATAATTTTTATGCATGCATTTTGTAAAAATGACCATTGCAGATTTATTCAAATGGTTTCTAATGCAAAACAGTGTTAAAATAAAAAGCAAATCCTTTAACTATAATCCTCTCTTATTTAGGTCTATTAAATACTTTTGTTTTTTTCTTAAAAAACAGATCTAAATGTATACACAAACTCTGTAAAAATGCATATGGAAATATGCTAAAGGTATTTGTTTGATGTCACCCTTGCCCTAGTTTTCTGAATGGTAGACATATAAACAATTAAATCATTCACATAATAATAGTGTGCAGGGACCATCATATGCTGACCAGAGCAAGTATATATTTAATGCTGAATTTGCTTTGGATTCTTAGAAAATAATGGGTAGGCTTTACTTTTGTTTTGAGATATATAGACAGAGGAAAAATTTAAATAATAAGCCAGGAAGGGAAATTTAATATCTAAAAGATAATCTCAAATTTTGGTTCATGTAAGCCATTAACTGGAGAGTTGTTGGTCAGATCATAGGTATCTTAAGAAGTAGCGGTGTAGGGCATTGATGCCAGGGTATTGGTACAATATTTCTAGAAGCACAGGCTTGGGGCTAGAATGATAGCTTAGTGGTTAAGTTGTGATGGTGGCTCCCAGCTGTCAGTAGCTCCAGTCCCAGGATATCTGACAACCTCTTCTGGTCTCTATGGGCACTGCATGTGCGTGGCACACAGACATACATGTGGGCAAAGCGCACATACGTTTTCTGTGGCCAATGATGTTGGCTAGGAAGCTGACCCAAAGGTGGTTTCTTAAGAGTGATAAGCCAGTTTTTAGCAAGTCTTCATGAAGACTACAGACTTGCAGTACTTAAGGACTTGGTTGGTTACTTTCCTTGTTGCTATGGAAAAAGCCATTTCAGGAAAGAAGGATTGATTTGTCTCACAGTTTGAGGGCACAGTCAGTCATGTGGGGAAGAAGCAGCTCTAGCAGTGCCGACAGGAGCATGGCATGAGAAGAACGCTGGTGTTGCTTGCTCAGCCTCCTTTTCCTCTGATTCAATCCACAACCTCGGACTGTAGGACAGTGGCCACTCACATTCAGGGTAAGTGGATTTTTCTGTCCCTCCTGCCAGCTTCCAAATAACAACACAGAGACTTCTTATTAATTATAAAAGTCATAGCATAGGCTTGTTACTAAGTAACTCTTACAACTTAAGTTAACCCATCCCTTTTAATCTACATTTTTTTCTGTGACTTTGTTATCTTTACTCTCTACTCCCCAACATGCTTCCTCTCTTTCTGGCTGGTGACTCTACCTTTCTTCTTCCCAGCATCCTCTGTGTCTGGCTGTCTTACCCATAACTCCTGCCTAGCTAATGGACACTTAGCGTTTTATTAAAACAATAAGAAGTTGCCTTGGCAAAGACACATCTTCACAGTGTACCAAAAGATTATTCCACAACAGATCTTCTTGCCTCAGTTAAACCTTCCAGGAATCATTCTCACAAACATCCCCAGAGCCTTGATTTGAAATCCCATCAATTTGATCAAGGTTAATTATTATAAGGACTGATTATCTAGAAAAATAGATCCAACAAAAACAAGATAAAATCTTCTACGAACTATGTGAGGTACAGAATGTTGCATGGGAACCAGTTGTGCTCAGAAGGAGGAGTGACCTGTGCCAGAGCTTCAGTGCAGTGAGCTAGAGCTCCTAGGATCCAGCAGAGCATCGATAAAGAGATCAGCAAGAATAAACACTGCTGGGCAATGGGTCCCTGGCCATTTGGAAGCCACAAGCAGTGCATTAAATCCCATGAGGAATAACAAATTGTCTTAGAGAAACTGACTGGCCTGAAACAAGTACATTCATTAGCTGACAATACTATGGGTTAGGATTCATGGCTGACTTAGTGCCTCACCTGTTTAAGGTCTTGCAAAGTTCTCATCAGTATTTTGGCTGCATATTGGTCTTATCAGGAAGTTTGTAGAACTATGAGATTTAGAAGCTCATTAGCATTGTTAAACAAAACTTTATTTGTGACTAATTGATATGGGATTCCCCTCTGTATGCTGCAAATATGTTTTATTACTATTGGTTAATAAAGAAACTGCTTTCTGCCAATGGCTCAACAGAATATAGCCAGGCTGGAAAAGATATAGAGAGAGTAGGTGGAGTCAAGGAGAAGCCATGTAGCTGCTGCAGGAGACAGATGCTGGACGCTGGATGGAAACTTACTGATAGGCCACAACCACATGGTAATACACAGATTAACAGAAATGGGTTTAGATATAAGAGCTAGCTAGAAATATGCATAAGCTAATACACCAAGAAGTGTTTTAATTAATACAGTTTCTGTATGATCATTTTGGGTCTGGGCATCTGGGAAGGAACAACAGCTAATAACTAAGGATCCTGGCTTTTCTCAAGCATCTATTAGAGTCACCGTCAAGTCCCAGAGCCTGACTTCAGGTTCTCAACATTCGGTTCTTTTGATGGGCAGTTTATAATATGACTCATTTTGAAGACAATAAATAATGTCCTTTACATTTGTCCTGGTCTACAGAGGCATTCTGATACAGTAGAGCAAGCTGCGATCATTGAAGTATGGTTTTCTCTTATACTGGAATCAAGTACAGGTGCTACCTCAAAGGGTGGATGTCTGTATTTGGTGGGTAGATTTCATGAACACATCCCAGAATTCCTGCTACCACAGAAAACAAGCCCAGTATAACAGTTAGTGTTCTTATAGAAACAGAACTGATAGAATAAACATAGAGAGATAAGTAGATGATTTATGCTAGATGATAGNATAGATACATAGATACATAGATACATAGATAGATACATACATACATAGATAATGGATGTACAGGATGTCTTAAGTTGTCTTGCATGGTGTGGTCCCGATGGTCAAACAAAGACTGTCTTGCACTAGAGAGGCCAAGAATCAGGAGTTGCTTAATCTCCAAGGCAAGGAATCTCAGCAGATGCAATCTGACACTGAAGTCTTGTAGGGTTCCTAGAGAGCTGCTAGTCTTTAGTCCATGTTGGAAGCCCAAAGAAGCTGGTACTACTATTAGTGAAGGAATGTTGTAGCAGCAGGATAGATGGACTTGTCAGCAAAAGTGAAGGCAAACATGCAAAAAGCAATACTTCCTTCTTCTATGTCCTTTTACATTGACTGACACTAGAAGTGGGCAGGTTCTTTTTTACTCAAATAACGTAGGGTGGATCTTCTTGATTCAAATGATCTGATACTCATAGGAGTACCCATCAGTATGTATTTTTAGTCGATTCAGGATGCACTGAAGTTGACAACCATAATTTGTTATCTTCCAAGTGTACCAGGTCAGTGTCTTCCTACATGACAGTAACTGGATCCCATTAAGCAGGATATTGAAAAGAATGGGTGTTCTAAGATTAAACTGAGATTGATACGGGGTCCAGGGCAGAACTATTTCTGAAAGGGGAACCATTCCTGAAGAAAACTAAAAGAAGGTTGGGTCAACTCTGACAAGAGTGCTAGGCTTCAGAGATGTTGTAAGAAAGAATAAATACTACCTCCCCATCTGATACTTATTTTTAGCAGCTGTGAGTATCAATAGGCCAAATTAAGCCTACAGACTTAAAAAGAGCTTTTAAATCCCCTCACCTTTCACTGCAACACTGTATTTGACACTTTGCTGACAGCTGTCAAAGCACCTCAGTCTTCATTGGAAATCTATGGAAACAATTACCATGCCATTAGCATTTACTGAAAACAATAAGAACTAAAACTATTTGTGAAATGTCTCAGATGGTCACAAGGCCATAGACTATGAGAGGACATGCTGGTACCCTTATGTGCCCTGGTGTCCATGAAGAGTTTTGAAGGACTTTTCAGCATTAGAGCACTGAAATAAGCAGCATTTTAGGATGAGAATAACATAGTAGGGTGACAAGGAAGCAAAATAGGACATTAAATGTATTTTGTTGCATAAATTTATCTGTGTGTAACAGGAAATCTATCTTGACTTCTTCTGCTCAGTGGACCCGGAACTCCCTGCTTTCCAGCCCTGCTACAATAGAGCATGACTATTGGTCCTAAGAGAATCGAAGGTTTCTGAGACCCATTGATCACTCCTTAATTTGACAAAGTCAGGATGAAGTCGGGGGTTTGATAATGTAGTTAGTATTTCTCAGTCCCTAAAAGATCTATTCATGCCTGGTTTTGTAATCAGAGACTGATCGTTCATTTTCCAACTGACCAGACCTGAATAATCACACAGAAACTATATTAATTACAATACTGTTTGCCACTGACTCAGGTGTATTTCTGGATAGCTCTTACATCTTAAATTAACACATTTCTACTAATTTATATTTTATCACAAGGCTCGTGGTTTGATTCCTCTTGCTTCTTGAGCTGCTACGTGGTGTCTGCCTTCTTTAGCAGCTACATGGCATCTCTTTAACTCCACCTACTCCCTATCTATAATCTCTGTTCAGATATCCCACCTGTTTTTACTCTGCTAAGCCATTGACCAAAACTGCTTTATTCATTATCCAATAAAAGCAACACATATACAGAATGGCATACCACATCATGATTTCATCACATTAGCCACCTTGGGTGACAAGATAGTCTAGGAAAACAATATTTACAGGTACATTGACACCAGAAACCAGGATTATCTTAAGAAACAAGATGAGAAAGTGTTTACTGTCTAAGGAACAGTATCTTCCATATATTCCACACTCTAGATGATAGTTGTATCTAAACTAAGGATAGGATTTCCTATCCATGCATCCATGCATCCATATATCCACATACCCACCCATCAATCCATCCATCCATCCATCCATACATACATACATCTACCTTTCTTTTCTTCTCATCCAATTTGCAATTCTGCATTTTAATGCTGATTACATGAAACTGCAAAACACATATATTCATATGTAACTGTTTTATAAGTACTTTAATGGTGAAATAATATTGAGACATTATTAATATCTAGATATGACTGTCCATTATTGAGCAACCATTTCAGAAGGAGACTTTTTTTTGCTGAAGAAAACATACTATTTAAGACACTTTAAAACACTTTATTTTCGATGCCTTCTACAGTCATGCACTGGCTTCCTATTCATATGTTGTCAGTAAGTATAGTGAAGCATTTGGGTCAGAACTCAGACTCTGACATTTGCCTGTTTGATTTTTGGGTCCAGACCTGATGCTTCCCCCTGGAATTGTAATAATAAATTCTTCAAATGGAAATTGCTGATGCTTATTTTATTTTAAAACATTAAAAGGTATTTCTTTTATTAATAAATCCTCTGACATCCCAAAGTCCAGTTGAAGAGTGGCAGGAATGAGAATATGAGCAAAGAGGTCAAAACCATAATGCATTCACCCACTGAAACAATCTACCTGAGCTAATGGGAGCTCACCAACTCCAGCCGGACTGGGAAGGAACAAGCATAGGACCAAACTAGTCCCTATGAATGTGGGTGACAGTTGCATGGCTGGGGTACATTGAGGGGACACTGGCAGTGGCACCAGGATTTATCCCTACTGTATATACTGGCTTTTGGGGATCCTATTCTCTTTGGATGGATACCTTGCTCAGCCTTTAAATAGTAGGGAGGGTCTTGGACCTTCCCTAAAGCAATGTGCCTTACCCTCTCTGAGGACTGGATGGGGGTGAGGTGGGAGGGTGTGTAGAGGGAATGGGAGGAGGGGAAGGAGTGGGAACTTGGATTGGTATGTATAATGAANTCACCAACTCCAGCCGGACTGGGAAGGAACAAGCATAGGACCAAACTAGTCCCTATGAATGTGGGTGACAGTTGCATGGCTGGGGTACATTGAGGGGACACTGGCAGTGGCACCAGGATTTATCCCTACTGTATATACTGGCTTTTGGGGATCCTATTCTCTTTGGATGGATACCTTGCTCAGCCTTTAAATAGTAGGGAGGGTCTTGGACCTTCCCTAAAGCAATGTGCCTTACCCTCTCTGAGGACTGGATGGGGGTGAGGTGGGAGGGTGTGTAGAGGGAATGGGAGGAGGGGAAGGAGTGGGAACTTGGATTGGTATGTATAATGAAAAAAGGTAGTTTGTTTTCTTTTTTAAAAATTAAAAGTAAAAATAATAAATTCTCCGACAACCATTAGAATATAGTGGCATGTGTGATCAGTCATGGGTTTGTTTTCAGTAAAATATTTAAATCTCCCGTTTATCATCCAGGAAGCCTCGCTTATAGGCATACAGACCCATCTGCCATGGTTATCAATTTTGTAACAAATAGTATCTATAAGCAGTTCTTATTCTTGCTACAATGTATTAAGAATTCATCTGCCAGTTTTAGTTAAAATTCTAACCTATGGGGTAAAACTTTAAACAAACAAATATTTTGTTGTAATTGTATCAAAGGTTCTTTCCCGTGGCTCAGAGGGGTAAGTAAACTGTTCCTTTGGGCCACTGGATGTTTTATGTACAAGGTTATTATGTCTTCACCATGATTGGCGGGGGTGATTACACAATGAACAATAATCATGCATGCCTTTGCAGTAAGCATGCTTCCTTTTTAGTTAACGATAATCATGGAATACTTTCAAGTGCATAGCAGAAAACAAGATCTGCCATATCCAAAGCAGGTTTGTTTGATTTCTACTCTAGATACCTTGCCACAAAGGATTTGAGGTTAATTTGGCACAGCTAGTGGGCAGGCAGTTCTACGTTCGCCTGTGGTTGGCTGCTTTTAATCTTAGCCTCTCCGTCTCCCAAGCTGCGGTTGCATTTCATCCCTCATAGAGTTTGGGAGGTCTCCTGAAGTTACATGGCCTCCCTGAGCTTCATCTCTACTGCCGAGCATCTCTCCTGGTCAGTCCTCTAGTACTCCAAATGTAGTGCCTGCTAAATGGACTTCACATCCAGCGTCTACATGATCACTTCTAACAGCTCTCTCCGGCGCATGATCTTGCCCCACGTCTAATCAATGTTCTTACATGTATCTGCCAGATAAGTTTCCCTGTTGCAAAGTTCAGTACTTCAAAACATTCAGGCTCCCTATCCTAGCATTACCAGGCTGGGCTGTTCAGTTCTGGAGGGCAATCCTCCCACTTA
>LOEQ01000119.1:957652-967755 GCA_001685075.1 Bramus lutescens | reverse complement strand
GTAGAAGAATGAAAATAGACCCATATCTATCTCCATGCACAAAACTCAAGTCCATATGGATCAAAGACCTCAACATAAAGCCAGCCACACTGAATCTTATAGAAGAGAAAGTAGGAAGTACACTTGAAAGCATTAGTAGCTTATGTCTTGCATTCACCATTTGTTAGGGATTCCAGCAATAAGGCTACCCCACATGATAGTTTCAGCAGTCCTAGAAGATGGGCCACAACTACTGTGGAAATGCTACTAGAAAGAAGAGGGAAATTTTTAGAACAACAGGGAAAAGCAAAATGATTTGAGGCTTTCCAAGATCAAATTCTTAGCTAGGGCACTTATGCTGACCCACATCACCTGCCAAAACTTTGCTGGTAGGCCATGACCTCATGGTAATACACAAATTAATGGAGATGGGTTAGTTTAGGATATAAAATCTAGCTAGAAACATGCTTAAGCTATTGGCCAAACAGAATTGCAAGTAATATAGTTTTGTGTGTTTATTGTGGGACTAGACAAGACAGCAACCCTCCACCAACAATTTGGTGTGCCAATATGGGGCTAACTAAATCCTCATAAAACCTGAGAGAGCTTGGAAAGGAATCCTAGACACTGAAGAACAGAGTTAAGCATGGCTTTTTGATAGCAGCATTTTCTTGGATGGACTCTGTTTGCTAAAAGCATGCAAAGGCATAACTCCTTTAAGAGAGGTCTTCCTGATTCAGCAGTAGTAGAAAAAAAAACCCATGTGGTTTCAAAATGGTGGTTTCCTGGGCCATGCTGCCAGCACAAACTCTGGCTCTTTCAGGAGGCTGAGCATTTAAATGGGGTTTGTGAGCAGAGTGCTACAACTTGCTTAATGACAACAAAGACCAATGGCAGTCTGTGAGCACACACCTAAAAGTTGGGAGCCCACTGTCAGTATCATCACTCAAGCCATGTTCAAAATTGAGGAGTAACCCACTCCCTCACAGAAACCATGCTCTTATAAACTTACCATTCACCCATTCTTGCTCCCAAAATCCAACTAGCTCCAAACCATTTGTTCTGTTTAAAGTGATTACTTCAAATTGATCAAATAAAGATAAAGGAAATAAAACTTTTAACAATAACAAGTGATTCTGCTGTGCTTGATACTTACATGAAATCCCTCTTAAATAACTTATGCACATTTTCCTTAAATAGTGAAAAAGTTACATGTCTCAGCTTGTTCTGAGATGTAGATCTGACCTATAAGATGAAGTTAGCAAAGGATATAATCATAGCACACAAGACCATTTCCTTTGTACACATAGAAAAAAATAAAATCTCTAAGCAAAGTATGAGCAAGAACCCTCTAACCAGGGACACAGCATGAGCTGTGGCCAAGTCCAGTTTTTCCCTGCTGTATAAATGAAGTCCTAGTTCACTGTAAGCAGTTTGTATCAGATCAACAAATGGTGACAGTTAAGTCTCTGATTCTTACAACATCCTTGTAAGTTGTAAATGAGATGCAACTTTTTTAAACTGATAGAAAAGAGAACTTACCACAAATGCAACAGCCAAGGAGAACTGCAGAAGCATTCTGCATGCATTAAAGTCAATTAATTTTTTAAATTATTTATTGTGTATTTGTGCATGTATGTAGGTGAGCATGTACATGCCAGTGTTCATACGGAGGTCAGAGGACAATTTATGGAACTCTATTTCTTCCTTTCACCATGCGGACCCCAAGGAGGAACTCAGGTCACCAGTTTTTGGAGCAATTGCTTTATTTGACTCAAAGAGCCAACTCATGGTTCAAGTTCACATTCTAATTCAGTGTGTTACTTGCATTCTTTTCCAGGCCTGTGCTGTTCCCAAAGTCATCATGTACCACAGACCTGGAAGGCAGGTATACCGATTTTTATAACAGCCAGCTTTCTCAGCAACTGGCATGGGCTACCTAGAGTCTGAGGGGAGCTACACAGAGCCAATTCACTAGAGCCCTCTCTCAAAAACTTCCATCATCTCAGCACCATGGCTTTAAAGACTGTAGTAGAGCACGGTCCTCTGGGAAAAAAAACAGATGCATATTCATCATATTCTTTCATCTGCTTGTAAGAGTCAGTCACTAAAAGCCTTGTTGACTATTGACATTCTCTCATTGAAGAAGAGGGTAGGGAAGGTTAGTTGACCCTCTACTGAGATTTGAGTTGCTTTTCTTAACAACTTGTAAGCAAGTCAACCATAATTGTACATACATTTAGTCTGAGAATGTGCTAGAATATATAGGCTGGGGAATTTATGTTGAAGAGAACTCCATCTGTCTTAGTTACTTTTCAATTGCTGTGATATAACACCATGACAAAGACTTATTTAAAAAGCATGTAATTGGTCTTATGGTATCAGAGGATTAGAGTCCATGATGGTAGGGAAAAGACATGGTGGCAGGGACAACCAAGAACTCACATCTTGATCCAAAAGTAGGAGGCAGTCAGACCACATGTGTAACCTCAAGGCCCACCACCAGTGACAAATTTCCTCCAACAAGGCCACAGCTCCTAATCCTTCCCAAACAGTTCCACCAACTAGGGACCAAGTATTAAACATATGAGCCATTGGGGGCCATTTTCACTGAAACCATCATACCATCTATGACCATGGAGAGAGCCATCATTCATTCTAGAGATAAATAAAACTGTTGGTGCAGCTGCTTTAGGGCTCCCCATTTTCTGCCCATGGCACTTCTTCACCCATGCTATATAAATAAACCTCAGAAATGGATTGGTTTTCCCCAGGATAAACTTTGGCAGAATCACACTTTGGTTTGTCCTTGGTACCCTATAAAGAAGAATTAGAGTTTGTTTATATGTCCCCAGGGAAGTAATTCTCATACACCAACCTTCCAGCACGTGAGACTTTAAGGAACATGTTCTAACTGCATTCAAATAATACAACTGTTCACTAGAAATTAAGAGATACATTTTGTGCCCGGTGTTGTTGACAGAGGACAGAATGATACAGCAGGAAAGATTAATAGAATATAAAATAGTAGAGAGTGTCAATCACTTTGAAGAATCTCACAGGTACATCTTGTCCATGTAGTAAAACAACAAGCCTGTGACCTCCCTAGACAGGCTTGCCACTGAGTGTATAGTACCAGACATAAATTCCCTTCTATGGATAGACATGGATTCCAAACAGAAAGAAGTAGGCTATTCCCATAAAACAGTCTTTGATTGCACTGCTGGACTCACTTTGCTAGCCAGTCAGTATCTCTGTGTGCAGGGTCCATAGCTTAGGAAGACTGCTGATGAAGTTCTCCCTGAGCCTGGACAGCACCTCCTGGCTATAGAAGGGTTATTCATCAGGAAGGAAGGTTCCAGACCATTTTGGCTTTAATTTCAGATTTTACTCAATATTTAAGGCAGCAAATTAGCCTATGAATAGAAGATGCTTAATTACACACAGGAAAAGAGTGAGCCAGAACATTATCAAATGTGTCTTAGTTTTCCTAATCCACTGTCTGCAAGATGACAGGAAGGACACAGGTCTTCCACATGAGAGGAAATTGAGTTCAGAGAACTCAAAGGTTTCATACTGATCAATGGGTATAGTTTCCTTCACTGTGACAGAAGAAACCATATTTATTACCATAGATAACATAGCTGTCATCTGTTCTAAAGGAAGAGACTACTCATCTGCCAAGCTTGCAAGCAAATACCTCCTCCTCATTCTGGAGGGAGACTCTTCATTTGTAGTTACTTTCTTTCTCTCCATCCTTCCAAAAAGAGCTCACAGCCAAGTACAATTGATACCTGCCCTGTAAGATGAGACCTGGGATTCCCACAAATGTGTTGTATGGCACCCATTAAGAGCGACTGTCAGACAACAGAAAGGTGGGTTGCGTTTCATATGAGTGAAAAATTTCAGGTGGAAGCAGCTTCCTGACTCCAATTTCTTAGTTCATGGCTATGTAGATAAAAGTCAGATGTGTCACTTTCTTTGAAATTTCCTTTGAGTTGAAAGAAAATGGGAGAGGAAGTCTCCAGGCAAATAAGAAAATATAAGGTGTGATGTTGGTAAATGAGGGGCATTAGAAAGAGCAGTGTCATTGTCAGATCCAAAGGGGACTCCAATTCCTTTAACTCTAAAAGGTAGTCCAAATACCCAGAAATGAGCTCAACCTGGCCTATAGGAGGATTTCTGATCATTAGATAAAAGCTAGCATTGCTCGGGAACTTGGGAAACCTGCTCGCATCTGGCAAAAGGAGTCACTTCACTTACAACTGGAAGAAGGGATGTAAGGCTACCTGTGGTACCTACCAGCATATCAAAGCCCGTGCTGGCCTCCAGGCCCTCAGTACCTGGTACACAATCCAAAGCCCATGTTAGCCTCTTCACCCTTTTCAACTCCTCTACCCTACCCCAGGTTCTCATCTTTCTTGCTTTCTTTCTTTGCTTTTTTTGAAGAGATTATTCTCTCCTACAATATGTTGTGACCATAGTTTGCCTTCCCTCACTTCTCTGACCACTTCCTCAACCTATCCTCTTCCCCAGATCCACTCTCCCTCCATCTCCCGTCAGAAAAGAGCAGGCCTGCAAGAGACAGCAACCTAACATGACAAAACAAGATACATTAAGTAAGACAAGGCAAAGCCCTCATACTGAGGCTAGCCAAGGCAACCAAAAAGGAAGGGCAAGAGTCCAAAGAGCAGGCAAGAGTCAGAGACACCTGTGCCTACTTTCAGGAGTCCCATGAAAAAAAAGCAAGCTAACAGCCATTACATATATACAGAGGACCTGGTTCAGACCCCTGCAGGTCTCACGCTTGCCACTTTAGTCTCTGTGAGCCCAGGTGAGCCCTGCTTAGTTGGCTCAGTGGGTCATGTCTCCTGGTGGACGTCATCCCCTCTGAGTCCTAGAATCTTTCTTCTCCCTCTTCTATGGGATTCCAAGCTCCAAGGGGGTAGGAACCAACAGAGACCTCCAATTTGGACTCCCTCTCTTTATAATGTCTGTCTGTGGTTCTCTGATTTTCATATATTGAACCATCCCTGAATCTCTGTGATAAAGTCTACTTGATTGTGGTGACTGGTCCTTTTTGACGTGTTCTTGGATTCTGTTTGCAAGAATTTTATTGAGAATATTTACATCTATGTTCATAAGTGAAACTAATCCGTAATTCTCTTTCATTATATGTTTCTATATATGTTTTTGGGTACCAAGGTAACTGTGCCCTTATAAAGTGAATTGGGCAAGTGTTCCTTCCATTTGTATTTTGTGGAATAATTTAAGGAGTATTGGTATTAACTGTTCTTGGAAAGTCAGATAGAATTCCGCATTAAAACTTTCTGACCTTGAAACTTTTTGATTACGAGAATTTAATGACTGCTTCTATTTCCTTAGGCATTATAGGTCTATATAAATTGTTTATCTGGTCTTGATTTCACATTGGTAAATGGTTTTATTGCTATTCATCCTTATAACCCGCCTATTCCTACTATTCTCAGCTCCTGTTGTTCTCACAATGCTCTTGCTCTCTATTTTCTACCTCTAGTCTCCCTTCTTTCACAGATAGCTGTGGCCATGTCCAGCTTGCTGGCCATGTCCAGTATCCTTTCTCTCTCTGCTCAGGACTCTTCCAGGTGCCTCTGGATATTTTCTCTCTTATGCTAATAAAACCTTCCCCATTACCACGGAACAATCATGTAGGTAGTTTCGTTACTACAGCCCCTTGCATGCATTCATGTGAGTTGGCAGTGTAGCATTAAACCAACTAGGACTTAATACAGTAAGTACAGTCACTAGAACCAGTAAACAGTTGTATGTAGTGCCAGTTAAAGATTAAAGCAAAGAAAATGTCCTTTTAAAATGTCATCAGCATCCTCATCCCAGGCTTTCCTGGGTGCTCCCACCAGAGACTCACCCCAGTGATCATCTGGGACCGATATTCCTTCCTCTTAAAACCATCTTGGATAAAGTGATTTCAATTAGAACACCTGTGAAACAGCCACTGGGAGACATTCTACAACCTCCCAATTTTCATATACTTCTAGAAGACTCTGTGTTACTATCACTCCTACTGTTCTATTTGAAAGATGAATAATCCAGTCATTTTGTTTTCCCACAGAAACAATAGAGCCACATGTTAATAAATACATGGATACACTTCATGTATTAAGAATACAAGAGTTGCAATTACTCAGAATTAACTATGATTCCAAGGTATGATCCTTACTAGATGCATAACCCAAAAGATGTTAAATTCCGCACATTATTTGTTTTTTTATATATAAAAATGAATAATGAGAATGCATAAACATAGAGAAGAAAAAAACATGAGTGACATTTGGTTTTAGTTATTAGAGAAAATAAACCATATTAACACTGCTATGCTTTAAATATTAGTTGACACACCTTCGTCACACCAACAACAGAGTCCGCCTAACCAGAGATGCAAAGATTAAATGTTGGTCTCCAAGTAACATGAAGTCATATTTAAAGTTATCAGGCAACCTGACACAGCCAATTTGGAATACTGCACTCAAATTTATATCAGTTAATCAAGTTAATGTAGTAGATGATTTTTAGAAGCCTACTACTGTCCCCAAGTTCTTGGAATAAATACACTAGGAAGTTGTTGCTCTACTCTTGAAGGATGTAAAGCGCTTCACAGGATGGCATATCAAGACCTTTATACTACAGCAATAGCAATTGTCTGGGAAAGTGCAAGGTATGATTTGCACTCAATGCTAGAGCTCTTGCCTGGCATACCCCAGGCACAATCTGAACACCACAACACAAATAAAATTCACTAGAAGAATTCAAGCCCTCTTGTAGACTCAACAGGAACACTGTCTTGCTTGCTTCAAGTTACTCCTTAAAGATCAAAGAAGTGCTAGCCAGACCAGCCTATACTGGGGTCACAGTTACCTTAGCCTGTTGAGAATGCTCTGATGGTCAGTCATTTGAGTTGATACTTGAGTAAAGACCCCAGAGGGTTTAAAGAAAAAAAAAAGACTGAGAAAATTAGAAAGTCCATCAAGAACTTGGGAAAAATTGTATAGAAAGTGAGTGAATTCCTACAGGGGTGGAAGGCACAGGAATGGAGAGGAAGTGGTCTTGAGGGTCTAGCTGTATCAGGAGGTGATGGGAAGTACCAGGATGATTGTAACAGCAAACCTGCAAACAGTCAGGGTTTGTTTACTATGGCAGGCAACAGATCATATGAAGCACCCAACAGCAAACTATTCAGACAAAATCAGGGAGTAGAAAGGAGAGGCATCCAGCTGATAGGACCAGTCAGATATGAAAAACAGAAAGACCATCCTAAGTAAGGCCATTCTTTGGGACACGAGAAGTTATATTCATAAACTCAAAGCAGCCATAGTCACCTGCACAAGACCTATACAAGATCAAGCCAGTCATCAGGGGGAGGATCATGAGCATCCCTACCCAGCCAACCAATCAATCACAGTCGGTGGGGAGGGGTCAGCTTTCTTTAAGGGTTGGTTCCTGGTAAGTAGTAAATGCCAGTGGATGGCCCCACACCCAAGAGTTTGTGGGCAGTGCAAACTGACATCAGAGAGAGAGGTAGGGAGGGGCATAAAGTTGGGAGTGAGATATGGGATACATCTGGGAGGAGTTAGGGAAGAAGTGGGGGCATAATAAAAAAATACACCACATAAAATTCTCAAAGAATTATTGAAAACAACAGTTTAAGACTGCTCAAGCATTTGGCTAGAACGTATGGAGTTTTATATTATTGCTACTGCTTCATGGATAAGACTGTGTCTGGGCAACATGCTGACTTTTGTTGTTGTTGTTGTTCTTACAGGGGAGTGGAGAAAAATGTATAGCTCAATAAAAACAATTAAAAAGTGAATGTTGCTGGCTTTGTGTACCCTCACAATTTCTGTAAGCTACTCAGTTGTGCCACTGGCACAAAGAGGCAGTCAGACAACAAAAGAACACAACTCCATCTCAAGCAAACTTTATTTAAAAAGCAGGTGTCTGAGGACAGGCCTGTATACCAGGTGATGCCTGGAGATTTGGTTTCTGAAAAGGGTACCATGAAAACAAACTACCCATACATACCACAGTGGGGTGCCACAAGGTTAAAATAAGGTAACTAAAGACATGGGGAAAGTACAGACTCAGATGTAAGAACTTAGGCAGCAGTATGTGGGCTATATTCCAAACTCAGGGCATGGTTTTAGGACATGGTTTTGCATTGCTAATATCCCTCCACCAGAAAATGATGTCAAGAGTCTAAGAACACTTAAGTCATTTTTCTGATCCTCTCAGAGAACACCTCAGAGTAATAAATTGCAAGTCCTATCTGTCCTGAATGACTTAAATAAGACAATAATCCTCACCCATGTTTACCTTATGTTATCTGAATTTACAAAGATGATGAAAAATGGTGAGGAAACCCTGAGATGAATGGGTGGTTCATGGCTCCTAAGAGTGATGTGACATCACAGAGATGTCACAAGGAATTTCTCATAGAAACAGCACTGTTAATCATTTGATATAAACCCATATAAAATCATATAAAAGAAATATTTCATAAATTTACGTTATTTTTTTAAGAAAACTACTCTCTTTTGACTTCTTATTTTTCAGGGGGAAACAGGGTTCAGTAGCATATGACTGAGAAAAGAGTTCTTGGAAAATTTATAAAAATAAATTTTCAACTGGACAAAAATCAAAGCTAGAATTCAATGGATTTCCCTTTGAGGAGGGGCAGAGGGATATTCAGGATTTCACTGACTGTATTGACTACCTAAGAGAGACATAAGGCCATCTCCTGTTTGTGGTGATGTTTTCATGGAACAAAAATCAAGTTGCATTCAGCAGAATAAATTGAAATGCTTCATATTCCAAATCTTGACAAAGTAAAGGAAAAAAGAGAAGAAAAAGAACATTTTTCACAAAAGTTGACTTAACCACGGCTCTCATTGGCTTCCATGGGAGTTTTGCTGCGGTTGAAGACCACAAGCAAGGCCCATGTTTCTGGTGATAAAAAGGCTGCCCTGGTTCTGTGGAAAAACTTCTGAACCTCAGAGTGAAAGAAAACACTTTCTTGTCACTGGAGACAGCTCCAAGTTGACTTCCATTAAAATGTAACCTGAACCCAGGATGCAGATGATTAAAATGTGCTTAAAATAACGGACAAAGGTTACTTTACCCTAAGAGGAATCTTCCAGAACAGGGGTGTGTCTAGAGGGAACCCCAGGGATGCTGGCTTCGCTCCCATGCTGACTCGCATTTGACTTGTATCCTTTGGCAAATCGCCTCATGTTTTCCTGCACCCCTAGTCCCCTTGCCGAGACTAGCTTCGGAGCCACGGTCTTCCGGATGGTGGTTTCCACTTCCCCATCCTTCCTGCAGGCCCTGCCTCCTGTGCCTATCTTCTCCATTCTAGAGGTTTCCATACCTGCTTCTTTCTTCAGTCCACACTCTCTGTCCCCCTAAATTTCCCAGTTGTTTCCCATCTGTTTTCACAAAAGCCATGTTTAGTTTTAAAATTATTTTTGGCTTTTGATTCTTCAAAGGCAAAAGTCCATTCGCTGCCTATCCAGTCACCTGATCTGACAAAGAATGAGCTTTGAGTGATGTCAGCCGCTAGCAATGTCACAGAGTTGAATCTGCAGTAGATTAGCCACTCTGACTGGGTCACAAGGGGAATAATACACCGGAGAGCAGTTCGTTAGAGCCCTGCCCCCACTTCCTTTTATTTCATCTTCAAAGAAGTGTCTGCTTTGGTTCCTCAAGTCCCTCTTGTGTTTGTTTCTCTGCACAACCACAAACAGGTCATTTGAGGACGTTTGCTATTATCTAGTCCTGGAGTAGACTTTTCACAGTACAGTTAATGAAGACACGTTGGTGTTCTCCCTCAGGCAGGTCTTCAGTGCTGGTTATGATCATCAGGAATAAGGGGTTGGGGCTGTGAGATGCCACCAACACATTGTCACCTCCACACCTTACAGCTGAGAACATTGAAGGTGGGAGCTCAGAGTTAAAGACAGAAATGACCAAAAAAAAAAGTGTCTCAACTCTGAGCCTAATTTTTCCCACTATGGATTTTATTAATGTTCTCCCCCATTATTCACTTGAGGAACCATTGACCCCGGTAGGGT
>LOEQ01000119.1:906912-923652 GCA_001685075.1 Bramus lutescens | reverse complement strand
GCCATGGGGCAAAAAGGCGGGTTTGGCAGCGTCTATAATGATGTCAGGACTCAGGGTGAACACAGTGAGGGCCTAAATTGTCTTGAGCAGGAACTCTGTCTTGTTCATGTGTACACTGCATTGCTGTCATAGAATATATGACCTGCTAGGCCTACGAAGGAAGGAAGGAAGGAAGGAAGGAAGGAAGGAAGGAAGGAAGGAAGGAANGCCATGGGGCAAAAAGGCGGGTTTGGCAGCGTCTATAATGATGTCAGGACTCAGGGTGAACACAGTGAGGGCCTAAATTGTCTTGAGCAGGAACTCTGTCTTGTTCATGTGTACACTGCATTGCTGTCATAGAATATATGACCTGCTAGGCCTACGAAGGAAGGAAGGAAGGAAGGAAGGAAGGAAGGAAGGAAGGAAGGAAGGAAGGAAGGAAGGCTGGTTATACTTCATTTACTGATTATATATGTGCTTATTCAAGTTCAATCAACTTGACTCTTCACATCCTTTAAACTGTCTTTAAAGCTGCCCTTTGGAGTAGAATTGATGTATAAAAGTTCATGTCATTTTAAAACTCATTTGTGCCAGGCAGTGGTGGTACACGCATTTAATCCCAGCACTTGGGAGGCAGAGGCAGGTGGATCTACAGAGTGAGTTCCAAGACAGTCAGGGCTATTACACAGAGAAACCCTATCTTAAAAAACCAAAAAAAAAACAAACCAAAACAAACCTCATTTGATGTTTTGAAACCATCACCACAATCAAACTTATCAACAGACATACCTATCATTCCCCAAAATGTCTCCATGCCCTTTAAAAAACTGTATGAGTGTTTGCCTACAACTATATATGTGTACCACATGCATGCCTGAGGCCCATGGAGGACAGAAGACAGGAATAAGGTCTCCTGGAACCGGAGTCGTGAGCCACAGTGTGGGTGCTGGGAACCAAGCCAGGTGTCATAGTTAGGGTTTCTGTTGCTGTGAAGAGACTCCATGCCCGCAGCAACTCTTAGAAACTAAAATATTTAATTGGGATGTCTCCCTTACAGTTCAGAGATTCAGTTATCAGCATGGTGGGACACAGCAGCATGCAGGTAGACATGGTGCTAGAGAAGACATCTAGCTGAGAGTCTGACATCTTAGAGGCAATAGGAAATGGTTTGTGACACTGGGCTAAGCTTGAGCGAGAGACCTCAAAGCATCCCCACAGTGACACACTTCCTCTGAAAAGGCCATACCCACTCCAGCAAATCCACACCTCCTGATAGTGCCTCTTCCTATGAGCTTATGGGGGCCAATTACATTCAGACTGCCACACCAGGTCCTCCGCAAGAGCAAGAGCTCTTAGTTGCTGAGCTAACTCTCCAGCACCCCCTTTACCCATCCCCAACCTTCCCTCCCCCAGCATTCACTCATGTGCTTTCTCTAATTAGTTGTTACTTCAGTTTCAGGAATTTATATTAATGGCTAGCTTCTTGTACCCAGATATATATATACATCATTGATCCACCCCAGTCTACCAGGTGACACCACACCTTTCCACATACAACCTATGACTTAGAGTAGCGTACTAACATGTCACCCGTGTGACTTAGAATAGGGTACTGACGTGTCACCTGTGTGACTTAGAGTAGCGTGCTGACATATCACCCATGTGACTTAGTGTACTGACATGTCACTTGTGTGACTTAGAGTAACGTACTGACGTGTCACCCACCTGGGTCTTTGTCTATTATCGTACATTTGGATACATACAGTTTCTAAACTCCATCACGTGCTGTCATTTTTAAGCAATCCGTTGAATATTTAAATCATACAAAAACAGTTGTATCCTTCTGTTCCTACCTTCCAGGATAGTGCTCCTCACCTTTTATGCAGATCCAGATGGCCTCCAGCCAAAGGATGACTTTTGACATTCTTGTTCCGCTGGCAATGGATTCTTTCCACTTTGTGTATCTGGGAATGTCTTTATTTCACTTCCCTTTTTCAATGTTCTCTTCATTGTAGCATAGAATTCTAGGTAGAGATCCTCTTCACTTCATGTTTTTATGAGTTTTATTCCGTTGTCGTCTTGTTTATATTGTTTCAAAGGAGAAATATGATACTTCCTTATGTTTGTTCCTCTGTGAGTGAAAAGCCTTCCTTCATCATGAGAGACAGAGGCAGACACACACACACACACACACACACACACACACACGAGTGTGTGTTGAGCTTTAAATCTCAAAATCTTCCCCCAGCGGTGTAGTTCCAGCAAGCCTCCACTTCCTAAAGTTTCCAGAACCTTCCCAAACAGAGCCACCAGCTGGAGACCAAGTGTTCAAAACACGAGCCTGTGGGAGACATTTCATATTCAAACCACAACACTGTATTTGTGGATGTAAGTTTACATTTTCATTAGACTTGGAAAAGTTGTTTTGTCTTGTTCTGATTTTGTTTGGTTTGGTTTTTTGAGACAGGTTTTCTCTGTGTAGCCCCAGATGTCCTGGAACTCACTCTGTAGACCAGGCTGGCCTCAGACTCAGAGATTCACCAGCTTCTGCCTTCTAAATGCTGGGATTAAAGACATGTGCCACCACTGCCCATCTTGGAAAACTTTTTATTGCTTTGATGTCAAAGTTTATTTTGTTTTCTATTCAATGACATACAACTATATTGATATGGTATTTACAAAATCTCAGTAAATATTACATACTGAAAAATACTAAATACTGAAAGATTTTTCCACTGGAATGTAGAATCTTGGTAGCTATTAACCCATAGTAAGCTTTAAAAAATAAAATTGCTATATGGTTGGTGGCCTATGCCTTTACTCCCTGCACTCAGGAGCCAGAGGCAGCAGATCTCTGTGAGTTCGAGGCCAGGCTGGTCTACAGAGAGAGTTCTAGGACAACCAAGACTACATAAAGAAACCTTGAATCAAAAAACAAATAAATAAATAAATAGAAATAAATATGTAAAAATAAAAAATGAAATCAAGTAATTATGATTAAGTTACAAAAGTATGAAAACATAAAACATTGCTGAATGGTTGCAGTCTGCAAACTGGGCCACAGAAAGATGGGAGAGTACCAACACTCGATTGCTTGTTTAACAAAGTAGTCTGGTGAGTTAAACCAATTATTACTGGAATCTGAGGGGCTGGCTCTGTTGACATTTGCCCCATCCAGATGAGACTCAGTCTTTATAGGGGAGTTTCTAAATTAGAATATTCAAGAACTCATATCTGACTTGTGGGGCCAAGTGAGCTGAGTCACCCTTGGCCCTGGAGGTGTGGTTAAATTAAATCTCTGATCTCTTTACAAAATTCTCCACCCCCACCCCCACCCCCTGCCNACAGGGTTTCTCGGTGTAACAGCTCTAGCTGTCCTGGAACTTGCTCACCAACAATCTATTCCAGCAAAAAAAAAACAAACCTGCTTTTCTTTGTTTCATCCTGTGTAATTTCTATTGTTATATTTTCAAGTTCGTCCTTCTTTTCTCTTACAGTATCTGACCTGCTGTTAACCCCATTCTGTGTATTTTTCAAGACATTGTAGTTTTCATAAAAAAAATTAAACAAAAATTCTAATCCTAAATTTTTGGGAAGAGGGGCATCATGTGTAAGTATAATGTCTATGTGTGTATGTTTGTGTGTATGTGTGATATATGCATGTATGTGCATGTGTGTGCAGGGGTACTTGCTGTGTGTGTGTGTGTGTGTGTGTGTGTGTGTGTGTGCAAGGCCAGACAGAACATACTGGGTATTTTGCCCAGTTACTCGTCACCTAATTATTTGAGAGAGGATCTCTTACTAAATGTAGAACTTTCTATTCCAGCTGGACTGGCTGACCACTGAGCCCCCAGTATCTGCTTGTCTCGGCCCCACCCCAGCATTGGAGTTACAGGCACGTACCTGGCTTTATGTGGGTGCTGAATATCTGAACTTCCGGTCCTCAGGCTTGCACAGTGAGCACTGTGACCACTTTACAAGCGTCTCTCCAGCCCTCCACCTAGATATTTATCTCTCATGTCTCCAGCTACTGTTTGAAAATTTATCCGGTTCAATTATAATAACTTTTAATTGTATTATGTTTATTTATTTGTTGTGTGTTTGTGTGTGTGTGGGCACCTATATGCCATGACACATGTGGAGGTCAGAGAAAAAGTTACGGTGTCCATTCCCTTTATCATATGGTTTCTGACCACTCAGGTGGCCAAGCTTGACAGCAAGTGCCTTTGTCTGAGGAACCAGCTCCCCAGCCCCTAGCTACAATTCTTAATGTCTTTGCCTGCAAATTCTACCATCTGTCTCTTCTGACTTGGCTGTGAGCCTGTGGTTATTGTCCTCATGTTTTCCTACTTTGCAGGCTGCCTGATTATCTTTGATTAGATGCCAGACACAGTAAATTTGACTCCGTTGGACGCTGGGTATTTTTGCATTCCTACATTTTGTCCTGAGATGTAGTTGAGTGACCCAGAAGTGGTTTGTGAGGGGCAGAGCAGTGGTCAGCATAGCGCTGGTTATTTCCAGTACTAAAATAAGACCCTGCGAGTGCGTCCCAGGACGTACGGGTCCGGAGCTTTCCATTAACTGCGGTAGGGACGGGCATGGCTGTAGGCTTGCTCCATCTTCTCTGTGCTCCCTTTCCTCACAGCCCTGAGATGCAGCACGCTGTCCCTGTCTTCTCTCTGTACTCCTCCTATGTGTTTCAATGCTTCAGTCTCCCCAGACTCTCAGCTCTATCTCTGGAACTCAGGGAGTCTGTCACAATTTGCATGAACTCCCCTGTCCTTGTTTGTTTTCTGTCCGGGAATTGTCACTGGTGAACATAGTTACAGTGCCTTTAAAAGTATTGCTTGTTATGTTTTGGTTTTGCTATTGTTTCAAGAGGCAGAGTAAACCCAGTCCCTGTTACCCCAGCCTGGCTAGCAGAAGAGGTAGCCCCATTTTAACGGGCATTGTCTAGTATGAAAGGAAGAAATGCAGAGGTTGACACAGATATTGCTAGCCCAGATTTCCTTTTAAAGTTGGACCGACTGTCCCAGGTCTCATCAGCTTCTAGCTAGCAGATCCTGCAGGCTTCCCCGGTTGTGCCTTCCCCAAGCCACTTACCCTCAGCCCCATATGGGTTCTCTTGTGGACAATGCTGGATAACTTAGGTTTCTTGCAACCCAAATTCTCAACTTCTGGTTCCAGAAAATTCACTGTACACTGCCACCTCACAGATACTCCTCTTGACCCAGACAGCAGTCCCAGGGCCTCTTTCTTGGCCATTCTATTGATATCACCATCCACAAGACCAAAAACTTTTTTCAAAATGACCATCTAGTTTTTTAGTGTGTATATTTGCATATATATGTGTGTGTGTGTGTGTGCGTGTGTGACTTTGAAACTTTTGCTTTTTTGGCAAATATATCCAAAAATTAGTCCTTAAAATACATATTGCAGGAGATGGAGAGATGACTCAGCAATTAAGAACACTGGCTGCTCTTCCAGAGGTCCCAGGTTCAGTTTCCAGTACCCACACAGGGGCTCACAACCACTCATAACTTCAGTTATACAATATCCGATGCCTTCTTCTGGCCTCTGCGGGCACTGCATATATAGCCAGTAAGTCTTCCCTTCTAGCAAGCTGGTTTTCTCAGGCATTTTGTGATGTGTACTCTCTCCAGTGATGGAGAACTAACACAGACAGCTCCCATAATGCCATCTACCTAAAACCTCCTTTATTTCTTGGACAGCCCTTTAAGGTCTCTTTTCTCACGCCTCATTTTTGGCCCTTGGAGTCTGTTGCTCTCTTTGATGAATGGCCCCCCACCTCACTCTGCAGGTCCTGCGCTGCCATTGCCTCCTCTCATGCTCTCCTACCTGCCTCCCATCAAATGCACACTGTGCATTCTCCTCTTAGAGACAAAGCCACGGCTTTCATTGGCCACTTTCTCTGGTGTCCAACCATTGTGGCAAAGAACCTAGACAGCAGCCCTGCCCCAGTTCAAATGAACTATCAGTCACATTGGGTCCCTCAGTGCCTTCTCAGCCTGCAGGAGAAGCCTCCCCTACCAACCATGAAGGCACGAAGGACTTCCTTCGGCCCAGAATTCCCAGTTCTTCTATGGGACAAAGTTTGAGAATCAGTGACCAGAAAAGAATCTGCTACTATGTGCTGCTGGGGGTCGGGTGGTGGAAATTCTCACTTTCCTACACAGCACACAGCAGGCTTCTTCAGCCCTATTCGGGGTTGTCTTCTCTGTCTGCAGTAACTGCAGGAGGTCAGGAGAAGCAGGGCATGAATATCAGCCTGCTTGGGACCAGTCAGTTCCATGCCCAGTGTCCAAGTGGCCTTTAATCACACACAAATATGCCTGCTCTTCCAGCTCTGAGAAAAGTCAGGGGACTCCACTTAGGAGACAGGTCTTTGTAGAACCATGGCCAGGAGAGCCTTCTCAGGATAGAGGCCCAGGAAGGGCTTCAGACACTCCAAGGAGAACCAGAACATGTTAGGCAGCCAGCGACTCTATCTAGCCTACCACTCTTAGCCAAGGAGAGGGCTTGCCTTCTTAAAAAATTGAGAAATCAGATGGCAAAACAAAGCAGAACAGAATGAAAATAACAACAAGGCTACCCCAAAAAAAATCATCTGAGCTGCAAAGCCTGAAATACTTAGATGGGTGCTTTTTCTTCTTCTGCTTTCTTTGTATCTGGAGGCCAGGAGACAATCTTGGCTGTCATTCCTCAGGTTTCATCCACTCTTCCTTGGCTTAAGGCTCCCCAAGTAGGCTAGACTGGGTGGCCAGTGACTGACTCTCCTCTCAGTGCTGCGGTTACAACATAACAGGGTTTTGTGGGTTTTTTTTTTTGTTGTTGTTGTTTTAATTTCTTTTCTTAACATAAGCTCCAGGGGTTGATCCCAGGCTCTTAAGTCCTTATGCAAGCGCTGTACCTACTGAGTCATCTCTCCGGTCCTTACTAGCTGACTCCTTATGACAGCTTGTGGTCTCTTATTAGCCTCTTCTGAGCACAGTCATCTCCACGTCTGCAGTAAGCTTGGAAAGAGAGACACATGGAGACGGGGCAGGCACCTTGGCTTCAGGTTCCAGCCACCCTCTGCTGACTGGACTGACCGGCTTGGGCCAGGAAGCTCCAGCTGCTCTCCTTCTGTTTCTTCACCCAGGGTCTGTAAAACATGGCCACATTGGATCCATTTCGGTTTCTAATCCTGTAGAGCTTTGGTCCCTGGCTTGTTAGTTTACCATTCCTAGCATCCTCCACATGCCTTACATTCAGGAATATCTTTGAACTGTAGCAGTTGTCTTATGGTCAAGAAGTCAAGCCCCAGGCTGGAGAAATGGCTCAGCAGTTAAGAGCACTGACTGCTCTTCCAGAGGACCCGGTTCAATCCCCAGCGCCCACATGGAAGCTCACAACTGTCTGTAATTCAGCTTGAAGTGATTTGACATTCTCACACAGGTCTAAATGTAGGCAAAACAATGCACATAAAATAAAAAGAGTAAATCATGAAGAAGGAAAAGAAGAAGGAGAAGGAGAAGAAAACAAGTAGTCAGGCCCCAAGCTCTACCAAGATTGTAATCCAAACTGTGACACCGAGTCAGTGAGCTGAGACTCTTTGCTGGAGTAAGGAACTTCCTGCCAGTGAAGAGCCACGCCTTTCTAGGCTAAGCCTTGGCAGTTCTTTTGTTCGCTCTTGGCTGCTTTACAGACTGGCATTTGAGCTGAACTTAAAGGATGAGTCATGTTTGGACTTGCAAATGTGAAGGGAAGGTGCATCTTCCCGAAGAGCAGTCATTAGCGTGGGGCAGAGGCACATGTGAGCCACCGCGAGGCCCCATCGAGAGCCGCGAGTCCGGAAGAGAGCCTTGCAAAGGTGAGTAGTCAGGGCCAAAGACCCAAGCCGGCAAAGACAGTAAGAATGATCGCGTTCACAGAAACATGGATCCTGGCAGACGCCCAGGTTCACATCTGCTTGAGCTTATTGCCCATCCCCACCGCCTCTGTGTTCCCAGCCTCCCTAGGGCCTTGTGATCATTCTGGTCCTGGACTACAGGGCCACAAAGTGAAAGCTGGCCTCTGCATCCTTTGTCCTCAGCCTGCTGGGAAGCAGCCCAGGGCCTGAGGGGAGCTGCCTTGCAGGTCCTTGCGGGAGTTTTCGGCTCATACTGATACATAGGGATGGACCTGGATGTACAGTTTAGCTTACATCACGGCTATTCAAACTGTCCATGATATAAGGCCAGTTTAAATCAAAAGTCTAACATAACACAAATTGACATTTTTTTGTGTGTGTGTGTATGTACGTGTTCACTATGCATGCACATGTGCATGTATTTGCACCTGGAGGCAGAGATTGATGTTGGGTGTCTTCTCTCTCTCTTCTCTTTATGTTTTGAGACAGGTGCTCATCCTGGAGCTCAGGCTAGACCTGCTGGCCAGGAAACTTTACTTATTGAGATAGCCTTCTCTCCAGCCTCTGTCGTTTTCTTTGGTTTGGTTTTGAGATAGGGTCTTGATATCTCTCCCTGGATAGGCTCTAACTTTCCACCCTCCTGTCTCAGCATCCCAAGTTTTGGGACCATAGTTGTGACCACCACTTCAGATCCAAAATGCGTATGCAAAGGTATCTTTATGTAACATAAGGCTATGTAAATTGAATATATTTTAAAAATATATTTAAAGTAATTTTTAAATAAAATAAATTTTTTAAATAAAATGTTGCAAAATAAAAAAAAATGAAGCAACTAGAATACAAACCCAACTTTGTATTGTATTTGTAATTATTTTATCTGTTAGACTTTATCAGATTGGTGCTGTTTCTAAATTCACACCCCACTTTCTATGCCCTGTATTCCAAGAGAGCATTCTTGGAGCTGCCTTGGCCTATCTTACACCTACTTCCCCTGCGGGACGCCATTCACTAGGCACTGGAACAGAGGTGAATGCTCCTCTCCTGCTCAACCCATCACCTATTGCTTGTGTGCTCCAAGGGAAAGGATAGATTGTGCTTTTTTTGTGACAGGTCTTCTCTATGTGGTCAAGGATAGCCCTGAACTCACAATCTTCCTGCCTCAGCCTCCTGAGTGCTGGAATTTCAGAAATGTCCCACCATGCCCAGCTGGACTGCACTGCCGTAATAGTGTATGCCCCCCAGGGAACTGGAGAGCTGTCACAGAGGACCATGGCAGTTTGCTGAACTCTATTGGAGGCCGAGCACAGGACCCAATGTTTCACCAGCACTGCCCCACGCATCACAGGACCATCACATGGACCTGGCACTGACTTCCTTTCTCTTCAGAAGATTTGCCAAGTCTTCTGCTAGTGTAAGGGACAGGAACGGTGGCTCTGACTGGTGAGGAAGAATGGGGCTCTGGCTGGAATCTGCCTTGGTGCTTTCCAGGCTCCTCTGGAAAGCCTCTGAGGCTTGAAGTGGGGAAGTGATGTGCAGAGACTTCAGCCTGGACCCGGGCTGCATGGAGGGAAGTGGAAAGAGGCTGGAGATGTAGCTAGGCTGATGGAGTGCTTGCCTAGCAGACAGGACGTCTCACATAATTCAGGCATAGAGGGTAATTCCTTCTGTGTAATTCCCATACTTACAAGGTGGAGTCAGGAAGAGCAGAAGTTTAAGGTCATCCTTGGCTATACAGTGAAAGCAAGGCCAACCTGAGAAGCCTTGGTCCTGTGCTGTGGAATTCTCCTCTGTCTACTGTGAATGTTTTATTACCATTGGTTAATAAAGAAGCTGCTTTGACCTATGGCAGTGCAGAATACAGCTGGGTGGGGGGAGACTAAACTGAATGCAGGGAGAAAGAAGGTGGAGTCAGGCACGTGCCATGTAGCTGCCAAAGGAGAAAGATGCCGGAACCTTATTTGTAGGCCACAGCCTCATGGTGCTACACAGATTAATAGAAATGGGTTAATTTAAGATATACGAGTTAGCTAGGAATAGGCCTAAACTATTGTCCAAACAGTGTTGTAATTAATACAGTTCCTGTGTGATTTTTCGGGTCTGGGCGGCCAGAAAATGCACGAGCAGTCTCCTTTTATAGTCCCGCCTTACCTGACAACAAATCTTTGAGCCTGGGCTGTGTGTAATGGGATGTCTAGAGCTGAGGAGTCAGACCCTGTCTATTGTGGCCTGAGGGCATCTTGAGGTCAAGGTTTTGCTTTCACCTCTGTTGGTCAGAGCACAGACATCCGTCCTTTAGAGAGACTGGTCTCCAAAAAGGACTCTAGACTTTTAAGGAAAAGATATGTGTATGTTTCTGCTGTGCTGGAGGTCTCTGCCTGAGCCCAGGTGGGCAAATGGAGGGCTGAGGCATGGAACTGAACCAGTATCTAGGGCCACACACAGTCTTGAGTCTTGGCTCAGTCTTGGAGGTTCAGAAGACTGAGATATTTCACCAGCCTGGAGGAGTATGGTGCAGGGCCCCGGGGACAATAATGGGCTAACTTAAGCACTGAGTTTAAAGAATTCCAACGCTGGATTAAAAAAAAAAAAAAAAGTCTTGGTTTTAGTGGTACCCACATTTTATATCAGCTTTCAGGAGGCAGAGCCAGGAAAACCTGTGAGTTTGAGGCCAGCCAGGGGTACCTAGTAAAATTCCATCTCAATACAAACAACCTGGAGAGTTCGACTCTTGGAAACTTGTTACCAGAATGACCCTCTGGCTTAGTTTAATTCTGAATCTCATCTTCCTCTGCAGGTAATTATTTGAACTTCTCAAAATACAGGAACAAAGAGCTCACATTTAGTGTCCCCGTGTCCAGAAAGTGGATCCTTCTGCCTGATGAGCACAGCAGGCCCCTCTGTGGCTTTGCCTCTTTTCACAGGACCTGGCTTGGCACCTCCCATGGCGGACACTCGTCCTGCTCCTGGCTGCTCTGGGCTGCTCTCTGTTCCCAAGTTCACCCCTCCTTCGCTGTAGGCTGCTCAAGGGCAGAAAGCATTTCTATGTCCCTAACTGGAGGGGGGTTGGGAAGACCCCCCCTAACCTGGATGGGGATTGGAAGACTCCCCTCCCAGGTTTAGTTCCAGTGAGGCCTGAACGAGGCAAGTGCCGCTTCAGACCTCTATCTGCAGCTCCGACAAAGGCCCTTCTGAAGCAGCGTTTCTCATTAGCCCAAAGGTTTATTTTTCAGGCAGCTTTGCTCCATGACTCAGTTTCTGGCCCACAGCCAGGAGGCCTTGTGTTAGAAATTGCTGCAGAGGAGGCCTCAGGGCCTTGGCCTGACCTCCCTCCCAGCCCTGCAAAAGCCAGTTCGCCTGTACCCCTTCCTAAGTGAGGTCAGGGAATCGGCATTCTTGGGCCTTCAAATTGAAATGATGTCAACATTTTAAATCATTGGCCCAAAGAAGAAAATAAAAAAATATGTGGCTATCACGGCTCTATCTCCTCTGTGTGTTTTAAATATAGAAAGCAGGGAAGCCGAACATCTGGCAAGAGATGTTGTGTGCTAACTGTGTGGTGGAAAGCCAGAAGAACCACGAATTAGTCAGAGTAGAAAATGACAGTTTTCTCTTACTGAACAATACTTGGAGACAGGACTGGGGAAGTTGGAAGATGGCTGTTACAACACAGGTTGTGTTTTTCCAAATTCAGTCCTTCAGAAATTCTCAAGGAAAAAAAAAAACACCTAAGAAATAAATTTCAATTCACCTAAAGACATTTTAGAGTGCAAAATGAAATGAGCCAAGCCTTTTAGTGCCAAAATGCAACAACTTGCAGAGATCCGCTGGAGGCCGAGAGGCAGCAGGCAGCAGAGTTCAGTTAGAAGGTCGATTTCTTTTTAACTTGTAAAAATAACGGGAGGCAATAGCTTAGTCAGGAAAAACCCTTGCCATAAAGTGTAAGAACTCAAGTTCAGATCTTCTGGCACCCACATTTAAAATACCAATATAGGCCTGGCTTGGTATCACAGTGACCCCAGTGCTTGGAGGCAGAGGCAATAGATTCTGGGGGCTGGGAGGTCAGTCTAGCCACATCGGTGAGCTTCAGGTTCAGGGAGAGACCCACTCTATCTAAAAAATAAAGGGAAAGAAAGATAACAGTATCGACTTCTAACCTCCACATGTATACACTTGGGCACGTACACACGGGGGTGGGGGATGGCAGCTTTAAAACTGTTTTTAAAAGTCAAGAAGGATTCATCATACAAGGTATAATTGAAAATATAAAGAAGCTTGAACTCTGATATTGGCGGTGGGGAACACAGTGGCCCAATCACTCTGGGACGCAGTTGTATAAGATGTTAAAACTGTTAAATATGGAGCCCAGCTATTCCTAGCTATCCATCCAAGAATCAAACAAAGCAAGAACCTACCAAGTGCTCATGACATCTGGGAACACTGGAAGCAATGCCAATGTCATGAGCCGGTGAGGGAATAAGCATTTGTGGAATAATCAGGGCATGGTGGTGGAAACCTTTAACCCCAGCACTTAGGAGGCAGAGACAGGGGGATCTATGACAGTTCAAGGCCAGCCTGGTCTACAGAGTTGAGTTTTAGGGCAGCCAGAGCTATAATATAGAGAGACTCTATTTCAGAATACTAAGCCAAGGTGGGAATATCCACTGGGAACAATATTCTTCAGGATTAAAAGGGATAAGCTGCAGGTACCTATGATAACAGAGATGAGCTTCAGCCAATTGATGCTGAGACAGAAACCTGACAGAAAAAGAGAACATTTTGTCTGATTCCACTTAGGTAAAACTGCAGACAGTACACAGCCATCCTAGCCAAAGAAGGCAGGCCTGAGGCTGTCTGGGCTGGGAGGGAGGTCTTGCAAAGGTGTTTCTGGAGACTCTAAGGGTCCCGGGGACATTCGATATGCTGACTGTGGTGCCAGTTTCAAGGGGGTGTACATATATATGCCAAAGCTCACTGAATCGGGCTGGAGATGTAGCTCCCTGAAAGACCGCATGCTTGGTGTGCAGCAGGCCATGGGCTATCCTGCTAGCACATACAAGGAAACCTTACGGAATTGCCAAACACTGTGCGTTAATTCTATCTGAAATGAGCAATGTCTACAGATGAAGAAGAACATGTTCTATCCCAGCACCACACAGCAACTTTCTGGAAGGATCGCTCACGGCCCCGCGGTAGGCGCTGTCTGCCAGAGCTGTCTAGGTTGTGTCGGGTCTTTTGCCTTTCCATATTTATTTTAAAATCAGTTTTTCAACTTCTATAAGACAAGGCTGCTGGATTTTGCTTAGCACCAGAGTGGAATATAAATCAGTGAGGGCTTAACATCTTGCTAATTGTGAGTCTTCCCTCACTTCAAATGAGGTGTGTCTTTGGCTTAGCTAACTGCTGTCTGATTTGTGTTGTAGGCTATCACAGTTCCCTGTTACAGGCCCAGGAAGGTCAACCATGACCCTCACCAAAGCATGCCATCCCCACCTCACCTCCAGGACCTGGATGTGATCTCATCTAGAAAAAAAGGGGCCTCTTCAGATATACTTAAGTATCTTGGGAGAATCATTCTGGGTTATCCAGGTGGCCCTAAAGCCATAAAGCTCCTATGTGAGGAGCAGGTGAAGAGACCAGGAGAGATGCGGGGCCAGGGAGAAGAGGGTTTGTGACTGTGAAGGCAGACCAGCGCTAATCAGTGTTTCAGCAACAAGCCAGAGCACACAGGCTCTCGGGTGCCAACAATGGTGGATTGCCGCCCTCCTAGCTGCTGCTCAGACTTCTGAGCTGAGAGTCCAGTCCTGGAAGTCACCAGGTTTGACATTGTGTTGCAGCTGCCCTGGCACTTGGGCTGATTACGCTCCTGGGCTTTACACCCTGTGTCTTGCCGTGTAGATGCCAGGACAAATGGCGTTGCCTTTGTGATTTCAAGTTTGGATTGCTGGTGTTTGTAAGGACAATGGAAGGTTAGGCATGGTGGTGTCTCGGAATTCATGAAGCTTCAGGCCACCCTGGGCTATAGAAGGAAGATACTCTAAAAACCAGAGAAAGGAGAAGAAACAAAGGAGACAAGAGAGATGGGGAAGGAGGAAGAAGGAAGGTGGGAGACAACTGATTTTTATATATTGCTTCCTCTCTGCTAAACTCACTTTTTAAAAGTTATTTTTTCATTTGTGAAAAATGAATTCTTTTCTCATACAATCTATCTTGATTACAGTTTCCCCTCCCTCCCTCTATTCCTCCCAGTCCCTCTTCTCTGGTCCCCCTCCCTTCCAGAGCCATTCCTTTTCTGTCTCTAATTAGAACACAACAGGCTTCTAGGAAATAACCAAACATGACAAAATGGAATATAATGACTTAAAACAAAAACCATCACATTGAAGCTGGACAAGGCAACCCAAAGCTCATTTCTTAGTTTCGGTAGGTTTTGGTTTTGCTTTTGTTTTGTAGATCTTATCAAGTGTGTGTGTGTGTGTGTGTGTGTGTGTGTGTGCCTTTACACCTGAAGTCGACATCAGGAGCCTTTGTCTATCATGCTCCGCCTTATGTTTTTTGAGGCAGCGTCTCTCCCTGGATGCAGACAAGTCCGATGAGAGAAGAAAATGCTTTCTCTCTCCTTGCCTTTCCGCTTCTCTTTCCTGCCTGATTGCACAACGTGGAATCTCTAATACAGTGTCAGTTGGTGTGGTGAGAGCTGACATTCATGGTTTATTCCGGGTCCTGTGGGAATGGCAGGCAGCCTGTCATCACTATGTGTGAAAGCACTTTTGTAGATACCCTGAGTGGGTTAAAGAGCTTTTTTCTAATTCAAGTTCATGGAATTTTTACTGAGAATGGCTGCTGGGTTTTGCCAGGAGCTTCTCTTGCATCTTTGAGGTGATGCCTCACATCCTCCTTCTATATTGTGTATTAATCCCACGAATGGATAGTCCTGGGATTCAGCCTGAACACCTCTTTTCTCGCTGGACTCTGGCTCATCGACTCATGTGGTCTCAGTAACCTCCCATTCCGCTATTGCCTGAGAACTCTCTCAAGGCAGTAAGCCATGGCATTTGGATATTTGTGTCCTCTCTCTCAAGGACCCGCCTTTCCTTGAGTGAGGAGTAGAGTTTGAAATGACATTGTTGGCAGTGTTGGTGTGCATGTGCTTACATGTATGTGTGTGGGTGCTCTATGTGCATGTGTGCACATATGTAGGTGTGTGCACATGCATGGGAGCATGTCTGTGCACCTGTGTGCACCTGTGTCTTATCACATCAAGGAGGTACACCTGGCCTCCATTACTCTGTTTTGGTTGGAAGAGAAGGTTATAGATAGTTTTGAGTTTAAAAAAATATGTGATAATGCTGCCTTTGAAAAAGTTTTGTTTTATGTTATGTATATGAGCATTTTACCTGCATGTATGTCTGTGCACCATGTGTGTGCCTGGTATCCGGAGTGCCAAAGGGAGTAGAAGATTCCCTGGAACTGAAGTTCTGGCTAGTTAGGAACACTTTGAACTGCTTTGTGAATGCTGGGCCCTACGGAAGAGCTTGTAACTTCTGAACCATGTCCCCAGCCCACATGCTGCCTTTTAAAACTTTCTATCATGAAACCTTTCACACACATGTAAGCATCTCCTGATCACAGTCCATTCGTGATCATTTCTGTTCCATCTGTAATTCTTCTCCCTTGCTGACTGGCAGATCTTACAGGGACACTAAGTACATATATGTGTGTGTCTGTGGACAGGCTTATAGACACGGGTGCAGTGCCTACAGAGGCCAGAGGAGGAAGCCAGGTTCCCCTGGAGCTGGGGTCATAGGCAGTTATGAGCTGCCTGCTGAATTCGAGTCCTCTGTCAAGAGCAGTAAGTGCTCTTAACCTCTGATCCATGTCTCCAGACCACAAGGACACTTTCTAAAACTTACTAGATAATTTCTTTTAGTTGAAGGCATTGGTTAGGGGTGGTGGTATCTGCCTGCAATCCCAACTCTTAGGCAGTGGAGACAGGAGGATCAAGGTCATCCTCAGCTACAAAATGAGCTTGAGGTGAGCCAGGGCTATGTGAGACTCTGCTTTAAAAAAAAAAACACATAAAAAAATCCATAGCAAAAAATCAACTAAATTAAATGCTATTTTTTTCTGAGAGAGAGAGAGAGAGAGAGAGAGAGAGAGAGAATATCTCACTCTGTAGCACAGACCGGCATTGAACTTATAGAGATTAACTTGTTCCACCTCTCAAGTGCTGGGATTAAAGACTTGTGCCACCATGTCCAGCTAAAATTTAAGACATTTGCCCTTTGTAAAGAAAGGCTGGGAGTAGTGACTCATGCCTTTGATCCCAGCACCCAGAAGGCAGAAGCATGAGGATCAAGCAAAGCTGTTGAGTTCTAAGGAGGAAAGTGCCACGAATTTTAGAGCATTCAAAACCTTAATTTCCAAGACACCTGAGTCGGCCAAACTGTAGTACTCTGAGAGTGTCAAAAGCATATAGTCACCATGAAAGGAAAGATAGAAATGACAGAGTTTTTCTCAATTAGAACATCTTAGTGGTGAGACCTCCCAACTAGGACATCACACAGACTGAAGTATTTTCCTTGACTTATTCATTTAAAAATAGTTTTTAATACATGTGAAACTCTGTGATAAATGACATCCCAAAGATTAAGGGATAGGATTCCATCTTTGCCCCAAGGCTCTTACTCAGTGGGAAGACAAGAAGAGGTAGTTTCTGAGAAGCACAGGGAGCAGAGGAAATTGGAGGAGTCCAGTTGAGTTCAATAGATGTTAGGGTACTTTGCACCATGCCTTAGTCATATGATGTAGGAGGGTTATCTGTCTATGTGTTACTTTCATTGGTTAATAAA
>LOEQ01000119.1:874197-890067 GCA_001685075.1 Bramus lutescens | reverse complement strand
CTCTGGAAGAGCAGCCAGTGCTCTTAACCGCTGAGCCATCTCTCCAGCCCCCTAGGGGAGCACTTATAAGTTAGCCTGGGGCCTCAGCTAAGCCTTTAACCACACGCACACACACGCACACACACACACACACACACACAGAAAATTGCATGAAAGTTGGCAAATGTGGAGTGTTTTTCTAAAAGTGCCTTTTAGAATCCTACAGATGAAGTAATAAGCCTGGCAGCCTGAGATCTGGGAGGGTAAAAACAAGTGGGAAGCCTTGTGAACACTCTCAAATATCTGCAGACAGGTGAAACACGAGCTTTAATTATTTTATTTATTTGTGTGTATTCGTGTATGTGCCTGCGCATGTGTATAGGCATGTGCACGCCACCAGGATGTGTGTGCGGAGATCAGAAGTAATGCTGTGCAGCTGGTCTTCTCTGTCTATTATGTGAGTCTAGGGACTTGGAGGATTCATCTCTAATGACTCAAACTGCCAGCCTCACATGAGAATTTAAGACTTTACCTTACAAAGAGGAGTTAAGAAATTTCTGACAGGGATCAGATTTATGCTTTGGTAAATCAAATAAAACTTTTCAATAGTAAAAAACACAGTAGTTGTTAATATCCATTTGGTTACCCAGTAAATCTTGTAGCCTGTACCACAAAGTGGTAGAAATGATAACAGAAGACTTAGAATACAAGACTTATTTCCAGTGTTCACAGTACCCAACAGGAAGGCTCCTCACAGATAAACACTAAGATGGATACAGTAACTTGTGCAGAGCTCAAAGCTAGCAACTGGCAGGGAGGCATTCCACTAACTTGCCTTTCTGCGTGGGCCATGGCCTGGGAATCCTCCCGTGCTAGGTTATCTTTATCATATAAACTCGTACTTGGAATTGTCTGTATTTCTGCCTATCTCACATATTCTGTACAGAAAAGGAGAGTTTTTATTTAATTTCAGGGCTGTATGAGGAGATAACTGGGCAGAACAAAAGCTGTCTTAGTGAAATGAGCATTGCACCATGAAGCTTCCCAGTGAGGCAGAGCTGTGAGGAGAGCTTGCCTCTACTACCGCCTTACTGCCGCATGAACCATGGCCTGGAGTAAGCCACTTGACCTCTGGAGTTCTTAACCCTCACCTGTGACTCTGATTTCCTAAAAAGACCACCTGCATCTAGGGGCTCTGTGAAAAGCATAAGGCATGCTCACAAAACAGCTTAGTATAGGCACATGCAGCACTGCATTGCTTTCCCCAGAGTACAGTCTTACTCACAGTCCTAAAATAAAACTAAAAATGTAAGAAGGCAAAAGGTTTGTGGCTCCAGAAAATGCTCTTTATACATGTTACATGTTGAAATAGCCTACCTCAAATGAAACCTGCCCATTTTTGTTGTTGTTTGAGGCAAGCTCTCTCTGTAGCCCTGGCTGTCCTGAAACTCCCTATGTAGACCAGGCTGGCCTTGAATTTGCAAAGATTTGCTCTCTCTTGGTTTGAGTGCTTGATTAAAAGTATAGCTCACAGCACCTGACCCAAACCTGCATCTTCTCAGCTCATGTGGATACTTGGCTGAGGGACATGCAGGGCTGACACAGGAGTGGCACGGTGACATTCTTAGCACTAGGGTCCTCTTGTTAGCTCTCAGCATAGAATACTGCATGAGAAATATCTGCTGTTTGAATGAGAGGGATTTTTTTGGTTTATAGTGGGGAATAAAGAAAATTTGGAAGGAAAACACTATTTGAGTTTTTATTAGGTAAATACTCTAATTCAGTTCTCTCTTCTGTTGTCCACTGTAAGCTGTTAAGAGCTCCAAACATAATTTCCTACCTCTGAAGATATCCTAGCTTATAGAAGTTTCAGGTCCTTGGTTCTATACATCGTGGCACATGGAAGAGTAGCAATTACTTTAATAGCGCGACCTGAAGAGATGGCTCACGGCTAGGAGTGTGTGCTTCCAGAGGACCTGAGTTCACTTCACAGCACTCATATCATCAGCTCCGGGGTTATCAGACAGTCTCTTCTGCTCTGAGGGCACCTCCATGCCAATGTACACAACCCCCTAATACACACAATTATAATATAAAATAAAATCTTTCAAGTAATTCACAGAAGAGTATGGCTGCCAATTCAGGATTTCTCTGAATCAAAAAGCCCAGGTCAGTTCCATGTTGGGGCTAGTTCCCTGTTTCTGCTAACTGAGTTTCTAGGGACCCATCTTTTCTCTAGACAAGGTGCTCATCCCAGGAGAGAAAATACAACTGAAGACTGCTTTCCTACAAAGAGTAAAACACACACACACAAAAAGGAGCTAAAATGTAAAACTTCACATTCTAAATAAGAGCCGAGAAAGGGGTTTTCGAGTCCTCCTCTCAGATATAACAGATCACTGGGCTCATTCTCATTTACTATCTCTAAGCCTCAAGTGACCTTGTTGGGATGAGGCCAGCAAATCTGTGAGAGAGCAGGCCAGGAAGGCAGCCCTGACTCACCACTTGTACCAACAAGCTTTGGGAAGTAACTTTATTTTTATTACTTGACCAGTGGTTCCCAAATGTGGTTCCGTGTTCCAGGCCCTCAGTCAGAAAAATACTGCAGACTAGGTCCTAACATCATCTTCTGTAGACTTGACTGCCCCTAGGAGAAAGCTACGAACATTAACATCATGTATGGAGCAAGCATCACACTAGATATAGTCTTGAACATAGAAATCTAACTGGAACTACACAAACACCCTGGGGCGTTTCTACATCAGCTTCACATCATACCTGGGAAACCTCAAGTTCCTAGCTTCTCATTTCTGTAATAAAGAAGTTTGGAAAAATGTGTTACATACTTTTGGTCTGACAAAATCATTTCTACGTGTGTGTGTGTGTAGAATATATATATACATATATAAGTACATATATATTTAAATGAAATACAAATACCTGCCACATTTCCACTTTCCTTTTCACTTCCTCCTTTTCCACAAACTCATTTAAATTTGCAAGGGCTTTGGCTGCCAATATTCTCCTTGCTTCAGCACTCAGTTCAGACTGCAAACCAGCATGTGGCATTGCTTCCGACAGGTACATGCTGTCTTGGGATTTCTGTCCATGTGGGAACTGTGCCTTAGGACTGGAGGAGCCACAGTTTAGAGGGCTGCAGGGAGTCCTCCCTTCCCCCTGAACAGAGCCTGGAACCCAACCACCAGGAGCTTCACACCGACAGTGAGTGACTTGCTCTGGTTCCCTATGGATGCTTGCAAAGTTGGGTGGCACTGGTTCTCCAGGATTGTGTGAACAGGAAACACCCACAGAGAAGGTTCTGCTCCGCTGTACTTCCTTTGGAATGTCCTTCCTACAGAAAAGTGGTGATCCCTCATCCTTGAGTCCTTCTAAGCCTCCACACTTTGGATGAGTCCAGAAAGAAAATGCACTGTGAACCAATGCTTCCTTATTTAAACCTAGCTCTGGAGTTGGTGACATGTAACAATGGCTGATATGCTTCTGATGCTGGATACTGTGGTCTAGCAAGTCCTGGGCAGGTACTGTCCAAGGTGTCTCCCCTTGCTCCAGGATAGCTTTGGCCCTCTTTAAGTCTGAGTCGCTGTAGCTGAGCTGCCTTTTCAGATGTGTCAGGGGCTGAAGACTCTCAGCATTCCTCCTCTTCCAGAGGGGGTCAAGGTCATGTTCATTAGAAAGGCTCATATCCCGATTCTCGAACTCGGCCGCCACTGCAGTGGGGTGAAACGGGTCAGGTGCGTCACTGCTCTGCCTCAGTAACTCTTGATCTAGTGGCATCGTAACCATCTCTGACACAGTCTTTTCAATTTCGGCAGAGAGTCCTTCTCCTTCTATCACGCTCTTCATGGCGACTGGCCTATTCTCAGCCAAGTCAAGCAGTAGCTTGCAAACTAGGTGGATGATCTTTGGCACATATTTTAGAAGTCGTGCCTCATAACCATGAAGCAGATGACGCTGGCGAATCAGGTACTGGGCTAGAGTAACGGCATGTGCTTTGGGATCACAACAAGAGAAAATATTACGGAGTGGAGCCAGAAACTGAGTGAATTCCCGTACACAAAGCAGCTGCCCTCTGGTTTGTATGGAATTGGGGCGTTTTGCTCGCACAAATATAATTGCTTGGTCAGCAGTCATTCTTGTTGCAAAAACTAAGTAACATGCTATTAGAACACCTACACAGTAAAGAAGATTAGTATGAGAAAAGTCTTTGATGATTTAAAACTTAAGAATCATATAAATCATATGTTAAGAAATCACATAAACACAAGCACATTTGAAAGACAGTAATGACATCTGCCAGTTTTTTATTGCCTTTTTTTTTTTCAATACAGGAACTCATGTAGGCTGGCCTGGAACTCTGTATATAGGCAAGAATGACTCTCTGGCCTCCACTGTCCAAGTGCTAGTATTACAAGTGTACACCACCAGGCTGGTGTTATGAAGTACTAGGTATCAGACCCAGGACCTCATGTATTCTAGGCAAGCACTCTGCCACCTGAGCTAAATCCCAGCCCCTCAAGCATTTGTTACTGCAAAGACTTCTCCACATCTCTGTGGCAGTTCCTTCCTGTGACTGAGTCAGCTTTGCACCCCACAGCCGGCAGGTGACGGGGTGCTGAAGTGAGAAGGGCTTCAGAATTAAGCTAAGGGTCTGGCACAGTCTCCTCCTGGCTAATTCTGGCATGGAAGGAAGCCAAATTGTGCTTCTGCATTCAGGGGCAACAGTTCCTGACGTTTACATCAAATCCACCACCCACTCTGCCCTTGGAACTTGCCTGCTCTGACATCTCTGTCATCCACTGACAGGATATTCTTGTTGAACCTTCCCCCAGATTGGGAAGGTTTTGCTTTGGGATTATCTACGTTCACAGATTCACTTCTCTGCCCGACAATTCTTCCAAACCATGTCTACACTAATATGTGCTTTTCTCTGGACCAGGTTATAACTCTGTTACATAAGCAAATACTATTAAGGATGCCAGATGCAATAGTATAATGACTAATTTTTCATTAGTTACTTATTGGTAAGGATTCATAATCAATTAATTATAATACAATAGCTAACAAATAAAGGCAAATCAAAGATACCCACACAAGTCCTAAATTTGTGAACATCTAGTTACACATGAAAACCAGAACCTCTGAGAACTGCATGTCCTCCAGTTTGAAGTGAATATAATACAGGTCTCTCATGGGGACACAGGAGATCTTTGGTATAAAGATGAATATCTGCAGAGCTATAACATGCAGTGTCCAGGAACAAAGACATTTTGGCTTTATCTTAAGAATTGCCAATATTTACATGAGTTCATTCTAACCTGGGTGCTCCTAGGCAGGTAGGGAATCCCATATACACTGGGATGGTTTTGTCTGACTAAATCACATGACAATCAAACTATTGACCCCATACCTTTTATTTTTGCTATCAGACCAGCATTCATAAAGTCTGCTGAGTGTTTGTATAAAGCCACTGACTTTCACATAGAACTTTACATACAAATAGTCTTCTTCAAGTACACAATTCTTATGAATCCCAAAGCAGAGAAGACACGAAAGATGGAGCCAGACAGGCATGAATGGAACACTGAGCCTGCCACTCACTAAATGTAGCAGATGACTTAATTTTTCCTAAGCTGCAGTTCATTCAACCCCAACTGTTACTAACAACTTCACAGGAGAGCAAATACAAAATACTCAGAGCATGGCAAGTGAACAGGGCTTGCTATTCTAGTTGCTCTTTAGCTAATAAAAATATTTTGGGGGCTGGAGAGACGGCTGGGTGGTTAAGAGTACTTATTGCTCTTGGTAGATGCCGGTTTGGTTCCCAGCAGCTACATGGTGTTCACAAGGGTCTGTGGCTCCAGTCCCAGGGGAATCAGAACCCTCCTTTGACCTCAATGGGCACCAAGCATGCATGTAGCGCACAGACAGACATGCAGGTAAACATGCACAGACATAAAAGTAAGTCTTTAAGAAAAACGACATTTTGCCTGGTGGTGGTGGCACATGCCTTAATCCCAGTACTCAAGAAACAGAGGCAGTTGGATATCTGTGAGTTCAAGGCCAGCCAGGTCAGACAAGGTTACACAAAAAAATCTTGTCTCAAAAAACAAAACAAAAAAGGAGAGAAAACAGTATTTAAAAAACACTATTAACATGAGGTGCTCCATTTCAATAAGCAGATCAATTAAGCAGTTTTAGAAACATGCTTAAACATGAAAACATGAGTTTTCAACTCAAAATTATTAAGAATACTCTTATAGATTCATTATTATTATTATTATTATTATTATTATGGTTTTTGAGACAGGGTTTCTCTGTGTAGCCCTGGCTGTCCCGAAACTTTCTCTGTAGACCAGGCTGGGCTCAAACTCACAGAGATCCGTCTGCCTCTGCCTCCCTGAGTGCTGGGATTAAAGGCGTGCACCACTACCACTTGGTTTCAATTCATGGTTATTATACAGGCTTAAGACGCTTCAAATATCTTTTATTTCTTTAATTTAATTCGAAATCTTTGTTATAATTCTAAAAACTATTTATCTTTAGAATTAGGAAATCTCATTCCTACATATCTAAATATGCCCACACACCAGTAATTTGACTCTCTAGAATTCACCTGTTCGCCCAAGCCCTGCGTGGCAGTGGACAGCTACTTTTCCTTCCTGTAAGGCAAATGTCATCACCTTTACCATGTCTAAGATGGCAGTGAGGGATGCTACGCCATAATCCTTCCATCCGAAGTTGTAGAAATAAACTAGACAATGGAAGAGAAAAAGAAAAACAAAATTAATATGCATTAAAAATACTTGCAAGGACAGTTGAAGAAAATGAGTTACAAGGTGCAGAGATTTCACTGAAGAAGCAGGCTTACATTATTTGTAATAGCCAGAACCTGAAAACAACCAAGATGCCCTTCAACCAAAGAATGGATAAAGAAAATGTGATACATTTACACAATGGAGTACTATTCAGCAGTAAAATACAATGACATCTTGAAATTTGCATGCAAATGAGCAGAACTAGAAAAAACATTCCAAATGAGGTAACCCAGACCCAGAAAGACAAATATAATGTGAACTCACTCACAGGTGGATACCAGACATAAAGCAAAGGATAACCAGTCTACAGTACACAACCCCAGAGAAGCTAGAATGTCTTTCAGAAATAGATGGAAGCTGATACAGAGATCCACAACTAACCACTGGGCCTAGCTCCAGACAAAGAGAGGGAAGAGCGATAATATAAACAAACAGGTCAAGACCATGATGGGGAAACCCACAGAATCAGAACTTACGGAAGATCACTGACTCCTGGCTGACAACTGGAGAACTGGTATAGGACCAAATAGGCCCCCTGAATACAGGTGACAGTGGTGTGGCTTGGGCAGTCTATGGGGCCACTGCCAGTGGGACCAGTATCTAACTCCAATGCATGAACTGCCTTTGCAGAGCCCATTCTCTATGGAGATACACCTTGCTCAGCCTAGGCATGGGGGAAGGATCTTGGTCCTGTCTCAAAGAGGGGACTGGACTTAGTTAACTTCCCAGGGGAGGCCTTAACCTCTCTGAGTGTATGGAAGGTGGGGTGGTGGGAGGGAGGCAGCAGGAGGAGGAGGAGGGAGGGGTAACTGGGATTGATATGTAAAAAATTAATTAATTTAAAAAACCAAATCCAAGGAAAGAAGGGAAAACCATAATAAATGAGAACATCAGAATAAACTAAAACAAAACAACAACGAAAAGAAGCAGGCTTACAATAATAGGCTTTTTAAATTTGTTTTTATTTCTTGAAGCAGGGACTCACAGTGTAGCCCTGGCTCTCCTGGAGCTTGATATGCAAACTGGGATAGTCTTGAAGGCATCTGCCTCTGCGCTTCCTGAGTGCTGGGATTAAAGGTGTGAGCTACCATGCCCATACAACAGGATTTTTATATTTCCAGTAAGTTAACTTTTCTTAAAAGTACATTCTTTATTATCTAATATATTTTCTGCTTTAGTGCAGATGGAAAGAATTAGAATAGAATTAAAAATTAAGGTGGAGGTAAATAACATGTATTCTTGTTTAAGAATATAAATTCTCTAAAAGGTTAATAAATGGTTGTATATCTCTATCGCTATCTCTATTGCTGTCTCTATCTCTATCGCTATTGCTATCTCTCTATCTCTATCTCTATTGCTATCTCTATCACTATCTCTATCTCTATTGCTATCTGTATCTCTATCTCTATCTGTATCTCTATCGCTATCTCTATCACTATCGCTATCTCTATATCGCTATCTCTATCTCTATCTCTATCGCTATCTCTATCACTATCTCTATCTCTATCGCTATCGCTATCACTATCTCTATCGCTATCTCTATTGCTATCTGTATCTCTATCTCTATCTCTATCTCTATCGCTATCTCTATCACTATCGCTATCTCTATCTCTATTGCTATCTGTATCTCTATCTCTATCTCTATTTCTATCGCTATCTCTATCACTATCTCTATCTCTATCGATATCGCTATCTCTATCGCTATCTCTATTGCTATCTGTATCTCTATCTCTATTGCTATCTGCATCTCTATATCGCTATCTCTATCACTATCTCTATCTCTATTGCTATCTGTATCTCTATATCTATCGCTATTGCTATCTCTATCGCTATCTCTATCACTATCTCTATCTGTATATCGCTATCTCTATCACTATCTCTATCGCTATCTCTATCACTATCTCTATCTGTATATCGCTATCTCTATCACTATCTCTATCTCTATCTCTATCACTATCTCTATCTCTCTCTATCTCTATCTCTATTGCTATCTCTATCTAGAGCTGGCTAGACATAAGCCTCCTAAGTACACGTTCCCAGCCCACATGCTCATCTTGATCAGCCTGGTTTCAACAACCCTGCTGAGTGGACTCTACTCCAAAGCTCCTGTGAGGAGCTCTGGGCTGGCCACAAGGACATATTCTTATGAGGCCAAAAATTATTCAACTTCCAATCCTCACTGGAATTTCTAAGCTATGTGATCTCACACAAGCAGATAACTCTCTAAGCCTAAGCTGAGTCACACAACTACTGTAAAGAGATAATGAGGCCATCATGTCTGACAGGTACAGGCTCTAACTAAACAGAAGCCTTTTACTGCAGTGTTTCCTCCCAACCCCTCCTAGAGGAAAAAGAAACCCTGTACTACTCACAATTACAATATCAAAGAACAGTAGCATCATTTAAAGTGAAATCAGAAGCCCACTGCTGTGCAGATTCCATTGATAAGCATTACCTCTTTAACCTAAGAGCCTGGGAGACAAAAGTCTCTAAGTACTGTCCTTGACAAGGGTGGAAAGGGACTTACTGCCGGCCTCCATGAAGGCTTCGGGAAGGTAGGTGAAACCACTTTCTTGTTCCAGCGAATTCCCACAGCTGGCATGCTCACCAGGGCGCTGTAGGTTGATGATTGTTTTTATGCCATGACTTCAAAGAAAATGAGAAATCAGTTATAAGGACCTGGAGTCATGAGAAATTATTTCAGCATTAGTAAGACATTATTAATTGCTCTCAAACTTTTCTTAAAATCAGCTCTTCATGGCCTGTTTTTTAAGCGAAGTCCTTTTCCCTTGATGCCATAATCAATGAAAGAAAAGCGTGCTGAGCGTATTCACTACAGCTGTGAACGCTGCGGTACTTACCTGAGGAACTGCTCGATGATGTGATACTTCTCCAGCAGCTCAGAGGATGGGCGAGCCATGGCCAGGATACTGTCAGTGACCCTGAAGATAGGTATGGACTGCTGAGATGCACAAAGCCTCAGAGCATTCTACCTGACAGGATCAGCAACTTTTTCCCTATCATAACAACTTCTATATTCTTACACAAATCTACCTTCAATTCTGCATCACAATTAGAACTCTGAGAAACCTTGTAGCTCCTTAAACCCCCTGGAGGGGTGGGTTTCAAGACCTAAGTCATCTATGGATTCTGACAAAAGGTCTCCAAGGACTCTAGAGATTCTAGTGGACAGGAAGGGCACTTCACCTTGCGACAAAGTGGTCAGTCAGCTAAATGGAGGACAACTAGGAGGCTGTTAGCTGAGGTGTGAAACAGGGTAATAAGGCCAGACACACAGGGTTGGGGTGAGAATTCAGGATGAGGTAGATGTACAAACACAGCACAAGTCCTGGCCTGTGGCTATAAATAAATACTGAGATGCTGTAATTTAGCAAAGAAAGAAGGTGGGGGTTCACAGTCAGTTGGGCCTGACTTCAAATGCTCTTTTGTTTTTCTGCTTTCTATCTGTGAAGCAAATTAATTCATCTCTCTGGGCTTTCAATAAAATGGCATTAACAACTCATAAGGTTTTATGAATATTAGTGATAATTTGAAAGCATCTAGTAGCAAAGTGCCTTGTCCTACAATTAAATGCTTATGAATGTATCTATGAACAAAGCAGACCAAGTCAATGAACAGCTGGCCATAAAAAAGGCCATAGAAAGCCTGTCGCTCTTGTTAGACCTCCAGCTTTACTCTGTTTTGTTCAAATTTGTCATCAAGTAGAAGGCAAAAGATGTGTAAGGTAGTCCATTGCAAGTTGTGACTCATGAATCTCAGAGGAGAAGCAGAGACACGAAACTGGCAGGTCAGTATCCGAAAGACAATACCCCCTCTGTTGCAACGTGTAGAGCCTCACAAGGACTCCCAAAGACTGAGATGGAACCTGGTGTGGAGAGCTGACATGTGGGCAAAGCGTTCGTGTGAGCTGTGCTCTGCCAGACATTTGCTTGCCCGACTCTGACTCAGGAGGGTGTCCTTATGGCCATTATTGTCATCAGGCTGCACATGACTCATACAGGACACTGACAATAGTGCCTCAGGCTGTGTCACCACAGGTGTACCGGAAATTCAACATAAAAAAGTAGAGACAGCAAGTCAAATAATCTGATCTTAAACATCTGATCTTAAAAATGGGTTCTTGCTGTATAAAATAATTCATGAGCAAAGCTCTTTTTAAACAGTAAATTCTAAGAGTGTTTCAAATATGATTTTGTTTTTTGAGTTTTTTGAGACAACATCTCTCTGTGTAGCCCTGGCTGTCCTGGAACTCACTGTGTAAACCAGGCTGGCCTTGAACCCACAGAGATCTGCCTCCCTCTGCTCCCTGTCTCCCTGTGTGCTGGGAATAAAGGCAGTCACCACTATGCCCAGCTCAAATACATTCTGATTATCCACATTTTTGAGACCACAGTGCATACCTGACTAGCTCATTGCTACTAAGAAAGGCAGGATGACTTAAGTGTAGAATTAACTGTGCTTAAACACAAGAAACCACACCAGCATCTTATGGGCTGCCTGCTGAACTGGCAGCCTATGCCTCTTCTTCAAGGAACACTTGAGTATATTTCATAATAACAGATAAATTCACATTCAGATGTGAATGCTGAACTGCACAAACCCGAGGACTACACATGTAATTTTCTCAAATGTATAGCTGAACATTTTTACTGTTTTCACCAATTTCTGAAATTTAAGAACTATCTAATTATCTATTAATTTAAGAAAAAGACAAGATCTCCTGAGTAAATTGGGAGCATGGGGACCACAGGGGGAGGGTTGAAGGGGGAAGGGGGGTGGCAGGGAGAGGAGCAGAGAAACATGTAGAGCTCAATAAAAATCAATAAATAAAAAAGACATTTTTTGAATATCATTTCACTTAACATATAAAGGCTTTGAGTTAATTATTTCCATTTTGCAGATGAAAAACTAAGGTTGAGTAGGTCAGTATCCCACAGGCAGCCTACTGGTAAACCCAGGGATGGTTGCAGGGTCCCCTGAATTCAAGGCCTACATCTCCTTCATATTGCCTGCCTGTAGCCATGCAACCTCTCATACATTCCTGCTTCCTTCATCCTCCAGAGATGTGCAAGGCCCAGAGCCATACTTACCAGGAGGAGTACACTCCCTTTATGGCTTGCTCCTGCTCACTCCAGCGCGCTGGGTTCTCATACTTACATGCTCTCCCACCACATGCCATGGAACATGCCATGTGTCCAGGGATGACATGCCGTAAACGTTCTCCCACCTTTGTGTACTTCGGTGTTGGGCGTTCTGAATTTTCTAGAATATACAAGGAAAGTAAGGTTCAAGCTTCTATCCTCCCAGTAGAATATTAACATGGGAAACAGTTGCATTTTGCCTCTGGATTGTAGATGTGAGCCAGTTTAAATCCCTTCGTGTAATATTAAAAAGCTTTCACATGCAATAATTTCTATATACTATATTGGTAAAGAGAAGAAAAAGCAAAGGCTCATCTTTTTCAAGAGGGTGAATTTTGTCTAAAACTATACTTGTAACAACAACAACACCCCCGCACATCATGCCATCATTTTATCTCCTCTTACACATCCATTTGGTCTTACAGCCTGAGCGGAGTCAAAAGCATACACAGAATCACCTGTCAACACTCTGAAAGTACAGACACAACTAGAGCCTATTCCCACTCCTTACACTTAGATGCAAAGGGAAGCAAATTATAAGAAAGAGTTTTACTTTTTCTCTCGGGAAAAGTTGGATTCCCCTCCGTACGGCTGACAGAAGACACAGCCACCATCACTTGGACAGAAGATGAGGACAGCAGCTTGGTGGCAGAGCCAGAGCCACGCCGGGCTTGCTGTAGCCTCAGGACTGGGTCAGAAGTGGAGTGCCGGCGGCCCTGCAGGAAGGCACTGAGGAAGTGCACAGCCAAGGGCCTCCGGGATGGGTCCTGCACCTCCATGGCACTCACTGGCTCCGGGCAGGCAAGAGCTGGAGGCAGGCAGAAGCCAGCTCTGGCTTGCTCAGTGAGGAGCTACACTGAGACACAGGCATCGCTCTGTATGATCTAAGAGCTTTTCAGGATAGGCTGATTGGTTTCCATAGCGACCAACAAAGAAACTACTGATTCCCACTTACATGTGAACAGGCAAAAATCCTACACGAACCAATTGTGTTTTGGACAAATTGTTCAAATACAGGGAAGAATACTATGCATTTAATGTAGATTGTCCTTACGTCTAGATTATTTTGTTTCTCAAATACACTTAAAGATCTGACTCCTCGAAGAATTACTTCCCAAATACCGTTATGAGTTTTAAAATGTTTTTATGACATTGCCTTCTACACACAAAAATTAAAAGCTTAATTTTTGTTGCGCCTTTCATAGCTGGTCTCCAGTTATTTTAAAAGAAAATTCTACTTTTCTTTGGAACAGGACAGGAAAAAAAGTTTATTGTAATTCAGCGGTATATGCTAGATCCTACAACATTAGATTTTTCAATTTGTCAGAACCAAGTACCTTCTTATATTTTCTTGACAGAACTACCAAAGAAACACTTGAATGGAACAAATAAAGACATTCTCGAGCTAAGAAGACAGTTAGCTTCGTATTTTGACTTTCAGAAATGAAGCCCAATTCTTGGTTATACGCTGTTGGAAACAACTTAGCTGCAAGCAAGGTTAACTATGAGCAGCCATGCCTTCTCAAAGTTCACAACTGCAATCAATCCTCTGCCTTCCGTTGCTATGGGGGAAAAAACAGCTTCTAAGTCTCAGCGGAGGCATTTGAATAAAATTCTCTAAAGTATCACATTTTTAAAGGAACTGGATGAGGGGGAGGTGGCACTTTGAGAATAAAGGCTATAAAGAAAACAGAAATTCAACAACTGCAAAGCATTTATTGTGCGCCTCCTCCCTCGCTAATGTCAGGCTGTGCCCGCGCTTTCTTTCCTGCACTCTCTGCACAAACGGTATTTCAGAGGCGTGCGGACGGAAACATAACACTGCTACAGACCAGGCTCTAATCTGTGCTGTTAAGTTTCCATTGTCATATCCCTGGCATCACGTACTTTTGTGAAATAAGACGGGGGCAGAGAAGTCTAGTTCGATGCTTCACTTGCTATTTTATCTGTAGCATCATACAGAAACGGAAAAGGTCCCCACACACACACCAATGCAGAAAGCAGTTACTCTGCCTGGAAGAATGGCCTGAGAAATATTCTAGACAAAGCCCACTGGACCCTTAGAATGCTGCAGAGCAGATCCACAAGGGTTTGCAGGAGAGGAGAGCATAAAGGATACTGCAAGAGAGCAAGGAGGGACCTAAAAGCAGGAGGCCCTGCCTGCTTTGTGTTTGCTACTCTGGTGACAGAGCCTGAGAAGACTTCCGAGTTGGCAGCACATGGAGAGTCTGAAAAAGACCAGCACAGGAAGCTCACTGTGACCTCATGAAGACAGCAGCTGTGGATGGGGGACATGCCAAGGGATGAACTGCTGTGGCACGTGGTGCTAGGAGTCCAGCTCAAGTGGCCAGGACATCTTTCTGCTGGCTCACACAGAACCCATGCACAGGTGATAAGAGAAACCCGCAAGCTCTGAGGCAGGCGCAGATATTTAAGGCAACAGGGAGGAGGTGTCAGTCAGTGAGTGCGTCCAGAAAATGGAGGCTGCACTGAAGGATGTCTACGGAGGAGGGGGGACACTCAAAAGTGGCTCTGCTCCTGACTGTACTCAAACCCCAAAGTCATCTGATGTGCGACTAAGAAAGGGATGGTTTAAGTGATTTCTGCTGTAAAATCCTGAGAACTGGGCTAACCTCAGACACAGAGACAGCACACGGCTGAGTTGACTGGACATGTTAGTGCAGTAAGCCTGTGTCAGGGCCTAAGGGAGGGTGGTCTGGTGTAAAAACGGACTGGGTAGGCAAATGCAGCCCCCTTCCCCCATCTGCCTCCAAGGATACATCCTGCATCCACCTGGCAGATAAACTGAACTGCACTCACCTCCCCACGAGAGACAGGCACCCGACCTTTTGCTTCCCTGCTCATTTGAAGGAATCCTCAAAAACTACACCTTGGCCAAGTGCTCAATTCACAGCCAATCCTCTTTCAAAAATAAACTTTAGGGATGGAGGCATGGCTCAGCAGTAAAAAGGACTAGCTGCTCTTCCAGGTTTAATTTTCAGTACCTACATAGTAACTCACAATTCAGGGGATCTGATGACCTCTTCTGGTATCCATGAGCACCAGACATGCATGTAGTGCAAAGTCATACATGCAGACAAAATATCCCAAAACACACAAAAAAATTTAAGTAAGAATGTAAGTTTTATTTATATCACAGAGGGCTTTACAACTGGCATACAACCTTTAGTCTCCATCCAACATGCTAGCTTGGTTTCCTTCTCCAATATGTTCACGTATTTATGGGTTTTCCAGGTTTATTTATTTTCTTACTTAGAGACTGTGTGTAGTCCTTCATGACATAGAACTCATTATGTAGACCAGGCTGGACTGGAATCCACAAGGATTCCTCTGTCTTTGCCTCCTGAGTACTGGAATTAAGCAGACCATCACTCCCAGCCTTTTAAGTATTTACAGCCTCAGTGCACATACATTTATTCTGCTCTTTCCAATCAAGATAGGTACATCTTCCATTTTGCTTTCATCTTAAATTTGCATTTAATGAAGCACAATGACTATGAAAGCTCATTTAGCTAATACACCACAAAAAAATTCTCTAATCCCTTAGGTGTTGGATACTCAGGGCATTATCAACAGCTTTTATTTTAAAAATAAGATACTAAACTTTTGAAGACCAAGACCTTTATTTTGATATTTTGCTTTAGTAAACTTTTGGGGAAGGTATGATTCATGAGTAAAATATTCAAAATGCAAAGTTTTATTTAGTTGAGTCTTTACATGTTTAAAAATCAACTATAAACAGACAGAAAGAGGGAACCTGTTCAGCAACTCCACTCAGGATTCAGGGACCCTGTGAGGCTGGATTGGAATGAATGATGTAGGAGGGTCATCTGTCTATGTGTTACTTTCATTGGTTAATAAAGAAACTGCCT
>LOEQ01000119.1:845643-865244 GCA_001685075.1 Bramus lutescens | reverse complement strand
AAAAAGTAAAATGGGGCACCCAAGATAACTCAGTGAGTAACGACAGTCATTGCCATGCCTGACAAACTGAGTACCATCCTGGGAACACATAAAAGGAAGAAAGAACTGACTTAAGCATGTTGTCCTCTGATCTCCACACATGTTCATTGGCATGATGCACATACATGCACACACATATACATACAGAACAAATAATTATAAAATATATTAAGGACTTTTGATTGAGAGGAATCAGAGGGAGAAAGGGACAGCATGATCAAAATACATTGTATGCATAAATAAAATCCCCAAAGAATAAAAATACTATAAACCATAATAATTTATTTAGAAGAAAGTAAAATGGGGCCTGGGGACATGGCTCAATGGTTAAAGGTACTTGTGGTGCAAACATGAAGACCTTAGTTAAAAGCCGCAGAACCTAAAAGCCTGTAACCCAGCAGTGTGATGAGGGTGAGTGGCAGAGAGAGGAAGCTTTCTGGGGCTTGCTCCTCATCAGCCTAGCTCCATTTTCATAAGATATCAGACCTCAGGGGAATAAGGCAGAATAATAAGTGCAGGACCCCTGGCTTCCTCCTGAGGCCTCTGTGTGCACCAGCATACACATGTGCATACATCACACACATCATATTCATACACATATGCATGCACACACAGTTTTAAAAAGTAAAATAATATAGCCATTTTGAAAAAAGTTTACTAATTGCATATAAAATTAAAATAGAACTATCAGATGGCCTAAGAGGAAAGTTCTTCAAGCATTTATCTCATAGTAATAGAGACTCATCTTCACACAAAGCTTACACATATATATTCAGAGCAGCTTTGTTTATAATAGCCCAAAACTGAAACAACCTTTCTGGAAGTCAATGAATAAACACACTATGACATTCAGAAATAAAAAGGAATATACTACTGTAATACACATGGCCTGGATGAAACTCAAGGGAGCTGTGCTGGATGAAAAAAAGGATTACAGACTGTAGCCTTCATTTTGGTAACTTCTCCAAGATGGCAGAGTTATAGAAAACAAGAAAATAAGCTGTTGCCAGAAGTCTTGGGAAGTACATGGAGACTTCACCTTGTAGATGAACTGTTTAGCCCCTGGTAGCAATGCCAGAACCCTGCCCAACAGTGCCATGATGCCACTATTAAAGGAAACTAGTTAAAGGGTATTGGAATTCTTCTGTTGTGTGTGGATATACAATTCTTAACATCTCAATTTAAAATATACCATCAAAGAGAAAATCTACTAGGTAGACCTAAACAAGAGTTATCCAGCAGAGTTCAGACCCAGGGTAGGGAAAACTGTGACCTGAGGGGTTATAGCCCTGTGTAGTAAAATCAGCTGAGATGGGTGGTGTGGGCAGGGCTGGGAGACTTAGAAAAGAAGGAATAAGTAAGCACAGTGAGGATAAGAGCAGGTTTCTCATTCTTGGAGAAGTGAATTACAAAAATGGGAAAAAACTAGAATGATAACATATATTGGATTGGACATGAAGGCAACAATGCCAAGTGTGTGTGTATATATATATACACATATACACAGAGCACATTAAATATGATATAAAATTGGTATGTGTACTGTGATTTTGAGTGTGTGTGTTCCTTAACTTTGCCTGAAGTGGTTTGGGAACTTCAACATGGGGCAACTGCAGTGGGCATACCCAGATTTGGGGGGGGTTATTTTGTTTTAAAGTGTGTGTGTGTGTGTGCACATGTAAGTGCAAATGCCTACAGAGGCCATAAGAGGGCATTAGATCCCTTTGAGCTGGAGTTACAGGTCGTTGAAAGCCTATTGATGTGGCTTCTGGGAACTCAATTCATGTCCTCTGGAAGAGCATCAAGTGCTTTTAACTGCTGAGCTATCTCTCCCACCCCAGATTTGTGTTTTTTTAAAAGGGCCATTACCTACTAAAATGGAGTAGGACTTCTTGAAGAAATATCAGCTTTCAAAGTTAGAGCAGAAATGGAAGAAAATGAGCTAGTGTCTCAGGAATGGCAGAGATACAGCAAAAAGGTTTGACAGGACTCTGAATGTTTGAATATAGAAAAGCTGAAACATCAAGACAAATAGGAGGACCAGATTCCATTGAACAAACTATGAATCCACAATGAAATAACTGAGCACACAAAGAAGCGAAAATTGTTCCTTACATAGAATGCCTCTTAACAAACACAGTTATCTATCACAGTAACGACTCAGGGAGAAACACCAACAGGTGTTGTAACACTACTGAGTCAAAGGTGACAGGGACAGGATGTTACATGGCTTCAAAGCGTCTTTCTATGAAATATTAACTACAAATGGAGAGAGTGACAATAATTTATACTGGGTAAATCTCGGCAGATACCAGTTTACTGATATAATCGAACTTAAAATTCCCAGTGATAGAACAAAATGACATCTTGGGTGACCTGAGGGCCACTTCTGTGAGGTTTCCAGCAAAACTATAACTTCAGAGGTACCATTAGTAGAGAGCAGACATTCCAGACCTGGATGCATGATACAAAATAATTCAGCCATGATGGTAAACAAATAAGGTCATTAGAAAAGGCCTAAGGTCTTTGAAAGAGACTTAAAATCATTACAAGGTCAGGATATTATGGAGAATGCCTATAATCAAGCACTTGAGAGATTGAGGCAGGAGGGCCAACATGAGTTTAAGGGCAGCTTGAGAAACAGAGAGTTTGAGACAAGCCAGGGCTACATGGCAAGGCCTTGTCTCAAGGAAAAAAAAAAGGAAGAAAGAAAAAAAGACCTTTTGCTATTAAAGGTATTAAAGGATATTACAGGAATCACTGACAAAACTTGAATGGGATCTATAGGTTAACAGAAGACTGTATGTATGCATATATCTCACGTGAGTATGTGTATCTGTCTGTTTGTATATGCAATACAGGCTGGAGGACAACCTCAAGTGTCAATCTTAGGCGTGTCATCTACCTCTTTGAGTCAGGGTCTCTCACTGGCCTGAAGCTCACCATTTAAGCTAGGCTAGGCTTAGGCTAGCCAGTCAACGAGAGCCAGGATGTCCCTGCCTCTTCCTCTCTGGTGCTGGAACTGCAACTCTGAATCACTACATCTGGCTTTTTTTCTTTTAAGCTTGGGAACTGGAGATTGAATTCAGGTCCTCAATGCTTGCACGGCAAGTACTCTATCAACAGAGTCATCCCCCCAGCCTCTTCGTAAATGCTTTTCATCCAACTTCTAAGACTAACACTACCCTTTTGTTTTTCAAAGCATCACAAGAAGAATATGGAAATCTAAAGGAGGACTATTGCACTATTTATGTAATATTCTAGGCAATTAAAAACTCATTCTGATTTGTCTCTATATTATTCATAAGAATAAGAAATATCTAATAGACATAATAGGCAAAATTGTAGCAAACTCTATAAAGTTAAAGCCCCAATTTCCTTAACCAATAGACTATTAATAAAAATACATAAGTGAAATTCAAGATTAAAACAGATTTCATATGGCTAACAAACAGTGACAACATAGTGACACCTCTTGGATCCTGATACAAATGACATGTAAATACATTTATGGGACACAGGTATGGGATAGTGAGAATTCTGAACACTATTTAGAAAGCTGATGATACCATGAGTAGTGAGGTATTTACTAAATAAAGGGGTACACACCCACTGTGAGTGCAGAGCACGTGACTGACACAACTGCCAGCTGGGAACTCTGCATGTGCAGGGTGACATGGGGGATGTGAACCCCTCTATCTTACTCTTTGTACTTCTGTGATTTAGGACTTCTCCCAAATGAGTGTGACATTGTTCAGAATTGTTGTTTATAAGTGGTACAACCAAGACTTAAATCTAGGTTTGTCTCATCAGAAAGCTACAGTTTTTCCCCTCTAAATGTTAAGTTTGTTTGTTTGTTATTTTCTTTATTAATTAATTAATTTAGTTTTTGGTTTTTCAAGACAGGGTTTCTCTGTAGTTTTTTGAAGCTTGTCCTGGAACTCACTCTGTAGACCAGGCTGGCCTCGAACTCACAGAGATCTGCCTGCCTCTGCTTCCTGAGTACTGGGATTAAAGGCATGCATCACCACTGCCTGTCAAAAATTAAGTATTTTATTGATGTACCTTGACATTAAATTTTCTAATGATTCATTAGCCAACATTCAAAAAACTATTCTCCACCCTAAAAATATAATAAAGTATAGCTGACTCCCTTTAATGAGATGTAATTTTTAAAAGTTAGATATTAAGTACATTTTTCTGGATTTTTTCCTAATTAAAAATTAGCTGTACTTATATGAGAAAAATATTAATAAATTATTCAATTAAAACATTTGAAAAGCTAAAAAAAATCAGCTTCTTTATTGATCAAAATGGTCTCCCTCCCTGGGGCATTCGGGAAAGTGCAGAGGGTTCAAGTGTCCCTGAAACCTGGATGACTGGATTCAGTAGGTGGAGCCCAGTTTTCTCCTGTGTAATGAGTTTACCCTATCAAAGCTAACAGAACTCTTCCAGAAAAAAAAAAATCCACTAGAAGGTAACTGTGATAAAGAAAAGAAGAAGGAAGGAGGCTTGTGTGACTGTTCCATTTGCTGCCTGAGGTGATGCGGAGGGGACATGGCGTAGACACTGTCACTGCGTTTGCTGTTGTTGTCACTTGAGGGCCAAGGAAATTGGCAGGGAAGAGGACTGGCACAGACAGTGTCCACAAATGGCAGTTACCAGAGTTAGCTCCTCTAAAGCCAGACACGGCAGACAGATGGAGGATCTACAAGGCTTTGGGCTTTAGCCATGGGAAATACTGTTTCTCTCCATGTGAAAGAGGGCCCTCCTAGTGTGGACAGATTCCAGGAAGAACACAAGGAACTGAGAGCCGACTGTTCCCAGCAAGCACTGAAGGCAACAGCTGCAGTCAGAGCTTCCTCCTTTACTTTCCTATCATCTCAGCCACACTGTGAGAAGAAATCCTGCAAAGTCCATTATTCAACAGCATAAAAATGAACTTTTACGGTTAGAAAATCTTGCAAGATATTGCCAAGAAAATGCTCAACATTTCTTCTGGCTATCACTTGTGATGGCATCAAGGCCCACATTGTGGCTGAAATCTTAAATGCCCCTCACAGGCGCCTATGCTCAAAACTTGGTCATCAGTCTGTGATGCTACTAAAGGACAGTAGAACCTTTACGAGGCAGGTGCTAGTGAACGTCAGTCACTGTGAGCACGCCTGTAACAGAAATACTGGGACTTTGACCTCTCCTGCCTTTGCTCCCAACCCAGTGAGCAGTTTCCTCTGCCATATATTTCTGTCATGATGTTTGACCTCATACAGGCTCAAATGGAATAGGCCAGCCGGGCATGGACTGAAACCTTTGAAACCATGAGCCAAATAACCATTTTCTCTTTTGAATTAATTATAATTTTATTAATACAATATTTATTTATGTTCCATGGGTACAGAAGTATGGAGCTCAAATTTGTAGGAGTTGGTTCTGGAGTCAAATTGGGGTACTCAGGCCTGGTGGCAAGTGCCTTTACCTACTGAGCCATCATCTCACTGACCCCCTAAACTGATTTTTTCTGGGTATTTTGCCAGTGGAAAGCTGCCTAGCACAACTGACAAGGCCAGAGTGGAATCACGTCATCCATTTCCTGCCTCAGAACTGCAGAAGGATGGGAGGCAGGTACAGCAATAGGAGTGTAGGTTTTGGCTTTCTTGCCTGGGCACCACAGGGAAATCCACACAAAAGCATCGGCAGAGTGGGCCTGAGTACTGCTGAATGCTTTGCAAGTGGCTCTTGCATGTACTAAAGGCAGAAGAAACAAGCGGTTGGTTCACAGTAGGCATTTGAGGGTAGGAACAAACGTGCAAATCTCGGTTTAAGATAACAATGCGGGAGACACGCACTGCTTCTAACATCTCTATTTCAAAAGGCCAAGAGCATTATCCAGGGTTTGTAAAGGAACACTACCAGGCCAAACAGAAAGAAACGGTCACAGAAAACACCTGGACCTGGGCTTCTGAAGTGAAGAGTAGAGCTTTTTCTTTCAGATACTTTCACATAATTATTTTATTAAGCATTAATTTCCACAAAGACACAAAGTATACTGAAGAGATTATTACCATCCATGTTTGCAGCGGCATACCCACTGTTATTCACCAAAGTGGAATATGGCTTTTCATTCTGCGGCAAGACTCCTGCAGCCATAGTTGTCTGCTGGAAAATTAAAAAGAAAATTATTGCTGAACTAATCAAATTTTTTAAAAAAAATATTATTGCTAAACTAATCATGTCAGACACCTGCTGCCCAATGTGGCAGTCATTAACTCTGTGGCCCTTTCTTCTTCTCTTCCTTCTCTGTGTGACTGAACTCGGTACTCCTCCACTACTGACCCGCATTCTCAGATGTACTATTTGAAAACTTAGTGCAAAGAAGGGTAAACTAAAGTTGGGTGGTGGTGCACACCTTTAATTCCAGCACTGGGGAGGCAGAGGCAGGCAGATCTCTGTGAGTTTGAAGCTAGTCTGAGTTCTGCAATTCTGTGAGTTCTAGGACAGCCAGGGGTATGTAGACCCTGACTCAAAAAAAAAAAGACTAGTGTAATAACTTTTTATAGCCAAGGTTGTCCTTTGACCTCTCCATGTGCCCTAGCATGCACACATCTGCACTCTCACAGACACACATCACTCAGAGATACCAAAACAATTAAAGACAAACCTAGATACTGGTACGTACAGAAATTCTTACATTTTTGTTTACAATTATTATGTTAAACTGCTGGAAGCTTTTCTTTGTCACAATTAGACTTAATGTTTTATGTTCCTGAATTTATACTGAAAATTCACAGAAAAATGAAAATGCAAAACTGCCCATATCTGATTTCTGTGCCCAATTTTTTTTTTTACTCACAGTCACACACTTGGGTACATTTTGATTCCTTGGGAAGAGAAAATATTCTAGCAGCAATAAGAGGGTGTTGTTTTTTAGAATGCAATATTTTCCATCATAGTGTCTTCTTAAGCACAATCTCCATTCTCCACATATTCAGTGTGCTAGTTACATGTCTCTGGCTGTCATCGTGGTTACATGTGTGGTGTCAAAAAGAGCCAACCACACAAGGGAGGCCAGAGAGGAGATCTCAAATTTGAGGCTAGGAAGAGAGGCACTATCTCAAAATGAGCAAGAATCCCCAACCAACCAACCAACTCTCTTGCCTGCTGTGCAGCACTAAAAGCTGAGCTCTGGCAGCGCACAGCTCTTTTGATACAAGGGATCAAGGCTGGGGATACAGTTTGGTGTCAGTGCACTAGCCTAGCACGCTGGAGGCTGCCAGAACAAAACAAATAGTGTACAAGAATAAAAAGCCTGTCTAATTATGGGAGTTGTATTGTCAATTCTCACAGGTCTGAGATACGTAATAAGAAGTCAATGTGAGAAACAGAGTATGCGGCCTTCAATGTCTGGCAAGAGAATGTCAGTTCTGCTTGTATCTACTAAGCCTACAGTATACCACACAGAATCCTTTCTCAACTGTAGTTGTCAGTCTGCCCTTACCTGGGAATCTGGTGCCTCAGTTTCACTGCTTTAGGAATTTAAGCTTTCCTCTCTGCCCAAACACCTGTAATCTTCCTCCTTGTTTTCCCTCTGAGTCCCTTCTCATCCACCTTCCTCAAAGAAATCCTGGTTAGTGTTCCAGCAGGTCTTGACTTTTTCTTATTAAAGAATTTATTAAGATTTTTTGGAACTTTTCTTTGAAATGTTTGTTGGGGTTGCCCCTTCTTGGCCTTGACTTTGGGCTAGTTTAGATGTACTGCTAAGGCTAACCTTTTCTATAGATTTGCCCCTAGGTGTCCAGAGGCCTTCCCATTCTAGCTGACAGAGCAGAACTACTTGGGGCAAGTTCCCTGACTTGTATTTTCCTAGTCTCAGATGGTTTGTACAGATCAATACTCACCAAACTGTAGTTCAGCAAAGCTGAAGACCATCTTGGGTGGGGTGTCCCTCCCCTCTCTGGGAGACCTTAACTATGCAAATCCTAGCTACTTTGGCTCCACTGAGTTCAGCCCTCTATGTATCTCTGGGAAGGCCTGGTCCCTCTCTAAGCCCAAGTCTGGAAATGTACCCAGGGAGGAAGCTGGTGCAACCTTAAAGTCACCGTGTTTACATCTCTAAGCGTGGGCTGCCTGCTTTCCAATCATTTTTTTTATAAGGTTGTCTAATATTTTAGTTAAGAATACACATCTGCCTGATTTATGTGTTAAGAACAGAAGTCTCTCCACTCATCTCTGAAACTCAAATCTGAGATCTCTGAAATAATATCTACTGTATGCTTCTTTGCATAGAAACACAGTATAGTTATGCATAATTGCTGATCAAAAATATCAAGATTTAAATATATTGTCGAGTCAGAGTTCTGTGTTTAAATCTTAGTTATTCAATTGCCATCTATATGAACTGGTCTGAGCTTTGATTTCTGTTGCAGAATGATTACATGTGTACTTTCAGAGGTTGTAAGGAAGAGAAAGACTGTGTGTGCCTGCATGTGTAAATGTGTCTAAAGCAACACCTGACACAAAGGAGATGCTTGGTATTTCACTTTGCAAATCAATATGGTAATTTTTTCCATTCCCTTCCTAGGCTATCGTCATTTGCTCCTTCCTTAAAATAGTTTGTCAGCGACTCTCAGCATTACCTGTCTAATTGTCCTGCTAATAGTGACAGCTGAGCTTCCAAGAACATGCCGGCTCCATTCACAACTCACCTACTCATATGCCTAGCTGCAGGACAAGGAGAGTTTCGATTTTAATCCTGACATTTCACTCTTATGTAACTTCCTGACTCAATGGCAAGGGTTTTGCTCACTCTGTCCCACAGTTCTTTCATCCCTAACCCGCCCCCCAGATGACTCAATTGTTGGAATTAGTCACACATTTCACTAATTAGTACCTACTACTTAAAGCTTGAGTACAGCGCTGAACTATTACTCACACGGTAAGAACAGTCAGGAAGTAATGTTCTACTTCAAAATCAATTCACTTCACAGAGACTAGGCTGGGAGATACTCAAGAACCTCAGCTCTCTCTTCTGTGTTGTGGAGGCAACGGTGTTTTGCATATTTCTTCGAGAGACTTTGCACTGAGCAAGTGCTCTAACCTTTCCTTCATGCTTCCAGCTCAAGCACTCCACTCGGGAACGCATCAGGATCACCCTGGATACCTGAGGAAGGGCAGATCCCTTCTTGTCTCCACTTCCAAGGTGTCTGAGTTCTGGAGGAGCACAACACTCACATATTACTAATTTACACTCTTGTCGTTCTGATGTGTGAGGTCTGTGTTCACTCTTATGGGCTACACTGTCAGTCAGTATGGTAAGATTCTAGACAATAATCACAGATGCTCAAGAATGTAAATGAATTTATCCAAGCCACATAAATATTATGGTGCTCAAATGGAAGCATATTTTATGCTCATTCATAACATAATAACCAAATGATATTAGTTCACTCCATGTCAGAAACTATTCCAATTCCTTTATATATTTTTATCTCATGTAATCCTTATTACACCCTATTGCATGATAGAACAGTTATTCCTATTTGTAATAGACTTTTATTTTTTACATTTATTTAGTGTGTACTCACAGGTCACAGGACACACATGGAGGTCAGAGGACAACTTTGTAGTGTCGGCTCTCTCCTTCTGTCATGTGGATCCCAGGGATTAAACTCAGGTTTGTTAGGATTAGTAGCCAGTGCCTTTGCCCATGAGCCATTTTCCCAGCATCTGGACTTAATTATTTTTAGATTTATTAATTTTAAGTTTTATGTGTTTGTGCCTTAGTATATATGCACCACATGTATGCAGGAGCCCATAGAGGCCAGGTGAGGGTGTTGGATCCTCTGGGACTGGAGTTGTGGGCAGTTGTGAGCTGTCATGTGGGTACTGTGAACTAAACCCGGGTCCTCTGCAAGAACAGAACATTCTCTTAACTGCTAAGCCATCTCCCCAGTCCTGACAATGTTTTTAGAGCATTTTCGAACCCACAGAAAAACAGATTTAAAGACATTTTCCCATCTGCCCCCTGGGCCCTTTCCCACTTTCTAATGCAGCCTCTCATATGACCAACATTCTCTACAGAGTGTAGGACAGTTGTGACTACAACTAATGAACCTCACACCACTGTCACCCAAAGTCCCAAGCTCACACTAAGCTTCTCTTTTGTTGTTGTGTATTCTACAGGTCTAGAAAAATGCACCCTTACAGTACCACACAGGGCAGTTTACATTTTTAAAAGCCCCCAGATGCTCTTCTTACTCGACCTTCCCTTTCCTAACTTCTGGCAACCACTGAACCTCCTCCTACTTTCCAGTGCTGCCTCTTCCAGCATGCTAGGCTCACACAGTAGGAAGCCTTTGCAATAGACTGCTTCACTTCACATAAATGTGCATTTAATGTTCTTCCATTCCTGTTCATGGTCTGGTGACTCACTTTGGCCATGGCCTAATGTATTAGTTACCTTTCCACTGCTTTCATGAAACACCATGACTAAGGCGACTTCTAAAAGAGTGTGATTTATGGTTTCAGAGGGATGAGAGTCCACGATGGAGAGCCTAGACATGGCAGCAGGAGCAGCAGGAAGTCAAGGCTCACACCTTGAACCGAAGCAAATAGCAGCAAGGGAACTTGAAAGGGCATGAGTCTTTAACTCCCAAGACCTGCCTCCAGGGACACACTATCCCCTAAACCGACCAGCTGGGGACCTAGGATTCAAACATCTGAGTCTATGCAGGATATTTTCATTCAAACCACCACAGTCCACTCCCTGCTCCACCCCCTAGGTTCCTGGCCATATCATAACTCAAAATGTATTTAGTCCAACATCAAAGGTCCCCATAATCATTCACTGTCTCAACACTGCTCAATATCTAAGTCTAAAGTCTCTTCTGAGACCCGAGGCAACGCCTAACTGTAACTCCCATAGAGCTGACAGTGACCTTGAAGTCCTGACCCTCTATCTCCATTTCCCAAGAACTAGTATCACAAGCAAATGCTACCATATGCCTAGCATGTCACTCTATTTCCAAAAACCCTTCACACAGCCCACCTTAAAACTTAAATCATCCCAACTTAAAATATTTCTCAATAGGATCATGGTAAAAAAATACTCTAGAATACTAATAATTTATCCTGTTTATTGTCTGCTTTTCCTCATCTATGATGTAAACTCATAGAAAATACATTTTCTGAGGAGGATCTGCTTTGCCAACATCTGAATTTCTAGAACCTATGCTGCAACCTAGCACATAACAAGGACTCAGGATTAGGTGAGTGAACAGTGAACATCCAGTAATGGGAACACACTACCACTACTTGAATCTCCATTTTCCATCTATAAAGCAGGAACTGTAACCATGCCTTACTTGTCTCAGTGACCCTGAGAGCATATAATTGTATGGCAGAACAATGCAAATACAAGATGTTTTATGATGCTTCCCTGAACATATTCAAGTTTCTACTATCTTGTAAATCTTTCATCTGACAAATTTGTGCTCTTTCTAATTCCTCGAGAGACTGGATCTGCTTTCCTCTCAGCTCCAGCCCATATTGCCTCCTTGCTAGGATCCCCCCCCCAGATGCCAATTACATATTTTACTCACTTCTTATCTTGTAGGGCTGAGTAAAAGTTTACCTAGGTCTGTATAGGATCAGGCACTATGAAAACAGCCCTATCTATAGTCCTCAGAGAGAGGGCTGAAGGCCATCTTAAAAAGACAATCTATCTGGCAGTTTACTAATAACTTCACTGGCTTCTGTGATCTCACACTCTAAGCACACCTTAGGGAAGACTGCAAGGCTCCCAGGCGGCAACTCACATAGCACAGAAAAATAACACTCCAGGAACCCTATTTCACCCTTTAAAGAACTATGCTGCTCAAGTCACACTCTGCAGACAATACTTCAGGACAAGACAAATGAGGTAAACTGGTAGCCATAGCTGAAGCTGTTCGACATCCCCTTTTTCCTGCTAGTACCTGCTCCTGGCAAGTTATCCTCCAGGTCAGAGCCAATCTCAAATTAAGGCACAAACACTTCTAAGATCATCAAGACAGACAACTCCCAGCTCAGCACCCATCAGAAAGACCTGGTGGGCTGGGGACTATGGTTCAGCATTTGTCTTACACAGCTTCTAGTATCATAAGTAAAAAGAAACTGGTTAAATTTTATAAAAACCCAATGCTTGCCTCCACCCTCATTTCAGACTCAGAAGGTCAGGAGCTGAGAGCCTCTAACTGGCTTCCGTGGTGCTCACATATTCAGAACCACTGTAGCAGGCCAGAAGTCTACACACACCTAACAGCAGATTTACATTTAAAGAGTTTGTCAGGGAGGACTGCTGCCTGGCTTTCTTCAGCTGTCAACATTAAACATATTTTACAGTTTCTAAGCTAATTCCCATAATATCATGAAATATACTGAGAAGCTCCATATCTTCAACTAAATCAGGAAGCTGGCTAATATTCCTGGGTGAGACTTGGGTATTAATGTTCTTACCGAGTTTCAATCTTAAACCAAATTACCTGAAATTAGGAAATTGCTATCAGGCTGATGTCAATAAAACCAGACTGCTCAAAACATGGGCTACTTTTTGGACAAGTACCAGATCATGCCTCTTTGAATACCATTATGTGAATTGCTATCATGTTTATTATTCAGATATTCCTTTTTATATATTGATATATGATACTATAACACTTAATTATATATCTATATATGCATATCTTCACACACATTGTGACTTTTAAGCTTTTCTCAATCACCTATTATTCATCATAAAAAGCTCAACACGGTTCGTTATTTGCTTTTCTTATGACTGCTCATTTCTAGACTAGAAAGGGATAAGGAGACTTTTTACCCATTTAATTCCTGACAAGGAAATATGTGAAATGCCTTTCAAGTGACTTAAAACATGGCAGGAATGTGCTCCTAGGGATTCCCAGAAAGAGATTAGACCTTCCACAGCAGGACACATAGGCCATCTGGTTTAAGCTGAGCTCATTTACTAGCCTTTCCTTCTTCCTGAGAACAAGGCAAAGGGCTGAGAAATCTTCAAGAGAATAAGCACACTCTGGGGGCCACAGAGCCTTCTGCTCTTCCAGCTAACCCAAGTTCAGTTGCCTGCACCATCAATAGCTCACAACTGCCTGTAGCTACAGCTTCCGAGAATCCAATGCCCTCTTGTGGCTTCCACAGGCACCTGAACACATGTGACTAACACAGACAGGCTGGAAGGCAGGCACACACACACACACACAAGAAGATAAATATAAACCTTTTCTTAAAAGTAAGCACACAGAACAAGGAGCAGGAGTAGGCCAACTATCTTCGCAAGGTAGCTGGAAGACAGAAAGCATATGAACATGAAGGGACAACACATGTCAAGCAGAGGAGTTCAGTCCAGAATGCAACCTTGAAGTTACTGACTTATGATTCATAAAAAAAAGTGATGGTACTCAAGCCAGCGGCAGTGGCACATACCTTCAATCCCAGCACTTGGAAGTGCAAGGCAGGCAGATATTTATGAGTTCAAGGCCAGCCTGGTCTACATATTAACTTCCAAGTCAGGTAGGGCTGCATAGTGTGACCTTTTCTAAGAGAAAGAGAGAGAGAGAGAAGGGAGAGATGGATGGAAGGAGGGAGGGAGGGAGGAAGGAGAGAAGGAGGAAGGAAGGAAAGAAGGAAGGGAGGGAGAGGGAGGAAGGGGAGAGAGAGAAGAAGAAGAAGAAAAGAAAAGAAAAAAGAAAAGAAAGGGAGGAAAGAAGGAAGAAAAGAAAAAAGATGAAAGTTAGGGCAGTGAAATAGCTCCATGAGTAAAGGAAGATGCTGCACAGGCCTGGTGACTGAGTTTGGTCCCAGGAACCCATATAAATGCTGAAACAGAGAAGTGACTCCATAAAGTTGTCCTCTCATCTCCACATGCACACTATGGCACAAGTGCCTGTCCTGATCACCACATCACTCATACGTACAGACTCTGAATAATAATTTTTTAAAAGATGAAGTCAAAGCTGGGCAGTGATGGCACACATCTTTAATCCCAGCACTTGGGAGGCAGAGGCAGGTGAACCTCTGAGTTCAAGACCATCCTGGTCTACAGAGTGAGTTCCAGGACAGCCAGGGCTACCCAGAGAAACCCTACCTCAAAAAAAATAAATAAATAAAATTGAATAAATAAAAGATTAAGTCAAAATGAAATGAAAAGACCACTTTTCAGTGTTGAAAAAAAACCAGATAGTCAAATAAAATGTTATGCCCAGCCAAACACTCTTTCTGATGTAAAGAAGCAATCTACACACTTTCAGGCTGAAACAAAGCCTGTGAGAAATTTTTGCTGGTAGATCTGAGCTAAAAGAAATTCTTACTAGAAAAGAATCGGCTTCTAGGGGATAACAACCAAACATAACAAAATAAAATATAATAACATGAAGCAAAAACTTCACATAGAGACTGGACAAGGCAACCCAACAGGAGGAAAAGAGAGCCAAGAGCAGGCCACAAGAATCAGAGACCCACTCTTTCACACACTCAGGAGTCCCATAAGCTTCTATAAGGCAAAGAACACAGTCAATAAGACAAAATGGCGGCCTACTGAATGAGGAAAAATTTTCACCAACCCCACATCAGACAGAGGACTGATCTCCAAAATATATAAAGAACTCAGCAATAATCCAATTAAAAATGGGGTACGGATCTAAACAGAAAATTCTCAACAGAAGACTCTCAAATGGCTGAAAGACACTAAAGGAACTGCTTAACATCCTTAGCCATCAGGGAAACGAAAGTCAAAATGACTCTTAGAAACCATCTTATGCCAGTCAGAATGACTAAGATCAAAAACACCAATGACAGCTTATGCTTGAGAGGATGCGGAGTAAGAGGGACATGCCTCCATTGCTGTGGGAGTGCAAATTTGAACAGCTACTTTAGACATCAGTATGGTGGTTTCTCAGGAAACTGGGAATTGACCTACCTCAGGACCCAGCAATACCACTCTTGGGCATATACCCAAAAGATGCCCAATCACACCACATGGACATTTGCTCAAGTATGTTCATAGCAGCATTATTTATAGCGGCCAGAACACGGAAACAGATGCCCCTCAACTGAAGAATGGATAAAGAAATTGTGATAGGGGGCTGGAGAGATGGCTCAGAGGTTAAGAGCACTGACTGCCCTTCCAGAGGACCTGAGTTCAATTCCCAGCAACCACATGGTGGCTCACAACCATCTGTAATGAGATCTGGTGTCCTCTTCTGGTGTGCAGGAAAACATGTTGTATATAACCAATAAATAAATCTTAAAAAAATAAAGTTAAAAAAAAGAAATTGTGATACATTTACATAATGGAGTACGACTCAGCTGTAGAAAACAAAACAAAACAATGACACCTTGAAATTTGCATGCAAATGGATGGAACTAGAACAAAAAAAAAACATTCTGAGATAACCCAGACCCAGAAAGACAAACATGGTATGTACTCACTCTAAGTGGATATTAGATGTAAAGCAAGGATAACCAGCCTATAGTCCACAACCCCAGAAAAGCTAGGTAACAAGGAGAACCCTAAGAGAAACATACACGGATCCCCCTGGGGAGGGGAAATAGACAAGATATCCTGAGAAAATTAGGAGTGTAGGGGTAGAGGGAGAAGGGAGAGCAGATGGGAGGAGGAAGGGAGAAAGAGAAGAGAAAGGAGAACATGAGGGAATGGGATGGTCAAGATAGGGGAAGGACAGAGAGGGAGAGAAAGGAAAGAGATATCTTGATTAAGGAAGCTACTATGGGGCTAGCAAGAAATCTGACACTAGGGAAATTCCCAGGAATCCACAAGGATGACCCCAGCTAAGACCTTAAGCAATAGCGGAGAGAATGCCCAAACTGGCCTTGCCCTGTAGTTAGACTTGCCATCATAGAACCTTCCTCCAGCAACTGATGGAAGCAGATGCAGAGACCCACAGAAGAGCCCTGGGCTAAGCTCCTAAAGATCAGTTGAAGAAAGGGAGGAGTTTATATGAGCAAAGGGGTCAGGATCATAATGGGGATACCCAGTGAAACAGCTGACCTGAGCTAGTGGGAGCTCATTGCCTCTGGACTGACAGCGGGAGAACCAGCATAGGACCAACTAGGCCCTCTGAATGTGGGTGACAGTTATATGGCTGGGGCAGATTGTGCAGCCACTGGCAGTGAGACCAGAATTTCTCCCTAGTCCTTGAAACTGGCTTTTTTAAGTCTATTCTCTTTGGAGGGATACCTTGCTCAGCCTAGATATAGGGGGAGGGCACTGGTCCTGCCTCAAAGTGTGCTAGACTTTGTTGATTCTCCATGGGAAGCCTTACCCTCTCCAAGGAGTGGATGTGGGGGGTGGGAGGAGGAGAATGGAGAAGATGGAGGGAGTGGGAACTGGGATTGGTACGTAAAACAAGAAAAGATCGTGTTTAAAAAAATAATTTAAAAACTTTTTTAAAGTATTGCATGCAATACTCACAGAATACAAGTAAGTTACAGTTTTAATCAGACTGATACATAATGATCTGGAAATTTGGCTGTAACAAGTTAAAAGGTAAAATCAAGTTGCAGTATAATGATTTTTTTTTTACATCAGGAACATTTAGATAAGTATTTGGTAGTATACTCCATATAGGGGAGGAGAAAAATAAGTCATGATATACCACTAAACATTAGCATGGTTAAAATGAAAAACAAACAAAAGGTCCTGGGCTGTCGACATGGCCTGGCAGACAGAAGCACATGCTGCGTAAGCCTGACAACATGCATCCAATCAGAGCTGACATGTGGAAGGAGAACGGACTTCTAGTTGTCCTCTGCCTCTGCATGCATGCCATGGCATGTACATGTGCACACAGTACAATGACAATATAGAAGTTAAAGTGTACAAATAAGCCCAGCAATAACTCCATCAAATGCTGGCAAATATTGAGAGTAATTGGAATACTCCTTTACTGATGGTGAAATAAAATGAAGAGCGTTCAGCAGTGCCTAACGGAGCTGCGCATGGTCCAGAAATCCTGTTTCCAGCTGATGTGAAAACTCCATCCAGCACCTGCCCATGAGCCATCACAGCAGCACTGCATATGACGACACAAAGCCAGGGCAGCCGCGATGTCACATGGTACTAGGAATGCTGTTCTGTGACCAAGATGAAAGAGCTGTTCATCTGAGCAACATGGGTAAATCCTACAAGAGAGCTGTCTCCGATCTCTACATGTGTTCTGGGACTGCGCTAAGTGGAAATTCTAGTCTGAGGAGGCTATATATCATATGAATACATTTATAGACTTTCTGGAAGAGACAAAAAGTACGTGGACAGAAAAGTAGCCAGTTTCTGCCAGGGTCTTCAGGACAGGGGCTGAGTTACAACATAGACCAGGAAACTATTTTGTCTCTTAGAGCCATGGTAAATCTGTGTCATCTACTTATTAAAAACTATGGATTGTCATAACACAAAGAATATCTAGTAATGGTTTTTAAAATCCAAGATTTTTAAAAATTCAACCAAGAAGGGGATGGGTTGCAGCACAGACCTCATGCTACGACAAAGGAATTTACTGCAGTACAAAAGTAGGACAGAGCCTCAGCAAGGAGATGGTGAGAAAGTCACAAATCCTCTGGAAACGAACGGAAACTGTGAGAGGAAAAGAACTGGCCACACATATGAGGTTGTGTTTCTTATGGAGGTCAAGTTAGCAGTCCTAATATAGTTCGTGTACACCGAGATATGAAATATCGGTGAAGAGATGTAGCAGCAACAGAGACTGTGGACTAGGAATTCCAGGTAAACAGGAAGAAGTGGACCATGTTTGCATTAGTCTGGCCCACTGTGGGGAACTCCTGGTAAGCTTAATAGAACAGTCCCACCTTACTGTAAGGACGTGTCTCAAGGCTCCTCAGTGAATGCCTGAAACCATGCACAGTAACAACTACAGATGCCCACTGCTCTTTTTAATGCATACACATTTACTACAGACTACTGTAAAAAAAAAGGCAGAATAAAAGATTAGCAATAGCTAATAAAATATAATTTAACAATATGCTGCTAATAGTTAAGTAGCTGTCTCAAAATATCTTCTTATATTCAATGTACTATATGAGATGATACAATGCCTACATGATTAAATGAAATGAGGTGAAGGACACAGGAATGGTGTTATAGTCATTAGACTGCTACACAAAGGTACGCAAGTACTGCTATATAACTGAACACAAGCATTGTGACAGCCTATGAATAGTAACTAATGAGTGGGTAGCATTCACAGCATGGGTACACTGGACAAAGGGATGACTCATGTCCATGGCAGGAGAAAGTGGAAGGGTGCAAGACTGCATGTCGCTCAGAATGGCATGCAATTTAAAGCTTACAAGTATTTTATTTCTGGAATTTTCCACTTTATATTTTCAAACTATGGTTACCTAGATACTGGAGGCATGGAAAGCAAGACCACAAATAAGAGGAGATCAGTACAATACAGGCACCTACATTTATAAAGTTAGTATGTATACATATATTTTATAACTCTGCAGACAGTTACCTGAAAGCAGTGAAACTGTGATGAGAACATCAGAGCAAACCTGGTTTCTAATACCATTCTCCAACAAAGGGACCCTTGTTGAGATGACTCATTTTAGGGCTAGAGCAGAGGATGATCCCAGATCATCTTGTAGTGCGACAAAGAAGAGAAGGGCTCAAAACTCTAGCAGACAAGAATGTCAAAGGAACGGAGGCCAAATGAAAGCACTCCTGATGGCTAGGCTGCACAGGCCAGGGACAGAATAGCAGTGCAACACTGCCATCACTGGACAGCAGCCACAAGCCCTCACACACACAGGAATAAAGGCAGGCCACTTTGCATTTTTTCAACTTTAGATAACATAAAATTATGTCCTTGTTCAGGTATATTTTTCCAAAGTATGAGAACAGCACATACACAAACACAGATCAAAAGGGACACGCACAAACTAGTACATGTTCAGAGAGAAAAAGACCACGTTATAGGCACACACAAATCAATTCAATCTTATAAATACTCGAGCCCTTAATAGGCACCACCGAAATCATGAGTGGAAGTCAGAAGACAAACTCAAGTATAGTTCCTTGTTTGACAGTCTTTTGTCTACTGCTAAATGATGCCAGATTAGCCGATCTGTGAGCTACCATGATTTGCTTGTCTCCACCTCCCCTCCTGCTGTAGGAGCAGCAAGATTACTAAAGTCCTTTACCTACAAAGTGCTGGGGAATACAATTTTAAGATGTGTGACTTTTGTTTATGCTGCATTTGTTTGACTCTGTGAAGCTGTGATTCTTTGCCTTAAAACACCTGACGGTCCTAGTAAAGCGCTGGATGACCAAAAGCAAAGCAGGAGCAAGGACAGGTGGGGTTGGCAGCTAGAGAGTATAAACAGAAGGAGAAATCTAAAAAAAGAAAGAGGAGCAAGGGAACAAGGAGAGGAGGACATTAGAGGCCAGCCACCCAGCCAGGCACCCAGCCACCCAGCCAGCCACCCAGACTCCCACCCATCCAGCCACCCAGCCAGCCACCCAGACTCCC
>LOEQ01000119.1:784517-794551 GCA_001685075.1 Bramus lutescens | reverse complement strand
CGGTAGCTGTACCCCTTTTCACCACTGAGCCCCAGCCCACCTGAGAGACTGCAGGACTAGGAAACTATAGCTGGCTTCTTGCTGTGCACAACTTTCCTTAGCTTCCTCGGGCCCTCTGTTTGGATATTTGAATCCTCACGTTGGACACCACATGTACTGGTACTTTCTCATCAGGACGGTGGTTCACATAATGACACAGAGACTTATTAATAATTACAAAAGCTCAGCCTTAGCTTAGGCTTGTTCTTAACTAGTTCTTAGAACTTATATTAAGCCATATTTTCAAATCTGTGTTTTGGCACATGGTTCCTTACCTCATCTCCAAACTGCTTCCTGTCTCTGTCTGGCTACTCCACTTCTTCCCAGAGCTCTCTCTGTCAGCAAGTCCCACCTGTACCTTCTGCCTCGCTGTTGGCCGTTTAACTTTCTATTAAACCAGTCACAGTGGCACATCTTCATACAGTGTAATCAACAGGATTTGATTATCAGAGATTAAAAATCTCTGCATTTTCCCCAAGAGGATCCTGGGCTTTGTTTGGAAAAAAAAAGTGAGTGGAAACTCTTTTGAACATGTCCCTTTGTGACAAGAACCTGTTTGTAGCGTGTCTGGATTGTGGGAGGTTCGGTCCACGCAGAACTTCCTTGTTTCTCCCAATGGTGGGTATGACAGCCTAGAGGAGGAGAGGGAGGGAAAGGAAAGAAGAGTAACATTATGGGACTTATGAGAGAAGTGTGCACCTGAGGAATGCTCCTTTTATTCATGTGCACAACCACCTCCTCATTCCCTCTTTCACACTTGCAACCACAATGCAGTTGTGTCTTATTTGTGTGTCCATTGTTATGTTGAGTATTGACTGTGAATCTGATGGGACATAGACTCACCCAGGGGACCAACTTCTGCGGGTGGAGTTTTTAGATTGGGCTAACTGATGAGAGGAGAAGACCCACCAAAGTGATGACATCATCATTCTGTAGGCTGACATCATCATTCCGTAGGCTGGGGTTCTGGGCCGAATGGGATATGGAGGAAGCAAGCTGAGGGAAGCATTCGCCCGTCTCTGCTTCCTGACTGAGGAGACTTCATGTCCCCGACATCATGACTTCTCCTCTATATGGACCACTCAAACAGAATCAAAACAAACCCTTCCCACGTAAGGTGATTTTTCTTTTTTTGTTAAGTACTTTGGTCACAACAACAACAACAACAACGAAAAGTAACTAGGACAGGTGGTGGCGCACGCCTTTAATCCCAGCACTCAGGAGGCAGAGGCAAGAGAATCTATGAGTTGAGGGCCAGCCTGGTCTACAGAGTGAGTTCCAGGACAGCCAGGGCTACACAGAGAAAGCCTGTATTTACAAAACAAACAAACAAATAAACAAGATAGCCGATAGACCTGCTGCTCTGGATTTCTCTCTGTTGCTGTGATGAAACACTGACTGAAAGCAGTTTAGCAGAGGAAGGGTTTACCTTACAGGGAAGTCAGGGCAGGTATCTGAAGCAGAAACCATGAATGAACACTGCTTACTGGCTCACTCATTCACTCAAGCTTATCTGGTTTCCTTATTTATCCCAGGACCAGCTATGTAAGGAATGGTACTGCCCACAGAGGTCAGGCTCCTCCTACATCAATCAACAATAAAGACAGTTCCTCCACAGATAGGCCCAAAGGCTTACCTGACCTGAGCAATTCCTCAAATGAGGCTTTCTTCTCAGGTGTCTCCAGGCTGTGCCAAGTTGACAGTTAAAGCCATCTCGGGCAGCCATGTTCGAGGGTAGGCATGTTCATGTCTACTCTATCCACAAGGTGCCCGTTACTGGACAAACAGATAACAGAATTGCTGTGTGCATGTGATGGAATGTTATTTAACCTTGAAAATAAGGAAGCTATGGCATATGCTCAAAAAATGATATAGGCTTAGAGGACAACATACACTGTAAATAAGCCAAGCATAGGACAGTCCCCATAGTATCTGTGTGCAGAAGACCCCTGGGATAGACAGGAGGGACAATGGAGGGCTTAGGACGACTAGTTTCTCTCCCCCTTCTTGTTCGCAGTCCTTCAGAATACCTTTGGGCTGGGCTGGAACATCCTGAGACTGTGGGCAGATGATAAGGCTGGCTGGATCAGCGGGTAGGAAACAGGGGCCCTTTGGGCAATGAGGCACTCATCCCGTATAAAACCCAAAGCTCTCTAAACTTTTCAGCCTCCCTTGGTGTGGGTGTAAGTGGAGGTTTGTGTAGACAAGACCCCACCTCAGGCCCCAGCAGGCCCAAGCATTGTGAAGCAGCTCACAGTGGCTTCTGAGCATGTCTTAACCTCTGTTTCATCAGCATGGAACTTAGAAACATTTGGTGCTGATGCCTGCATGGTGAGTCTACTTCCTCCAGGGGCTGTGTTCAGTGGGCGCAGAGTTTGTCCCTGAGGATAGTGAGCTCAGGAGGTGGTGATGACTGTACAATATGAATGCCATTAAAATCACTGAACTAGCCAGGTGGTGGTGGTGTGTGCCTTTAGTCCCAGCCCTCGGAAGGCAGAGGCAGATGGATCTTTGTGAGTTTGAGGCCAGCCTGGTCTACAGAGTGAGTTCCACGACAGCCAGAGCTACATAGAGAAACCCTGTCTCAAAAAGCTAAACAAGCAAACAAACTACACAGAGTAATTTTTTAAAAAATGAGGATTATTTATTTTATTTTATGTGAGTGGGTGTTTTTGCCTATGTACCATGTGCATGCAGTGCCTGTGGCAGCCAAAAGAGGGCCTCAGATCCTCTGGAACTGGAGTTACAAAAGGTAATGATAGGCATTGTGGGCGCTGGAAGTTGAATGTCGGGTCATCTAGAAGCTCACTCCGTGCTCTTAACTGCTAAGCCATTTCTCCAGCCCCATGCACAGATAATTTTATGTTATGCATATTTTGCATACTTTTGGAACAGTTATTGTGCTTATTGCATAAGCTCTGGAGTTCTCTTGTCCCCTTGGAGCACTCATTCATGCACCTGCTTCCGTCATTCCTTGTGGACTGATGTCCTCTTTACCCTCCCACTCTTCGTTCCCCTCCTCCTCCCCACCCCATTCCTCCTCTTTTCCTGCTTGGGACACAGTCTCATGTATCCCAGGCTGGCCACAAACTCTTTTCTTTTTGTTGCTGTTAAATTTATTTATTTCTATTGCATATGCATTGCTGTTTTGTCTCCATGAGGGTTTCAGGTCCCATGGAACTGGAGTTACAGACAGTTGTGAACTGCCATGTGCCATGCTATGAATTGAACCTGGGTCCTCTGGGGTAAAAAAAAACAAAAAACAAAAAACAAAAAACAGTGTTACAGTGTTCCTAATCACTGAGTCATCTCTCCAGACCTTGGCCTCAAATTCTTTATGTGGCTGAGGATGACTTTAAGCTTGTGGTCCTCCTGCCTTTGCCTTCTAAGTACTGAGAATATTCTAGGCATTCACCATTACATTTGACTTTTTGCAGTGCTGGGGATCAAACCAGGGCTTCTTGCATGCTAGACAGGCATTCTACCAACTGAGTCAAACCCCAACCCCAACCTTGGGCTTCACCACTTGTTAATGGCTCCATGAACAGGTGGGGACAGACAGCGGGTAAATTGAGTAAGGAGAAAATGCAATGTGAGCTGGGGGCAGGGAGGGGATGAAGCAGCCTGCCGGTGTGTGAGAAACTTCACAGGCACCACCGAGAGGCTGGGGAGGTGAAAATGAAGAGGTGGGATGGAAAGAGCAGCAGACATAAGAGTCCCGGTCTGTCTAGCTAGGAGCCAGGAGACACAGCCAGGCCTTGGCTTTGCTTTCTTCTTCAAAATGGTGTGATGGAAGTCTGGGAGTCCCCATTTTCTGTGTGCAGAAGCTGGGGAGGGTGGTCTAGGAGGAAGATGGTGAGGCTGGAGCCAGAGCTGTGAGCGGGGAGCATGCTGAGGGCTGGCCTGAGCTGTGTGGGGTGCTGAGGGCTGGCCTGAGCTGTGTGGGGTGGGAAGGTCCCCAGGAAAGCAGAAGGCCCACAGCTTCCTGTCACAGTGTGAAGCGATGCTCAGCAAGCAATTTCCAGTCAGGAGGACCCCAGGCTCGTAAGAGAGGATGCACTAGGTCTTAGAGACAGGAACAAGCTGGGTCCTCTGCTTCACAGGACACTACAGGAAACAGTTCCTGGTGCCCATAGGGACAGCTGGCGTGGATAAAGAGGGACTTCCCCCCAACATCAGTCACCAGGGATGCCTATCAGAGAGTGAGCTCCCCTTCGCAAGAGGCATGCAATTCAGGAAGGCTGCAGGACTGCTTCATCACACGGCCACCTCCAGCCTCTAGTGTTACTTGGTAAATGGCAAGGCTGCAAGCCAGGTGGCATCTGCAGCATTAATTCTGCGCCCTCCCGTATCCAGTGCGAAGGGCCACCTCCCGCTCCCAAGGCGTCCACGATGATGAGCACAGCAGGGTATACTCTCCCTGTCACTAGTGCTCCGGGCACAAGGCTGACATCAGTGCCCCACTCCTGGAGAAGTACATGTGTGCAGTAGACATCCCACACACGCTCAGGCCCTAATCCTGCTAGGGTGCCCTGCAGGACAAGTCCCTGTTCATGGCTATCCTCACCACAAAGTGCTATTTGTGATAAAAAAAAAAAAGTCTCCGTGAGTGACTCACACATTTAAAATTATTTTCATCTATTTTACACTCTGTATAAATGGGACTGTGTGTTTCTTTCTGTTAAAGGTGTATTATTTAGGCTGTGAGGACCATGACTAGAAGGGTCTCTGCCAAGGTTGGGGTGTTTATGGCGTCAGAGAGTGGTTGGCAGCATAGAGCGCAGCTCACATGTGAACTATATGGTGTGCCTTTGCCGGGTGGCCCTGGCATGCTCCTCTGGGACACTGCGGACCCTGTAGCCTAGGCTTTTGGGTTCCAAGCTCCCTTCACACTGTCATAAGCTCCAGATTGGTGAGAGTCACTTCCAAAGTCACAGAGAAGGCGCTGATCAGGAAGGAGTGCTCTCAGATCCCGGGTGGTCACATCAGACTTCAGGCAGCCCAGGTCCTGGCCTCATGTGGCAGATTTAATAAGCTGCAAAATATCGGGGGGNGCTAAGGACACTCCTACCTCTGCAGGGAGGTGGGCGCGAGAGTGAATCCTGACATCCATCTTGCTTCTGCCTATTACCTAGCTTTTTCCTCCTTTTTCTTTTTATGTGTATGTGTGTGTGTGTGTCTATACTGATATGTTTGTGTGTGTGTGTGTTTATTTGTGTGTGTGCCTATGTGGGTTTATGTGTACTGATTGTGTACAGGTGCCATTTGAGGTCACAGATAGCATTAGAATCCACGAACTTGGTTGTGAGCCACCTGATGGGGTTGACAACCAAATCTGGGTCCTCTGCAAATGCCACTGATCCATCTCTCCAGCCCCACCTTTTTTCTTTAAAGAAAGAAAACCAACAAAAACAACACCGGAATCTCTCTACTTAGACAGCAAGCTCAGGGATCCACCTGCCACCACCTGTCCAGGTCTGGGATTACAAATGCGCATCAGCACACCTGGAGACCACCTCATCTTTTTACCCGAGTCCTGGGGACCACTCTCAGGTCCTCAGAGAATACTTTATAGTGACTTCTTCCTCCTCTTCTACTACAACCCCTCAACCACACTGGCCACCTGGATAGCCTTCTGCCACCCACCCAGGGACCTTTGCAGATGTCCCCTCTACCTAGACTGTTTCTCCAGACCTGTCCCAGCCAACTCTGTGGTCATCTCACTGCCACTTAGACACTCAGATGCTGTCTTCTGGGTGAATGTCCTTCCGAAATTCTCAGGTGTGGTTCCCCAGTCCAGGCTCTCGAACTCTGCCTGGGGAGCTTCAGAGCTCACACCCCACGGGCAAGGAGCCTGCTTCCCATGTCTCTCTCTCTCCAGGTACCTTGTGTCTCTTGTGTCACTTTTATGCCCTCAGCTCCAAGGACTGGGCTGAGTGTACACAGAGACAAATATAGAATGTGTGGGTGGGTGTGTTGGCAAATGGGGCCACATGCCTTGGTGAGTCTATCCCATGCATTTCAGCATGCCCCTTGGGGTGGGATTGTCAGGTCCCACCCTAGTTCAGCTTTTCTAGATTCCTCTTGGAAGTTTTCCAAGAGCAGCTACATCCCCTTCACCTCCTCCCACGATCACTTTAGGAATTCTATAGCCCAGGCTGGACTCCGCATGTAGCCGAGGATTGATTCCCCATCCTCCCGCCTCCACCTTGTGTATGCTGGGATCACAGGCATAAGCTGTGCCCACCTCCCTTCCTGGGCTTTCTGTCCGTCTGTGTATTTACTGCCGTGTGGAGTTTCAGTTTCCTGAAAGGTCTCAAGACTGCACTCTATCTCTCTGTTGGGCTGACTCATTCTTTATTGGATTAAGGAATCATTTCCATACTCTATGAAGACCCTCTGCCAACACCACAGTTTCAATACACATGCCTGGGGGACCCAACATGTGCCCTCCCTGCACGTGTGCCTGGAGCTGGGAGTGAGCTTGGCTCAGCTCTGTGGAAACCCTTTGTCCTTCCTCCTCACCTGGAAACACACTATAATCCAGGCCAGGCTAGTTGATCTGATGCCCAATCAAGAGCCCTGCTTCCAAACTGGACTAAGAGGAGCCCAGGCAGGGCAGGCTGGCAGCATAGAGTGTGACTTTCTGCTAAGGGTGAAATAGGCTCTGGTGTCTGTTTTAGCAGATGCTACACCTGATATGGCTTCACAGTAGCCCTCTTGGCCAGTGCCTGCCCCTGGCCCACCTTATCGTTGACACTTTGCTCCCTGCCTATTGGTCAAGTGGACTTCTGCTTCTCTTCTAAGATTCTGCCTAAAAGGTGTCTTCTCCCGCAAGGCCTCTGTGTTCTCCCTTGTGTCTCCACATTGATGTCATTGTCATCACTGACTGCATCTGTCTCCCTGTACACTGCTACTCACAGCAGACCCAGACACTGCAGGTACCAAGTAAGTGTTCTTGCGGCCCTGGGAGGAGACCATAGGGTGAGTCTCACTCGTGCTACCGTTCTGTTGAGCAATACACAGTGCAGTCATGCTCATTTCTGCAGGTCCTGGACTGCTCAAGGTCGCCACCTACAGGGCAGAAAGTTCAGATCTGACATTTCACTCACTGAGCTGTGAGTAGCTTTGCTAGGAAACCACAAATTTCTCCTATGAGAAGCCTCCTATCCCAGTCAAAGGCTGCCCTGGGGACTTTGGACCTAGAGTATTGTTGTCTGTCCTTCACATGGGGCGTCTACGTATGCCAGTGACCTGGAGTAAGTACTAGCCACATCGTAGCTGTCTCTTTTTCCCCTCGTCCCTAGCTCTGCTCTGATGAGCTGAATGACTGAGCTTTCACATGCACATAAAGCGTGTGTTATTCTTTGGAAGTCTGGGACTGTGCCTGGCACACACAGGCCCTCTGGCCGACGATAGCGCCTAATGAAATGAATGACTGAAGCGAGCTTTTTATTTAGGTGGTTGAATCATGATGTCATCGTGCCATCTTGCTATGAGGCATTCCTTTCCCACTGCGCTGTAGGTTTTCAAGGCCTATCTGTGTGGCTGGGAGCCATGCTGCCTGCTGTTCCTGGGAGCTGCTTGGATGTGCCTACCACAGCCCATGCCTGATTTCCCAATGGTAACAAGGCTGTCTTGACCTTAACACCCATCCCTTAACACACCTGAGGCTCTGCGTCAGACAGGATGTCCTCAGATACTAGACCTGGGAGCAGAATTGTCAGCCTCCATCACCCCATTCTCTGTCTTGGGCAGGGCCATTCTTGCTGCATGGCTCCTTATGGTAGCATCACCAGGAAACAACAGCAAGCAAGGATAAGCCTGAATTCAGTGTCAGTGGCTCTCTACGAGTAAGGCTGAGCAGCTGGGCACCCCCTCCCAACACTTTCTGTGGCTTACTCTGGGAAGAGCTGACATGTCAACCACCAGTCAGGCCTGCTTTGGAGGCCAGAGGGGAAGGGCAGAGATAGAACCATGTTTGGAACCCTGACACTCTGTTCCTGGGTCCCAGCACTGTGGCCAAGTGGAAACCAAGTAAGGAGCCCTTCCTCAGGGCAGTCTTTGTGCCAGTCTCTGAGGGCGGCCCCCTCCATCTTCTCCTTTGTTGGCTAGGCTCCAACAGAAGCCTCCTATCTCCACCTGCACGGTGCCAGCATACAGGTGTGTGCTGCCACTGTTTCCACCTGTATGGTGCCAACATACAGGTGTGTGCTGCCACTGTCTCCACCTGTACGGTGCCAACATACAGGTGTGTGCTGCCACTGTCTCCACCTGCATGGTGCCAACATACATGTGTGTGCTGCCACTGTCTCCACCTGCATGGTGCCAACATACAGGTGTGTGCTGCCACTGTCTTCACCTGCACGGTGCCAACATACCGGTGTGTATTGCCACTGTTTTTACCTGCACAGTGCCAACAGACAGGTGTTTGCTGCCACATATGACTATGTATATGGGAGCTGGGATCTGAAGTCAGGTCTGCATGTATAGCAAACACTAGCGACTGAGCCATCGCCCTCACCTTGATCTGCCTTCAAGGCACTCGTGTGGACAAGAGTCCCAAAGAGACTCTCACGTGCAGGCACCATTTCGGGTCACCACAACTGGTGGGCCCTGGTTGGCTCCTCCATGACTGCAGCAACTCAGTCCTGAGCACCTTGTACCAAACCCGAGTGCTGCTGGCTCAGGCTTTGAGGCCTTTGGAGGTCCGGAGGCCTGGATACCATGCCATGTATGTCTCATGGTATCTGACCATGTCATGAATATATGGGACAGGATATGACCAAGGGCCACAAGAGGAAAAATAGTTACAGAAGGCCTCTAAGTTGGCTTTCCACATCCCTACAAACTCTGACACTTCCTTGCTTTTCTGATTCAGAACTCCTGACTTTGATTTCACTGACGAGAACATAGGCACTAGGGAGGTGCATGGGACACTGGTCTGAAAGCAGCTGAGGGGCTGCTGGGGCCTCATCACAAATATGGGGCAATTCATCAGGGGACATACTAGGGTTTCCTGCACTCATGTTTCCTTGAAGCCAGAGAATCCGAGTTAAAGGAACCTGTGTCTGGCCTCCCTCCAGGACACCTATAGGGTCTCTGAGCTGGGCAAGGGCAGGCACTGTTTGGAGTTCTGACCAGTTTTTCCCCACCCTTTGCAGTGATGACTTTAAGCCTCATCATGTGACCGATCGTGAGAAGTCTCATTATGTACTTTGCATTCCCTTCTTGTTCTGAGCCCAAACCCTCAGACCCTGTCACCCGCCCAGGGACAGGGTTGCTCTAATCTCCTGGAGTCTGGGAGGCCTTGGGGAGCAGAGTCACAGAGGATGAGCCAGCCAAATCAACCCACTGGTCCTGCCTAGGAATCGGCTGCTCGTTCACGGACTTCGAGCCAGAGGCTGCAGCTGTGGTTTAAGCCACTAAGTTTTGCAGGGGGAGGAGCTCCCAACACAGCCCCAGTTAATTGATCTATCATCACTCTGCCCACGGCTACCTGCTCTCATCTCTTTTGGGGATGAAGTACTCAGATTCCCTTCTTAGAGGAAAACTATGCTTATCTCTCCACACTGTCTACAGAGCCTGTCTTACAGGAAGGTCCCCTTTCGGCCGGAAGCCATCCCTGCCTGAGCTTCTGCCTTCCTGTCCGCCTCCTGAACTCTTTCTTCTCCAGGGACTTAGCTTCCTGGAGCTGCAGAGATGGCGCCCCACAGATCCAGCGCCCGAACTGCAGGAATTGATTATCTTCCAGTTCTGCAGGTCAGAAATCTGAGAGCCAGGTGTGGGCAGGGTGGCTTCCTTCTCCGGCTGAGAAGGAGAGCTTGTCCCCTGCCTGCTCCCAAGTTTCTGGGGATTTGTTGGCAAGCTTTGGTGTTCTTTGGCTTGTAGAAGTACTGTCCTAATGTCCTGGTGTCTGCCTCCATTTTTTTTCTCTCCACCTCTGTAGTAATGAGGGGAGCGGGCCCTGCTTTTCGTCCCGCCCAGCTCCCACA
>LOEQ01000119.1:752627-762690 GCA_001685075.1 Bramus lutescens | reverse complement strand
AGGCTGGCCTCGAACTCACAGAGATCTGCCTGCCTCTGCCTCCCTAGTGCTGGGACAAAGGCCAGAGTTTGGGCACTGAGGCAGAGGAGGTGGTTCTGGAAGGCTCCGCCCTAGCCTCCCCGCCCCGCCTCAGCCCTGCAGTGCTTTGAGCTATTTCACAGAAGGAAAGCCATCACAACCTGGTATACCTGCTCTCACAGCGAGGATACTGGCCTTCTGAGAAGGGTGTGGTCCTAAAACTTAGGATAGGAAGGTGCAGGTGGGCTCCAACAGTCCTCCCTGCAGACTCTGCTGTGACCCAGGGATGGGAGGGTTTCTTCCTCTTGCCTTTCTTCCTCCAGGACTCCGTTTTGTGCCAATGCTTGGCCAGAGTTCCCAGAGGGTAGGACCAGAGCCACTGAATCACAGATGCTTTGAAGGCCCCTCTGAGTGGGCACCAGACAGGCTTCCTGGAGGAGCTCTGACAGGGAGCTCCGCAGGGGTTGCTGGTTAGATCCTTGGCATCTGGAAAGGTAGTGCGTTTCCATCCAGAACCTCATGTGTTAAGTTTCCCCCATATGGCCTCTTAGAATGTGAATACCAGCTCAAGATGCCTGCCTATAATTCCTTTACTTCAGTCCTTACTGGGCCTGGAGCCTGAACCCAAGGCATGGCACTGAGCTTGTCTCCCTGGGTATTGGGTTCTCCTGGCCCTAATCTAGCAGGCAGTGCACACAAGTCCAGCCGGTTCAAACTCTCCCACTCCTGTGGCCCCCACCTGCAGAAGGGAGATGCCTCCACCCCTTGGCCTCCCTGAGGCTGCGGAAACAGCTCATTACACCCGGTGCCGATAATGGCCCCACAATTGAATTAAGAGAGTTCACGGAAGCCCGGGCACGAAATCCGTTTCCGTAAAAGTCCAAATTTGGGACAGTGGTGGGGAGTAGAGCGAGGAGGGAGGAGAGTCCACAAAAATAATAATAAAAACCCCCACATCTCCTGCATTTGTTTCCAATTCCCCATCCAGAGCCTCGACTCCCTCCTAACTTGCCCAAGGACCTTGGGCTGAGGGCCAGACACTGCATTGTAATTCTCTCTCATTAATGGGTAATTTCCCTTTATGTGAAGGGAGGTAGAGGGAGCCTTTGTGGGAGACAGCCTGCAATGACCCTGGGCCTAGAGTCTCTCTGGTCAGATGGGCACAGCCTGCCCACTGCTGTTAGTAGCAGCCACTGGCACCTTCTCAGGGCCTCACCGGACTGGTGGCAGATCTCCACAGAAAGGGAAACTGAGGCCTGAGCCAGCTGAAGCTTTTTCTAACACATCAGCTGATGATGGGCTTCCTGCAGAGGGTCCAAGAATGGGCACAGTAGATAGCATATCCTTAAATTACTCGTTATTCTAGTGGTGTGGAAGGTCAGAGGCCAGAGCAGGGCTGGCTCAGCTGGCCTGGGTGGGAACCTAAACCCATCTCCAGCGGCTTGGGGCATCTGGCCTCATACATTGAGCCTCAGTTTCTACGTTGCACTTAGAGATGGTTTCCAGTGTGGTTCATCAACTAACGTGGATAAATCTGACTACCTGGGGCTTTGCATTTCTGGAATTTCTCAGTCTTCAAGTTCTTCCTCGATCTCTGGCTGTTTGCTAGCAATCACCTGTAAAGAGTGTCCAGGGAATGACCCTTGTAGTCCTAGCCACTGTCCCCTAATGGGTGTCAGAGTGAGGTAAAAAAGACCCAGTCCAGAGCCAGGCAGTGGTGGCATATGCCTTTAATCCCAGCACTCAGGAGGCAGAGGCAGGCAGATCTCTGTGAGTTCAAGGCCAGGCTGGTCTACAGAGTGAGTTCCAGGACAGCCAAAGATACACAGAGAAACTGTCTTGAAACCCGACCCTCCAAAAAAGACCCAGTTCACTATTAAAGAGACAGTCCCTCTCACTGGAAACAGACTTAATGGAGTAAAGGATGCTCTGTGCAAGAGACATACAAGGCTTGAGAGGCCCTACTTGTCCCTGTGTGGTGTGCTGAGCCTGGGCCTTTCCCATGGCCTCAAGAGAACTGTCTGCCCATTTCGCAGCTGGAAACACCTGCAAAGCAGCCTCAGGGGTGACCTCCAACCCAGGACAGGTGGGATTTTCAAGCAAAGTAGATATTGCCACCATCTGTGCAGAAACATTGTAGCACTTACAGTTTCATTGTCTACTAGAGCCAGATAGGTCTCTGGTGGCAGGTCCCCTAGTGGCTACAGGGAGATGCTAGCCAAAGCCAGGCCCAGCTCAACTCAGTTCAGAATGACTCAGGTATGAAGATGGGAATGAGAGGCAACGGGGCTCACCTGATGAGAGATCCTCGCGAGAAACACTTTTAGTATCCCTGGACGGATGGGGCCTTGGGGCACTCAGGGACTGGCCAGGATAGCTCACGGAAACAACTGAGAAAGCCAGCAGCAGTCCAGCTAGAGCAGATTCCAAGCCATAGTCCTGGGGGACGAGGCAGTGGTGTGACTAAAGGACACAATGTGGGCCTAATAGAAAGCAAACAGCCCTTCGTGCTGCGGAGAGCCTAGAGAGTGCAGTATTTTCTCAGGAGCTCTGTGTTGGCCTGAGTGCTCAGCCTGCACTGAGCTGTCAATCACTGCCTCATTGTTTGTCTAACCTCGCCAAGTGTGTTTTTTCTTTATTAGCAGAACACAGATAGGGAAGCAGATCTGTCCTCAGATGCAAGGCTGCAGGAATTTGTCCTAGCAGCAGAGTGGGGAGGAAGGTGGGCAGGGACCCATCCTCTCCAGCGAAACTGTTCAGAGCTCTGAGCCATTCCTGACTAGAGCAAAGTATACCATGGCTATCCTCTCTGGATACTTGAAGATCCCCCTGGGGGCAGCAATTATGGTCATTTTGCAAGTGTGGTGCTGGGCTAGTGGGGGTCTGGCCCACCCAGAACCACACTGCCAGAGAGACGGGACCTGGAAGGACTTAACCACATTTCACCCCTGTCCCGGTGCCTCTGGGATGATCCGAGTCTATATAGCTTGTGCGGTCAACCTCCTTGCTCACTCAAGCTGCTTCCTGAAGCAGGACTGGGCCTTCAGTCCTCTTCTGGGGCTGATTTGGAGGTCAGCAAGCATCTCATGGGAAGGGTCAAATAATACACATTGGGATTTTGCAGGTCACTTTGTTGTGATTCCTGAATTGTGATTTTGGTTTTTTGTTTGTTTTATTTTTGTTCTTTTGGTGTTGGAGATAGAAGCCATTGGTTGACAAGTACTATACCACCGAGTCACAATACTGCCTGATTCCTTTTGTAGTGTGAAAATATCCATAGGCGCTATAGAAAGGGGAATGATTGTGTATCTCTAAAATCTTATCTACAAATAAAGTAAAGGTCAGATCCCTCAGGTCGGTCCTGGCCTATATTGAACAAGAACTTCTTAGGCCTCTGACTTGATCCAGGCAGCTCTGATGTGTTAATGTACTTTAGGTGGCTTAAACAGCAAACATGTATTTCTCAGCATTTTCTGGCTAGAAATCCAGGTCATTGCATGAGCAGATCCAGGGCTGGTCGACCGTCTGCTTTTTACTGTGCATCTCTTATGACCAAGAGCAGAGGAGAAACAGGCTTTTAGTTTCTCTCTCTCTCTCTCAGTTGTAGTGTGTGTGTGTGTGTGTGTGTGTGTGTGTGTGTGTGTGCTGTACTGTGTGTTTAGGTACTCATGCTTCAGCATGCATATGGAGATCAGATGACAACTAGCAGGATTCATTTCTCTCTATCGTGTGAGCCTCAGGGATCAAACTCAGGTCATTGGGCTTTGCGGCAAGCATTCTGAGGTGCTCAGTATTGGTTGTCAATATGACAGGATCCAGCCTCACCTAGGAGTCCAGATCTTGGCACGTCTATGGTAGACTGATTTCCTACCTTATGTTAACTGAAGCGAGAAGACCTACCCTCGGTGTGGGTGGCACCATTACATTGGCTGGAGCCCAGAATAAATAAGAAGGAAGAAGTGAGCTGAACACTAGCATTTCTCTCTCTCTGCTTCCTTGCTGAAGATGCTCCTGTCTCCATGTTTACTCCGCCATGATGGACTGTACCCTCAAACTGTGGACCAAAAGAACCCTTCCTTCCTCAAGTTGCTTGGCCAGGTATTTTGTCACAGCAATGGGACAGTAACTGACACTGACATTGAGTTCATATAATGTAACTAACTGATTTCTAGTGTGTATTTCAATGACACATTCCTTCTCCTATTAATTCTCAAATTGTGACAAATATATCCAAAAACCTAAATTTGTTGTTTTTAGCTGTTCTTAGTGTACAGTTCTGGGGTCCTTTTTCATATCTGCAGTGTCACGTGACCATCATCACTGTCCAGTGCCAGAAAGTTCACACACTCCAGCCAAAACTCTATCCTCCCCCAGCCCCACCCAGCACGCAGAGACAGTTCACCAAGCTTTTATAGCTACACACTGACCACTTCTAGGTCTTCCCTCTGGTGTCTGGTCCATCTCTCTTGATGTGCCGTTTTCAGGGTTCACCCATGTACCAGCACATGCCACAGCCACTCCTTCCTGAGGCTGAGCAATTTCCCACTGTCTACCTGTATCACATTGTGTTTACGCTCTTGTCTGTGCTTTGACACCTGGGAGGCTCTCACCTTTTGATGATTTAAATACGATTACAGCGAATATTAACGTATAAATAAGGATCATTCTGAGCCCTTTCTTCATTCTTTGGGATTTTCCTGGATACAATTAGTTCTGTTGTCTAGCTTTTGAAGAGCGTCTAGGCCATTTCCCATAGTGGGTACAGCACCATATGTCCCCATAATAATGCACGGAGGCTCTAACTTCTCCATATTCTTGTAGAGCTTGCTATTTTCTGTTTCATTTGTTTGTTTTTCACTATGGCCATCTGAATGGGTATGCCGTGTCTCTCACCTTGGGTTCGGTGGGCAGTCCCCTAACACGAGGGTAAGTAGGCATCATTTCATGCACTTGTTGCTCTTTTGTGTAGAAATGCCTGTTTAAGTCCTTCGTCCCCTTTGGGATTGGATTTTTGTTGTTGAATTATTGCAGTTCTTCAATATTTTGCATATTAAGTCCTGATCAGATATGTGATTTGCAATGATTTTGTCCCGTTCTGCAGGCAATCTCTCCTGCCTCTCCACCTTCTCCATCTCTTTCTTTTTAATCAGAAACAGGGTCTCACTATGTAGTCCAGGTATCATATTCGAGATTCTCCTGCTTCTGCATGGCCGTGTGCTTGTTACTTTCTGCCACTGGGAGCCTAGGACCCGACACAGACAACTTCCGGGGAGAATGATTTGCTTTGAATCACAGTTTCAGAGAATGAAGTCAAGAATCGGTTGGTCTTGTGTGGTTGGGCAGCCATGGTGTGGGACAGAGGGAAACTGTTTAGATTGTAGTAGACCGGGAAGCAGAGTGAGGGGAGTGGGGGTATTGGGGAGGTGGGGGCAGGGGATGCTGAATGTTGAAGCTCAGCTTCTTTCCTTCTTCTCTTCTTATCCCATCCAGGCCCCAGAGCCACAGGATGGTTCTGCCCACATCTAAGGTCCATCCTCTCTGTGAATACTCTCCAGATAAACCCAGAGCTGTGTTCCCCAGGTTGGGGGCTGCTGTGCTCCCCATGCTGGGGGCTGCTGTGCTCCCCCAGGGTGGGGGTGAAAGCCTTCGGAGTGCCTGTGTTACAGTGTCTGCCACCATGACATGCTTTCCACTTTCTTTGCTGCATAAAGTTTTCAGTCTGAAGTTCAAGCTAGCTCTTTATTGTTACATCGATCACACTTTGGTATCATTTCAATCTATTGCCTAATCTAAGGTCATAAATATCTACATTCGTGTTTTATTCTGAGAATGTTAGAGTTTTAGCTGTTATACGCAGGCCATTGATCCAGTTTGTTAGTTACTTTTTGTTGGTTGGCTTTTAATTGTTTGTTTTTGAGATAGCCCAGGCTGACCTCAAACTCTGGTCCTCCCGCCTGAGTGTAGGACTGCAGGCATGTTGCCACCTGCCTGGCTTGAGGTTTTTTGTTTTGCTTTCGGTACTGGGGCTTAAATCCAGAGCCTTGTGTATGTCAGGCAAGAGCTCTGCCACTGAACTACATCCACAGCCTTGTTCTTTGAAGATAGGATCTCTTACTGAAACCTGAGTTCTTCCATTAGCTAGACTGGCTAGAGAGCCACGCAGACCTGCCTGTCTCCAGTTCTCCAACACTAGGGCCACAGGTATGTAGGACCATGCTTGGCTTTAACATGACGGCTAGAGATCACGCTGGGTCCTCAAGCTTGCACGGCAGGCACTTTGCTGATTAAGTCACTGCCCTAGTCCCTTGGCTCCATGTTTTAATCTTCATTTCTTGTGTTTCTCTCCAAGACATAGCCCAGCACAAAGTGGGAAGGCCCCCAAACCACCATCTGCTGTTGTTGCTGTTTCTTTCCTTTTAATATGTGTACAAATTCCCGTATATGTGCACATGTGCGCATGTGGAGGCCAGTAGACATGCCATCTTCAGGAATGCTGTCCATCTCCTTTGAGACAAGGTTTCTTATTGCCCTGGAACTTTCCAAGTAGGCTAGGCTGGCTGTCTAGCAAGCCCCAGGCATTCTCCCATCTCTGCCTTGCCAAGTAGGCTAGGCTGTCTCTCCGGGAAGCCCCAGGGATCCTTTCCTGCACTGGGATTGTCGGCCTGCGCCATCACAGCTTTTCAATATGTGAGTGAGTTCTGGAGCTGGACTCCAGCCCTCAAGCTTGTGAGACAAGTGCTTTCCTGCTTGAGCTATCTCCCTAGCTCCTATAGGTGCTGTTCTTGACAACTCGTTCTGTCTATTCCCAGCCCAGCGTCTGTCACACTCTGTCCCTCTCTCCAGGCCCCCTGTCCAGGACATGCTAACTTTGTTACTCTCTCAGGAAGTCCCCAGAGTCTCATCTCTGCAAGCAGCTGCTAGTTTCCACCTTTCTCCCGAAGCCAGCGCTTAGCCTTCTAAGCCGGAAGGGTCCTGACTCCCTTCAGAACCTCACTCGGGACGCAGCTATAAGGACAGGCACAGTTCTCAAGCCAAGCTGGTGTTTAAGTGACTCAAGAGGAAAAAGCACAGAAAGCTGAGAAACCACTGGCATGTGTGAAGCTGCCCAGTGGCCATGATGCTTCCTGTGGGGGGCACACTGTGTGTTCATGCGAGAGAGGATTGACATGTTCCTGGTTGATCGTCACAGCCAAGGACTGATGAAGCCTGCTGTATGAATTCTGGGGTGCTCTCCATTCTTTGCATGCACAGCTCCTGACATGGTCTGCCAAGTACCCTTAAAGCTCACTCTGGAAATGCGGTGACAGATGGCAGAGAAAAGCAGAGCTGATGGGATTAGTCATGGCTGCTATATTTTAGAACATGACTGTCAAGGGCCTCTATGTGTTTAGTCAATAAAGGCCACTGAGACATGACTGAATTCGGTGGCTTAGGGTAGGTGCTGGTTACATGTGATTCACTGGACAGGGTCTCATCGCAGAACACCTTGTTGGAAAGATGGAGATCATTCCAGCACATCTGAGGACAGGGGCTGAAGGCAGCTTCCTAGAGAAGCAGATTTTGAGAGGACTATTAAATAAAACAGTTAAGGAAGCCAGGGATGGTGACATAGGCCTGTGATCCCAGCACATGGGAAGCTGAGGTAGGGGGATTCCAAGTTTGAGGCCATATTGGGATACATATTTAGACTCCATCTCTAAAAGTCTAAAATCTGCAGCAGCAGCGTGCTGAGGCATGTGTGGAACCCTTCACAGCGGAGGCCAGGTGAGGCCAGAGACCTTAGCAAGAGAGGACCCATAAGTGAGGCTTAGGATGCAGCTATACCCTCACCCCTGCTGTTTTCATCTAGTATGCTTGCCTTAACCACTGTCCTCACTTGGAGTATTGTATACACATATACATGAACATACTCCTCCACACACATATACACAAATGCAAGGCATGGATACTCACATGTACATGTGTATCAGCACACAATCATATGTATGTTATACAATACATACTGCCCACAATACACACAGGCACACAATTTTCACACACATATACATACATATTGCATATCATATAAACATATGCACAATATATATGCATACATATACATAACACAAACATATGTACACAAGTGCCCTCCATATAGCAAACACAGAGAAACACAGCATACACATAATACACATCTGTATACCTTCTATACCTAGTTGCATACACATATACACACGTGCACACACACATATTCACACATGTACCACTTAGATACACACATAACAGACATACATTCACAGATACACAGATGCAGATGCTGTATATCATATGTGCACACATGATATACACATAAACAAATGCACATAAATGCCCTCACATACACACTACACACATGTACATCAGAAGCATATATGAGCACAATTCATTTCAATCACTCTCATCTTCTCCATCCATCACTGTGTGGCTCAACCATGAGGAGCTGTCACCTTCATCTCCTGGACTGCCTAAGCCATCTTACAGAAAAAAAAAAAAAAAANATCTTACAGAAAAAAAACAAAACAAAACAAGGATCTTTGGGAGAAAACTGGCCCCTTCTCAGAGGGGTCAGTGTCTGGAAGATGGTCTCTGGACACTGAGATTTTCAGGGCGCATGTGAGCTGGCAGGGATTGGCAAGGGATGGATTTGTTGCAGGTGTAAACAACCATCTCAGACTTGCTTGAGAGTTTGGGAGATATGCCTTAACCCCCCTCACCTCAACATGTAGGGGGAGATGCAGGATTGGAGGGAGGAGTTTGGAGACCAGAGGCTGGTAGAGATGGAGGGGAGCAGCTGCAGGCCATCTTTGCAGGGTATGGGGCTGGGGAGGGGGGACTCCAGGAATTGGAGAGGCTGTGACAAGGTGCTCCTCTTTCTGGAACTGGCCCTCAGGAAATCACTTTCAGCTTCGCCTTGGTCCCACTGAAGGGAAATGGCCTTTTACAAGAAATTGCTTCAATTTTCAATTTTCTCCATATTAGAACAGCACTGGGCCACACGGGCTCAGTGGGAGGCAGCTCACAGGTGTGGCCAGTGCTCAGGATGGTCTCCAGGAGGGACCAGCTCTCTGAATCCCAGATTCCAGTGAGAGGAGGAGAGATTCAGAGGTTTGTAGCCTTGGCCTAGCCCCCAGCCTGTGGGTATTCCTCCCTGAGTGTGGCTAGCCTTCCCTCAGAGGCTGGCTTCCTTGTAGCACCTAACCTGCTAACAGCCTCCTAACAGTCCGTCACCCAACCCCTCTATAGGTGAAGGCCCAGGCAGGGTCTACGGAATGAACGGGCTGCCTGGAAGCCAGGGGTTCTCATCCCACCCACAGCATCCTGAAGATAAAGCAGAGCAGGTCATGCCCATTTGGGGGTTCATTCTGGTGCAGGGGAAGAATGGGAGTGACTAGGAAGAACAAGGTCATGGAATGTGAGGACCCCGCCCCATCCCCAGAAAGATGATGCTGGGCAGCTCTGCAAAGACAACAGCCAGGCAGTGTCTCAGGTAAGAGCTACAGTGAAACTCCGGCTGCAGCCCTGTGCCTGCTCCTTAGGTGGCCCTCTGGGTAAGGGGGTCCTAGAGAGTAGGCAGCTTCTACTGAGGCTGAGGGATGCTGGGCTGTTGGAAAGAACAGACAGACAGAAAGATAGCTGGGATGAGGCCAGGAATGGAAAGGAATGGATCTTTCTGTGGCCTGGGATAGGGTTGGACATTGCCAGCTGAGCCTGCTGGTTCCCAAAGAGCAAGCTTTTCCCTCCCCAGGAAGCTGGGCCTTCAGCAAGCTTTTCCTTCTGTTCCCTGTGTGGCTCTCCCCAAGGGCCCCCTTTGTCCCCATCTTCTACAGCAGTGCTCCCTTTGCCAGCCCATCTTCCCTTGGTCCAGAAGATCATGCCATTCACCCCGTGATGGACCTGAAGGTCACTCATACACCAAAGAGGCTCAACCTTGTCACCTTCCTGAATCTCTCTGGAGCCAGACAAAGGAGGGCAACCTGATGGGACCTAGGATCCATCCACATGACTGCAGGCCCTCGGCCACCACAGC
>LOEQ01000119.1:720514-736776 GCA_001685075.1 Bramus lutescens | reverse complement strand
CTCCCCCGCAGGTGCTGGCGGCCAGGTCACTGGCCTCACCTGTGGGGGCGGGGTTCTATAGCGCCGCCTGGCGGCGACGCGAAGCACTCTCCGTTTGCTGCGAATGGATGATGGAGACAGCTTGGCTCCGTGGCCTCCGCGGACAATCCACCGCTTATTGTGTTACCTATGAGAAGGAAGGCGGCGCGGTGCTTGGGATGACAGTCATTTCTGTGGCAGTGTGTAATTGAATAGGTGAGAGCACCGACAGAAGCCTCAGCGAGCTCAGCCTTGGTGCTGTGAGGTCCATGGCGCTCTTGGAGCCCTGGCATGGAAGCTCCTTCCCCCAACCCCCAAAATACACACACCTCCCATACCGTGTGCTTAGAGAGTGATAATATCACTATCTGCACCATTAAACTGTACATAAAGGGACATCGTGGATAACACCTACAGGTGCGGAAGTCCCAATATCGCTCATGTCTTACCCTACAAAGGGATCATGGCAGCGGCCCCACAGCCAACCTTCATCTCGTCTTCACGCCTAGTCTTCTGAGTTTACTCGCACCAAGAGTCTCCTGACCAAGGGCGCTGTGGTCCCGAAAAGCTCATCAGCTTGCCTGTACTCACACAACTAGGCAGCGGTGAAGGCACCTGGGACCATCCACACCAGAACTGAGGCCCTGACAATGGGGCTGACCCAAAGGCTTCAACTCATCATCGTGGGCCTTTCTCTAGGACCAAAGCTCTCATAGGAAAAGACCCCCCTCTCCAATGTTGCAGGAGACATCCCCGTGATAGATCATGCCTGTGCCTGGTGGGGGCTGCGGTCCCAAATCAGTGGAAGGAAAGGGCCTTTTGCCATGTAGTCACCCCTTCCTGGGTCCCAACAGGACCTCAGTACCTTTCCCCTTCATTTATCCATCCATCCATCCATCCATCCATCCATCCATCCATCCATCCATCCATCCATCCACCAGGGTCTGTTGGCTCTTGCCTGGGTCCCTGTGAGATCACCAGTGTCAAGGCAGCAGTGTGAACAGTCAAGTCAGTTCTGTCAAGCTGGTCAATCACACTTGAGAGGGGACCTGGGGTTTGGGGGTGGGAATTCAGTACACATCTGTCTGTGTATACGTGTGCAACTGTTGTGTGTGTTTGGGGGAAGTTGACTTTGGGTGTCATCTCTCTGTTTTGATTTCCACTTTATTCTTCAAGACAAGGTCTCTCCTTTCCAGCAGCTCATGGATTTGTTGAGACTGATTGGCCAGTGAGCACCAGGTATCCTCCAGTCTTCATCTCCCCGGGATGGGATTACAAAGTTATGCCATGGTACCTGGCTTTTCATTCATTCATTCATTCATTCATTCATTCATTCATTCATTCATTCATTCATTCATTCATTCATTCATTCATTCATTTTTAATAATTGTATCTTGGCTTTGGGGCTAAAATCATGTGTATTTTAAACTGCTTGCAAGCATGTAAGTGTGTGTGTGTGTGTGTGTGTGTGTGTGTGTGTGCACATGCACATGCAGATACTGATAGAGGCCAGAAGTGGGCATCAGATCCACTGGATCTGCAGTTACAGGCAGTTGTAAGCTTGGGTACTGGAAATGGAACTTAGGTCCTCTGCAAGAGCAGTAAGTAGGTGCTCTTAACTGATGAGCCATCTCTCCTGCCCCCGGCACACGTTTTAAAGCGCTATCTCTCACAGGGTCAGGAAGATACCAGACCAGTTCACCATGACTCCTAGCTTCCAGGTGGGCACCCAAGGGCAGTGACAACCACAAAATAGGGGTCATAGTGTAACAACTGTCAAGTGTCCCCAACCCAGGTGGGAGAGACAGTGACGCTCTCTTCTTAGTGTTGCAGGAAAGACATAGGCCTGGGAGGGAGATGGTCAGAATGTGAGGCAAGAAGACACCTGGCAGAGAGGCTGGGCAGCAGATGGCCATGAAGGCAGGTGGGAAGTGGTGATTTATGCTTGGGACTGGGGGAAAGGGGAGTAAAGCTGATAGAGAGGAAGGTGAGTATTAGAATCAGGAGGTGTGGAAAGGGAAACAGTGGGTAGAGAGACGGGGTTGAGGTGTGGCTTTCAGCTTCACCCATATGGAAGCAACAGGGCCCCCCCCTTCTAGGGACAGAGGGGAAGGTAGTGGAGCCCTGAGCACAGCCATGTGGAGGACCAGCCACTCCTGCTAGGAGGGAGTGCCCTGGAGTGAGGTTACATCTGCCAGCCAGCAGGGTACCTTCTCCTGAGTCTTAGAGAGGAACTCAGGGGAGAAGGGCCTGGGAGTAGTGGGGGCCCCATCTCCACTCCCCACCCCTACCACATGGCTCCCTGCTGTGCAGTGGGGTACCATGGTAGGCAGGAAGCAGTCACGAGCTCCACCCTCGCCAGCAGGTGGGTGGCCCCTCATCAGCCTGCTGTGGAAAGTGAAATCACTTCTTCCAATTACGGTCGAATCTGGAAACTTTTGTGCCTCCGACATTTCCTCCTGCCCAGGAGTTAATCAGCCCTCAGCTGTCCCCGCTGGGGCCAGGGTGTGGGGCACCAGGCTGTGGTGCCCTAGAAAATTGTTTCTCATTGCCAATTATTGCCCATTAGAGCTAATGGTGGCACTTAATCACTGCACACTTATCTGGGGTGTTTTAAGCCACTGGAATGGCCTCCCTTCTACCTCCTCCCCCACCTGGACTTGAGCATAGCTCAAGCTGTTGCCAGGAATATATATATATATATACACACACACACACCAAATCACACATCTGATACCATTTTGTTTGAAAAATGATCTGGCCTCCCCTCCCTCATGTCTGCTGGTCATACAGTGAAGTGTGGGGGCAGTGGATTCCTTGGGGGCATGTCACCAAGGCCTGGGGGAGGTAGGCAGCCCTACCCAGCTATTCTGGAAACCTCTGAGCCCCGGTTACGGATGAGGAAGCTGAGGCTCAAAAGAGGAGGAGGATCAAAGAAGAAGGTTACCAACGGTGGCAGGAGCCACAAGAGTGAGACTCATAGCTTCCTGCTTCAGTCCAGGTTGGGGAAAGGCTAGAAGGGTGGCTGTGTAGGTTTACCCTTGGGAGTGGGGCAAAGGAAGTGGGGTGAATGGACTTGCCCTGTCTTGGCCCTGCGAGTTCTAGACATGAGGCAAGAAAGGTTTGGGAGTCTGGCCAGATGGCTCAGTGGGTAGGAGTGCTAGCTGTGCAAGTTTGAGGACCCAAGTTCAAAGTCCTAGTGCTCACACAGCCATTCATCTTGTAAGCCCAACCAAGGCAAGAAGGATCCCTGGGTCTTGCTATTAACTAGCCTACCTCCAGGTTTAATAGGAGACTATGCCTCAAGGGTATATAGTGGAGAGGATACAGCCGCACAAAGTCCCCTTTTGTCTTCCACTTGTGTTCGCATGCCTGGGAGGGATTCTAGGGCCTTGTGCGTACTGGGCAACTGTTCGCTGAGGTACAGCCACAGCCCTTTTATTACTAGACAAATTGTCCATGTTTGGACCAAACATGCTCTGTAGCCCAGGCTGGCTTTGCACTTGGCATCCTCCTTCCTCAGACCCCCAGGAGCGGGTTGGCAGGCCTCAGGTCCCCATGCCCTACCAGACAAGGAAGCTCTGTAAAGACATGGGTGTGACGGGCCGTAAAGGGAGGGTGTTCGGATGCTCCATTCTCACTGACAGAAGACCGACCGTTTGTGGTGCACCAGGCTGAAGCTCTTAGGCAGACGTACTGCCCACCACTTCTGTGCAAGTTTGAGGACCTAAGTTCAAAGTCCTAGTGCTCACACAGCCATTCATCCCGTAACCCCAACCAAGGCAAGAAGGATCCCTGGGTCTTGCTATTAACTAGCCTACCTCCAGGTTTAATAGGACACTATGCCTCAAGGGTATACAGTGGAGAGGATACACTTCCAAAGTGCCACCTGATCCTTCAGGGCTCTGTCTCCTCATATTCAGATGAGGTTCTGGTTCCTGTGAGGTGGCCCCTGTGAGGGGACCAGGCTGCAGCCACCCGCAGCTACCCAGAGGAGTGCTGTGGTGGTTACAGAGTGACAGTAGGTGGCACTAAGGTGAGCAAGGGTAGGTCTGAGGACACTCCACTACTGCCCAGTGATAGTTTGCCCCAGGCCAGATCTGAGACCAAGCGGTGCACAGAGCTGACTTCTTGTCAGCTGTCTGTGTTAACAGCCTCATGATCCCAGCAGAGCTCATGGAGCCGCCTTAGACTTCTCAAAGGTCCATGGCACCCCAGGCTCACAGTGAAGGACAGAAATAAGCCAGTGTCCAATCAGAGATGAAGCCAAGGAAGAGAGGAAAAGTGGATTCATCACTCAGAAACCTCTAGTGTGTCCCACAAAGAATGTGATGGGGTGATATGCTCGAACTAGCCAAGGGATGTGTGTCCTCCTCCTTCCCTCCCTCCCTTTCTCTCTCTCGTTCCCTCCTTCTATCTTTTCTTTCCATAGATAAAGAAGACAGTTGAAGAGGAGGAGGCAGAACAAGGGGACGGGAGGAGGAGGCATCAGACCCAGGGGATGCAGAAAGTGGAGGAGGCCTGTGTGCTGTGTTTAGTGGTGGGGGGAGGGTCCCTGGAGAAATAAGGGACCATAGGCATCCTGGATCCTGACTCTGAGAGTCCTGACTGTCCACAGCTGCCACTTCTCTCTCCTCTCTGTGTTTCCTACACTCCTTTGTTGTGTGTGTGTCTCCAGGTGGAGACGTGTGCCAGATCGGGGCTGGTGTCCCGCTTATGGTCAGGAGATAGACCCCAAGGGACTGTGGCTTCAGCTTCAGGGGTAGAGGCCTAATCAGTGAAACTCAGGATGGGTACTTGGCTTCATGAGTCCGCCTCCACACAACAATCCTAGTCACCTTCGGCACCCGCCACAGGGCTCTATCTATCCACAGCTCCATTACTGTCCCTGTTGCACCACCCAGAAGGGGCCAAGGCTGTGTCAGCGAGAACCATCCTGAAAGCCACCAGGACACAGCCCAATGGCAAGATGGATGGGTGTCACCAGCCACTTTAAGGCTGTGTTTATGGGACACCCAGGCAGCTGGTCAATCCCCTGGGACCATCACTCACTGGGCTACCAGGGTCTCTGACAGGCTTGGAGATTGTGTGGCCACCTTAACTGGGGCAGCACTTAGCATCTTAGCCTGAGGCCTGCTGTAGGTCCTGTCCCAGCCTCGGGTTTGACAGATGAGGTACGGTGACCCTGAGGACGAGAAGGGTACAGAGCCAGAGCAGGAGAAAAGCGGCTTGAACCAATGCCTCAAGCCTCGCCTCTCTGCTGTGCTTCCTGTACCAACAGTCTACCTATCCCCCAGATGCCAGACTAGGGGCTCTCTCTAGAAGATGGCTGACAGTATAATGGGCCAGGTGTCACAACAACCTGCCCCACTCAGGCAACAGAGGCCCAAGCTGCTTCTCTGAGGAAGTAATTGATGCTACTCCCTCGGTCTGTCTTTCCTCTCCATGGATGAAGTCAATGACTTAGAAAGTGTGGATTGTGCTGTTTCTAGTTCCAACAAACGCAAACAACACAGCCAGCCACGCTGTCAGTAGAACAGGACAGACACGCGGCTGGAGCACCCCTACCAGACCAGCTTGTTTGCAGAGACATGGGAGAGGAAAGAGGAAAGAGCATGGGCATAGTTCACTCTGTCCCTCTGGTGTCTCCTGGTTACCAACTGCAGTTTCCCTACCTGAGAAGCGCGGTCCTTAACTATCAGGTCCAGAAGAGGGAGCCTGATGATGGGCAGACAGGGATTCCTTGTGGTGAGACAAAGTCACAGAGCGGCCGAAGCCAGGCCCCAAGGCTCTCTCTACTCTCTCTGACAACGCAGCAGTTCAAGGTATTCAGCTGCAATGCATGCACTTATTCTCAAGAATAATATACAAACCCACTGCGTGCAAGCTTAACTCAAAGTGGATCAAAGATACAAGGCAGGGGATGAAGCCGACACGCTCTTAGGGAGGCACAGGGGTAAGTCTCTGTGGTCTTGTATCTGATGAGATTCTTAGATACGCCACCAAAATGCAGAAGAAACAAATGAAAAAAATGGACGAATGGGTCCGATCCAAATGAAAACCTGTTGTGCTTCAAAGGGCGCTGTCAAGAATGCAGAAACATGCCCCAGAGAATGGGAGGAGATATTTATGAGCCCTGCATTTGATAAAGGTCTTGTGCCCAGACCAGACAAAGAACTCTTAAAATCTGCCAATAATGATGAGAGCCCAGTTTTAAAACCAGGCAAAGTGTGGAAGGGACATTTCTCTGGAGCATGAAGGGGAAAGTGTGGGGAGATGGAGAGATGGGGGGAAGTGGGCTGTGTGGAGAGAGGGCCTACCACTTAAGAGCTCTTGATGCTCTTCCAGAGGACATGAGTTTGATTCCCAAACCCCACTTAAGATGCTCACAATCACCTGTACCCTCAGTTCCAGGGGTAGCCAGGGACTCTGGCTTTTGCAAGTAGCCACTCTCTTGCCTCCTTTGTTGTTAATGGGAATGGGAATACATTTCATTATTGTAATACATTCTATAATTGAAATGTCTGGCCAGTACAGACACAGTGGCAAACATCTTGGCAATTCCTCCAAATATTAACCAGGGACTTACCATCCAACAAAGGAGGCCACCCCAGGTCTGTGCTCAAGAGTCTAGAAAGCACACCTTCATCCAAAAACCTGCAGGTTCATAATGACATTGTTTACAAGAATAAAAGCAACCCATGTCCAGATGAATGGATAAGGACAATGTGGAAGCTAGGATGGTGGCTCGCACCTGTAATCCAAGCACTTAGGAGTCTGAGGCAGGAAGATTGCTGCATTCCAGGATAGCCTAAGCTACAGAGTGAGACATACATCTCAGTTTCTTTCCCTGTTTCTGTGATCAAATACACTGACAAAAACAATTTCAAGGGGCTGGAACAATGACTCAGCAGTTAAGAGCACTGGCTGCTTTGCCAGAGGACCAGAGTTCGAGTCCCAGCACCCACATGGTGGCTCACAGCCATCTGTAACTCCAGTCCTTGGGTATCTGATACCCTCTTCTGGCCCACACCACATGAACGTGGTTCTCAGGTATGCATGGAAGCAAAACACCCACGCATAGAAAATAAAAAAGGAAGGAACGTTTTAAAAAGCTACTTAGGGGAGGAGGGGTTTAATCTCAGCTCACATTTCAAAGTACAGTTTACCATGGCAGAAAATTAGGGTGACAGGAGCCAGAAGTAGCTGGTCACATGGTATCTATAGTCAGGAAGCCCTGAAGGATGCATGTATGCTCAGTCCACTTTCTCCATGCTACACAGTCCAGGACACCCTGCCCAAGGGAAGGCCCCACCCACAATGAGTATGAATGAACATGGATCTCCCCACATCAATGAATAGAAGCAAGATAATCACCCCCCCAGGGTTCTTTCCCAGTTGCTTCTAAATCTCATCAAGTTGGCAAATAATTCTATTGCATCCTGTCACAAAAAAAAATAAATAAAAACAGATCGGCATGGTGGTGCACACCTGTAATCCCAGCAGTAGGGAGGTAGAGGCAGGAGAATCAGAAATTTAAGGTTATTATTGGTTACATAAGGAATTTGAGATTATCACTGGCTACATGTAACCATATGTATTTTTTCTCTAGATGTATTATATATATACATATAATATATACATATATAAGATAAAAGAAGTAACCATTTTTTAAAAGAAATTACTCAAAAGGCTGAAAGTGATAAAACCCCTTTACCAACATTATTTTACCAGGTGACATAGCCCAGGGTTGGAGGGACAAAGGTCCCATCTTCAGCCCTCAAATGGATTACTTAGGTAATTGGGGCGGGGGTAATGGGAGTGTGGCCTTGCTTGTGTGGGTCACGTGGTAACTTCTTTTACACCATGTCCACATGTTTATATCATACAAACCCTCAGAGGACCTGCCACCCTGGTCCTCTCAGGAGCCCTTCCCACTCTGTAGTGAAATTCACCTGCCCTGGTCTCCATGGCCTTTGTCTGAAGCCTTGCTGGGCTTAGCCACAACACAGGTCCTTGTGTACATGGTGAGCCTCTGCTGCCTTGGCCTTCCTCTTCCTAAGCCCTGTGATGGAGTAGAATAGAAGAGGAGGCCCGTAGGTGCCAGGCATTCCCAGGTGGGGTACACACCAGTGCCACTTGACTAGCAGGGCAAGCTGAGCTGCCCCGTGTTGCAGCTTTGCCTTCCCTGACCGGCAGGCAGAGGGCACAGGCCTGGGCCTCTGTGTTCCCTCCAGACTGCAGAGGTGGCGGGGAAGCAGGTGTGGATGGGTATCACCCTGCCCGAAAATGTCCAAGAAAGCAGGAAGCATCTTCCAGCCCTGTGCCTGTCCTCCAAGCCTCCTTTGTGTCTGTGCTGAGGCTGGGGGGTGGAGGACAGAGCGCACCCACAATCACTACCAGTCACTGGAGTCAAAGGCCTTTCTTAAAAGCCTCCTGGGCTGTCAGAGGCCCATGGGCAGGGTCCATTAGCACAGGCTGGTGATTTGTGGGCCACTCCTGTAAACACTGGGCTTAGACAGGGAAAGGCTGGGGAGGCAAGGGCTCACCCTGTGCACCTGATTCTAGGGACACCCCTCCCAGCACAGGGAGCCAAGCCAGGGACCACCAGGGGCATTTCCGCTCTCAGGGAGAGGGGGAAAAATACAACCCACCAGAACACCCTCCTTCCCACCAGAGCTGGGGATGGAATTCCAAGCAGGCACTCAAACTCTACCTGCCTGTGCCTGTGCCTATATCGAGCTGCCCTGCTCATCCACATCGGCATCCCGTCACGGAAGCCTCCATGCTTCCTTCCTCCAGGCTTGCTGGCCTTTCCTGAGTCTGTGATTGCTTCCTTGGCAAAGGGAGCTTCCTGGAGGATGCTAAGGATCCCACCTCCCCTGCCACTGCTAACTCAGCACCAGCCTCTCAATGAACAGACGAAGAATAAATGGGGGCTGGCAAGATGGCTTAGTGGATGGAGGGGCTTGCCTCCAAGTCTGATGACCGTAGGTTCCATCCCTGGGCCTTGTGTGTGACAGAAGTGTCTCCTGACCTCCACGCACACCATGTATATGAATATGCACACACACATGCATACACATGCGCGCGCACACACATATAATGGAATGGAATAAAGAATTAAAAGCAAAGAATAAATGAATTCTTGGGCATCTACCCTAAGCCAGACCCTAGTTTGTGGAGGTCAGAGGAGAGTCCATGCTGGGAAGGGAGGTCCCTGGTGGAGAAGATTGGGATGGGTTGGGCTTCCTGCAAAAAAGGTTTTGGGGAGGGAGGAGAAGTAGCTTTGCGGACTGGGGTCTTGTGGAAAGCGTTCTAGGGAAGAGTGGGTGCAAAGGCCCTGGGGCAGTGCTGAGAAGTTGGGGCTCGAGCAACAATGCAAAGGCAGGAAGCAGCCAGGGAAGGAAAATGGGGAGGGAGGTTTAGATTCTGCCCTGGAAAACCCGCTGGCTCTTGGGTCCACCCCATTCCACCTCATAAGCAAACAGGTCTCACGTGACCCCACCTGATCCACGAGTCTTCAAGACAACATAATCAACTCCAAGGGCTTGTTTCCCTCGGTCCTTTGACGAGTTCATTTCTTCTCCTATCACAATTATAAGTATTGAAACATCTGGAGGACTCCCCTGCCAGCGTCCTCCTGGTTCTGGCCCCAGGGGTCCTGGATCCCTCCCAGCCTGCCAACAACCACCCTCTACCTGTGGGCTCCCTCTTACCTTCAGCACATCTACCCAGGGGACCAAGAGATCCCCACAATTCAGTCCTGAAAAGTACCTTTGGAGAGAAGAGACGAATGCGTTTGGGAATTGCCTGGAAGAGCCCCCAGGTGCAAACTGCAGGTCCTGAGAAGTCCCCATTGGAGGCCTGTCCCCTTCACCCCACTTCCAGTCCCCGTTCTCCCCTTTTTCTCACTTTTCAGCTGAGGACAGTGGGAGAGGTAGACAGACAAACTCCGTCACATGGAAACCAGAAAGAGGTGCCTCCTCCCAAGAATTGCCGTTCTGTGCCCATGTGCTGTCTGGAACTCCAGCAGCTTCGTTGTGCCTATGAGTGGAAAAATGAGGAGCAGGGCCCCAAAACTGCTAGCTCTGTGCCCTGATGGGGATCATGGCTGTCCCCTCACCCCTACACTATCTGAACCCAAGATCTAATACATCCCACATGTCTTGGACCCACACCACCTCCAAAACCACCTGACGGCAGAACTATAGATCCTACTCCACAACATGTTTTTCTTCCCAGCCCCTCTCTCTCTCACATACGAACACGTTTTCTTCAGATGGCTCCTCTCAACATTCCTCGTCAGAATGTCGGCTCTGGAAGCTTGGAACATGAGCTTGGCTACATGTGTTTATGACTTACAGAAGGACCTGGCAGAGATCGGCCTGACCCAGATATGTGTCACCCAGTGTTGGGTGAGGACACTCGCTGCATGATAGTGTGAGGGGAGGAAAGTGGGCTGGGCTAACTTTGAACTGCTGGTCCCTCTTCTCCTAATGCAGAGGTAGGAAGAGGCCTGTGGCCCCCAGAGGCTGCTCACCTGCAGTGCAACTGACCAGACGAAGGAGGAGAAAGAGGACTGGGGTGGGATCCCAGCCAGAGTTCATTCCTGAAATACAATGGAATACCTGCTTTCATGGAACACTATGACTACAAGACGCAGGAGGAAGTTAGTGCTTTTGACCCCAGTTAGTTTTGTGATGTGTGTGTGTGTGTGTGTGTGTAGTATGCATGTATGTGCATGCCCATTTTTACATGTGCTTGTACTTTTGCACATGGAGGCCTGATGTTAATGTCGGGAATAATCTTTAATCATTCTTTCGCCTTATGCATTGAGACAATGTCTCTCAAGTAAACCTGGAGCTTGCTGTTAAGGCTGGCCTTTCCAGCCAGCATTGACTCTGGGGGTCTCCCATCTACACCTTATAAGAGTGCCTCGCCTACTCAGCACTCAGGCTGTGGAAGGCCCTCCTTGGGTGGGTGGGGGAGGCTCGCCTGCTACACCACACAGGTCAAGGGCAGGCAACGGCTTGGCTGGGCAGCCCTCTCAAGAGGCCGGAGATGAGGGGCCTCTGTGTATAATAAAGGTGGCTGAGGGTCAGCGGGATGTTTTTCTCCTCTTCCAGAGGCCCCAGCTGGCTCGTGGCTGGAAGGATGAGCTTTTAACCAGTGGCTAAAAGGTTTGAATAGATTCCAGGGGTTTGGGGTGGCATTGGGCACATCTTTGAGTCCCTTCCCGCTCCAGCCAGCCCGCGCCTCCTCCCTACAAAGACTGGAGGCACTGGTGGGTTTCTTTGATGACAGTGACATGCTAGTGTGTTCTGAGATTCGGTTCTGGGGACATTCTGCTCCAGTCTAGCATCCCACAGACTAGTACAGTTTCCAAGACGTGAAACTTCAGGCAGTGTTCAACCCTCAGGGCTCTTAACTGTAGGCTAAGGCTGAGGAGTCTTATTTGATACAAGGTCCCCTGTCCTCAGGGTGCCCATCCCTGCCCTCTATGGAAGGCAAGAGGTTGTGGTATGGTGTGAGGTCAATGGGACCTCTTCTCCAGGACTGGCACTTGGGACAGGCTCAGGACCCCATTAGTGTTGTCTCCTACCCCTGTATTCCTTTCTCCCGGTCTGTAGAGTGTTTCTACAAAGCATGGGTGTCTGGCCACGATGGCCACCTGAGGTGCTCTTCCAGATTGGGCAAGGGCTCCTGCTCACCAAAGTCCATGCCCTGCACATCTAGGGCCTCCACAACCACGTGATAGGTATGCAGGACTCTTTAAGCCACACCCATCTGAAGTCTCAGACTCCACCTGATCTCATGGGCCCCACAGCCCTGCATCCCTTCACCTATGAATGGGGGTCAGAAAATATACAGTGAACCCCAGACACAGGGGCAAGTGGCTCACAGGGGTCTCCAGGTCTGGCCCTATGGAAAGAACCTGAGGTCTGTGGAAACATGAGGGATGAACGGAGTTGCGGATACTGAAGCAACTGTGGGAATCGGCGCAGTCCCTCACCTTCCCCACAGCCAGAAGCACTCAGAGTTGCTGCTGAATGAGTAGAGCAGGTGGATCTGGAACAGGAATCTCAGCATCCCAGCACATGGTCAGCATCTCTGCACCCTAGTGCCAGGCCAGGACCACTGCGGAGTGCAGAGTTATCAGAAGCACAGATGGGAAGGGACTGGCTGAGGGGTGGGGAGGGGGCTTCATTGCAAAGTGTTCGCTGAACAAACATGAGGACCTGAGTTTTGGCTCCAGGACCCTGTGAAAAGCCAGGCATGATGATGAGCTCTTGTAATTCCAGTGCTCAAGAATCGGAGACAGGAGGATCCCTGGGCCCAGTGGTCAGCCATTCTAACCTAACTGGCGGCTTCTAAGCCAATGCAAGAGCCTGTTACAAAAAAAAAGTCGACAGTGTTCCTGAGAATAACGTAGGAGATTGTCTTCCAATCTCCATGTGTACACACACAAATTACACGTATCATCCATAAAACAACAAGAAGAAAAGAGAGAAAGATAGATTGGCCGAGTTGTGAAGCATGGAAGAAGCGGCATTGCCCCTGGTGTGTCTTAACAACCTGAGTCTAATGCCCTGCCCTCAACCACTCGATCAGATTCAGTATTAGGAATCCCGCTAGAAGGGAACCTGAGCCTCCAGGGACTCATGTGACACCTGCGGCTTCAGCCCCCCCACTCCCCAAATATGCAGGCGTGAGACCACCCCTTTATGGCCCTGGTCCCCCTTAGACCCTGCTGCTCTTGGCCTTCTCCTGGACCCAAGAAATCCCCTGCCTGAGCTTGGAGGCAGATGGGAGGTGCTTCTAGGATCACTCAAGGGGCCTGTTGGGCCTGTAGAATACCCCCCCACACACACACACAAGGCCTCTCTGCTCCCTGTGCTGGAGTGGGAGGAGGTGTGCTCACAGCCAGCATGGCCAGGCAGTGTCATCTCAGGCCTTCTGGGGAAGTCTTTGGTGAGACATCTTTGATGATAGTAGTGGCAGTGGGTTCAGATAGGGTCCCAGGGTGTATGTGGGTAGACATGATATATAGCCCAATATGTCCTCTCTAGCTTTTAGAAGCTGTGATACAGGAAGTCCCACAGGCTGGAGCTTCTAAGCACCCAACATTGAGCCTGTAGACAGGAGAGTGGCTTCATTCACCTGTATGCCACCACGGCAAAGGCACTGACAGCTGATGGTAGTGACAAAAGAGCCACACACGGACTTACTGGGTGCCAAGTAGAGCAGGCATGTCTCACCTGAGGCTAGAGTGGCAGGTATCTCCCATGGATGCCACACAGCAGCTACTGATCATACTGTTGTGTGCCCAGTATCCCTCCTCGATATTGGTACAGCAGGTGTCTTACGTGCACGACAGCACAGCAGGTGACTCCTTTGGATATCAATATAGCAAGTGTCTTACCTGGACTTCAGGACAGTAGGAATGTCTCTCCTAGACTCCAGTACGGCAGGTTCTTCTCACCTAGACATCAATGCAGCAGATACCTCACTTGGACTCTGGTATATCGGGTGTTTCTCACCTGCATGCCAATATGATAGACATTTCACTGGAATGCCAGTTCAGAGTTCAGTGCTTCTCACTCAGACAGGTGCCAGGACAGACATGCACTTTTCATCTGGGAGTCAATACAGCAGGTACCTCACCTGGACTCCAGTCAGGACTGCAGGAGTCTCACCTTGATGTCACATACCAGCCACCATCAGCAGGCAGCAGAACCAAACCTGAAGCGTTAGGGATCTATTCTTCAATTCTGAATGGACAGTGCTCTGTCTGGTTCAGACAGAAAGCTTACCAAATAGTAGAAGGGTGCTCACCTCCAGCCACCCTTAATGCAGTGGGCAGTGACGCCCTCTCTGGGCTCTGGTTTGCAAGTGTCTGGCCCGAGTGGCTCATCTTCCAGGGCCATGACCAGCAGAGGCTTGGCTGGCTTTAGGGACACTCCCAGGAGTCATCACTGCCCACCCGCCCTGGGCCTTGGGTCAGGTTTCCGTCTGCCGTCATTAGGCAAATGTCAAACTCAGAGGGGCAGCAGTAATTTCGACAATTACGGTCACTATTATTACTTCCTCTCTTTAAACGGGGGCCAAATTACTCACTTAAACACAACCACCAGTTGCTGGCCACAGGCGGAAGGGGCCACCAGTGGGGGGGGGCTTTGGGGGAAGCACATGAGAGAGAGGGGACAGTTCCAAAACCTCACCAGTCAGCCCATGCACTGGTGACTGACATCCTGAGGTCACTCAGCCGGGGATGCAGTAGTCTTTTGGACAGCCAGGGGTCTGTTGTCATACCTTAGGGGCTAAGCCAGCACACTGCCTCAGTTGGTCACTATGGATGGGATCAGAGCAGTAATGCCTCTTTGAAGTCCAGGGGATGGTATGGACTAAGCTTCTACCCAACAGGCTTAGCTTAGGGCTGGATACAGGCAGTGAACTGGAGAGCCACTGGCTGGCCTGGATTGCTCCCCGCAGGAGAGTCTGAAGGCAAGATCATTCCTCAGGTTCAAAGCGGGTCAAGGCAGCCTTCTGTTCATGTGAGCAGGTGGCCCCTAAGACCTGGTCCCCAGCCTGGTGAAAAATGGGGGGCAGCACAGGTGGGAGCATGCAGAGAAGGGGAGCTGTCACAGTTTGAGTGTAATTGGTCCCCATAAGCTCATAGACAGTGGCACTATTAGGAGGTGTATCTTTGTTGGAGTAGGTGTGGCCTTGTTGGAGGAAGTGTGTCACTGTGGGGGTGGGCTTTGAGGTCTCATATATGCTCAAGCCGTGCCCAGTATCTCAGACCACTTCCTGTTGCCTGCAGATCAAGATGTATAAACTCTCAGCTCCTTCTCCAGCACCATGTCTACCTGCATGTCACCACATCCCACTCTGATGGTCATAGATTAAACCTTTGAAGATATAAATTGCCCCAGATTAAATGTTTTCCTTTAGAAGTGTAGCTGTCATTGGTGTCTCTTCACAGCAATAGAAACCCTGACTAAGACGGGGGTCCAGGCCTGTCCCACTTCTCAGACCAAGTGCAGCCAGGTGACAATTGCTGCAAGGACAGCCAACACTTATGTGGCACTTGCTGTGTGCCTTTTCTATACACTAAATTCCCAGTGAAGTCTTGAAATTCAACTCCCATGGCAATATTCCACATGGCCATGCTGCAGGCCATGCTGCAGGCCGTGCTCCGGCTGCTTCCTTGAGATGTGCTGTTGAAGCCATCCCAGTACAGCCTGGGACCTAGAATCCCCACAGACACCTGACTCCTGATGCGACTACCCACTGTCGTTTTATCACTGTGTGTAAAGTGGATTACCAGTGTGGGAGAGACCGATGGGGAGATCTCGCCACATCCCACCGTAGTCAGTACCATGTGATGCTGGCCAGATGAATAGGTATGCAGTCGAAGACTCAATGGTGGTCACAGGCAGGGTGTCAAAACCAGTTCTGATGCTGGGGCCTACCCCTCCATACCTCACTCCCTTGAGAGTCTGATGTAACCATCCTCTCTGAGGCATCACCTACAGCCTGGTACCTGCCCTGTCCTCACCCTGACTCATTCCCTGTACTCTCCTAGAAGTTAGCTGACAGTGCAGGCCTTAGACACTTGTTCTGAGTGTGTCAACATTTGCCGCTTGGATGGCCAGAGAAAGTCCATTTGCCAGCTCCTCGCTAACTCCTAGACAGACACACGAAAACTAGAAGATGGCTGGTGGTTCTGAAGACGCCCTTGGTTGGGTGCTCTGCACTTCCAAGATGTCCTCTCCTACCATCAGATCTCATACAGGGGAGGAGGAGGCTGACACCAGTGCAGGAGTGTCACACAGCCAGGGGACAGGCAAGTCAGGGTACAGCTAGTGCAACTTCCTGGCTCAAGAATTGTTGCTGCAGTTTATTTTCTGTCGCTTTGATAAAACACTGTCCCCCAAACCCACTTGGGAGCAGAAAGGGTTTATTTGGCTTGCAGGTTACATCCTCCAGGGGAATTTAAGAAACTGAAGCAGAGGCCATGGAGGGATGCAGCTTACCGGCTTGCTACATGTGGCTTGCTTATCTATTTCTGTTATGCAGCCCAGACCCACTTGCCTAGGGAAGGCACTGCCCACCGTGGACTGGGCCTTCCTGCACCAATAAACAATAAAGAACATGCCCCACAGGCCTGTCTCCTAGAGCGACTCCTCAACCGAGACTCCCTCTTCACAGGCAACTGGAGTTTGTGAACTGGGAGT
>LOEQ01000119.1:688299-703461 GCA_001685075.1 Bramus lutescens | reverse complement strand
GGCACATGTCCCCTTTTGAATTTCAAGAAGAAACCGGCCTGGCTGACACGCTGACTCTGGAGCCCTGACCTAGAACTGTGAGAAAAACGTGCAAGCCACTGGAATTGCATGGAGTTAATACACAACAACAGCAAGTTTGAAATCAGCCTGGGCTACATAGTGAGATCCTGGCTCCGTGAGAAGGAAAATACAGTCCCAGCCCCAGCTGGTCCAGAGTGGTGGGGAACACAATAGACCCAGTGACCCTGTGAGCAGGGCCAGGACTGCCTGTCTTCTGCTGGATTCCAGGGTCAGGAGCTTCACCCTGCGCAACACCGTACCAGAGCATAAGGCAATTCACAAGGGAACCGCCGCAGTTTAGATAGACATGTTTATGCAGGATGGGCAAATTCCAACGTCAACCATGATACCCAAAGATATAATCTCTGGATACAATAACCTCAAATAGAAAACCGGGGAAAAAATAATTAAAATAGGAGAAGACTTTTAAGGAGAATGAAGCCTACAAAGCCACATATCACACCCTAAGTTCCTTTCACTTGGCCCCAGCTCCTGAAGTTTCTCACAGTAGCACCATGGGCTGAGGACCAGGCCCTTGGCCCAGGAGCTCCTGGGCACATTCAGGTTTTCAATATGTTTTAAAAAATTAATTACAAGGAAAGATTCTGGGTAATGGCCTGGAGGCAACCATGAATAGCTAGCCTTCCTGACTGCTGTGGTGGTCACGTTTTTCTCAGGACATGGCGAGTCTGACTGAGGCACTCACACCCACACTTTCCTGGTTCCACTTTTTCTAAGGCTCTTTAGGGGTTCAGCATTCACCAACACAGGCATTCCCTGCTAAACTGTCCCATTTTGTGTGCCTTCGGCTCAGAAGTGCACTCCAGAAGCTTGTTCTCACCCGTGTACCTCTGAGGTGACGGAGATGATATGTGTGACCCAAGAACAACACCCTGCATAAGTGTCTCTGTCTCCTTTGTCAGTATCGTCGCCCAGCTTCTTCAGGCAAAGGCAGCTTCAGCTCATTGCAAGCTTGGGGAACCTCTGTCCACAGCTGAAAGGAAGGCCAACACACGTAAACGGGTGCATTTGAAGTTGAAATTGTCCTGCTGCCGCCTCCTTGCCCTATTCATCCCTTTTGCTGGAAGCTGGAATTCAGCCCTCTTACATAACCCTTTTCTCCCTTGTAAGTTGAAGTTTTGGAGAGTTATTTTTCTCAGGACTCCAGTACTTGGGGTGACAGTCCTTAGGAACTGTGATTTGGATGACTTCACAATTTAGCAGTTTTGATGTTTTTGGAGACCAAAGTCTGAGGCTGCGGTGTTTGAGTGTTGTGGCTGGTAGAACTATGGTGGGGACTCCAAGCATATGGCGTGGGATTCAGCTAACATGTGACAGCCTATCAGGTTGTGTGGCGTCTTAGTGTGATGAGACCATGACCATGGCAATTATTATTTTTTTTTAAAAAAAGCATTTAGTTGGAGTGGTGGCTTACATTTCAGAGGTTCAGTCCATTATCATCAAGGTGTGCCATGGTGGTGTGCAGGCAGACATGGTGCTCAAGACAGAGCTGTAAGTCCTAGTTCTTGTAGGCAACAGGAAGTGGTCTGTGACACTGGGAGTAGCTTGAGCATAAGAGACCTCAAAGCCACCCCACAGTGACATACTTCTTCCAACAAGGCCACACCAATGCCAACAAAGCCACACCTAATAATAGTGACACTCGCTTTGAGGGGTGTTTTCTTTTAAACCACCCAATTCCACTCCCTGACCCCCAAAGGCTTATAGCCATATCATAGTGCAAAAATGAATCCAGTCCAACTTCTAAAGTTCCTATAGTCTATAACAACCTCAAACTTATTTAGAAATTTAAAGTTCCAAGTCTCTCCTAAGAGTCATGTGATCTCTTAACTACAATCCCCTGTAAAATCAAAATTAAAAAGCAGATCACATGCTTCCAACATATAATGCATTACCGTTCCAAAATGTAGGGAAGGGAGCATAGTGAGGAAATACTGGACCAAAGCAAGGCCAAAAACGAGCAAGACAAACTCCAAATCCTGCATCTCCATGTCTGATGTCAAAGCACTCTTCAGATCTCCAACTCCTTTCAACTTTGTTGACTGCAACATGATCCTTTCTCTTAGGTTCCACTCCGTGTTAGCAGTTCGCTTTGTCAGGTATCCCATGGCTCTGGCATCGCCAACATTTTAGGGTCATCAAGGCAGTCCACACTTCACCTTCACAGCTGCACACAATGGCCTCTCTAGGCCTCCATTCAATGACATCTCTGACACACACCTGGCCTCTGTGGCTCTCCTTAAATGGAAGGCAAATTCCATAGTCCCTTTTATTTTCTATCCTTAATTCTAAAGCCAGAATCACATGGCCGAAGCTGCCAAGGTCTGCTGCTTGCTGGGGCTGGAACATGCTCCTCCTTCAATTACATCTTCACCAGTTTCACTGCCTGAGCTTGGGTGTCCCTGAACTTGCTCTGTAGAGCAGTCTGGCCTCAAACTCAGAGATCCTCCTGCCTCTGCCTACTGGGTAGTGCTGCACCACCACACCTGGTCTAAGCTTTTCTTTAGTTCCTTTTCACAAGTTGGAAACTCAGCAAGGTGGGATCCTGCCCTGAGGTCACCACACCCTTTATTTCATTTCTTAATCTGTTTATCTCCTTGAATATAGAATTTAGCTCCATTCCATTTCCTAGGGAGCCTTTTCTCAATCTGTACATTTTGTATTTTTGCTTGCTCAGCTTGCTCCTTTTTATCATAAATCTTTATCAGAGTTAACACCAATAATCACATGATAGTTTATAGTAGGCAGTTTTGAGATTTCTCTACCAACAGAATTAATGCAAAACTCTTCACTTTAGCCTCAGGCAGACTCTTTGGACAAGGGTAAAAAGCAGCCACATTCTTCACCAAAATATCAAAAGAACAATCTCTAGACCACATATTAATATTCTTCTCCTCTAAAACCTGTTGAGCTAGCCTCCCCACCTCCCCGTAGTTCAAATCACTCTTAGCACCACTGTCTTCCATATTCATTAAGCAGTGCTTAAAGCATTCCATTGCTTTCTTAACCCAGAATACTAAAGTCCAAATTCTTCCAAACAATTACATGATCAGGTCTACCACAGCAATACCCCAGTCCCTGGTACCAACTTCTGTCTTAGATAGGGTTTCTCTGCTGTGAAGAGATACCATGATCATGGCAACTCTTACAAAGGAAAACATTCCTCTGGGGTAACTTACAGTACAGAGATTCAGTCCATTATCATTGTGCTGGGGAGCATGGCAGCATGCAGGCAAGCATGGTGCTGGAGAAGTAGAGTCCTACATCTTGCAGCCAACAGGAAGTGGTCTGTGAACTGGAAGTAGCTTGTGCATAAGAGACCTCAAAGCCCACCCCCACAGTGACACACTTCCTTTAACAAGGCCACACCTCCTAGTAGTGCGACTCCCTTTGGTGGCCATTTTCTTTCAAGCCACCACATGGGGTAATTTGGTGACTGATCCCACAGCCAGTCCTCCCATTTTTACTGAGACCCAGCAGCAGAGTGAGGGCAGGCTCAAAGGAAAGCTATCATCTGTCGCTGTCAGGGTCTTACTCCCAAATCCTAGCAACCAGAAATTCACCTGACAAAAGCTCCAAACATTATCTATATTTCGTACCAACACCCCAAGCACCATTGGATCTGCCGGAGCCAGCAGCCCAAGTCTCCAAATCACCTGCACAAAAGCCTGGACCTATTGCAATGGAATCCAATTCCAGAGCACACTGAAGGCCTGACACTTTGGGGTCGCTCAGTCAGTAGGTAAGAGTTATGTCTTCTCAGTGTGAAGAAGCACACCAGGCCTCAGGCCTCTTTCTTGACTGTGCGAGTTGGCCAGAGGCAAGTTTATACTTCACCTTGTGTGATGTTAGCACTGATCACCAACAAGTCAGGGTCTAGAATCACCTGGAGACAAACCTCTGTGCATGTCACGCCTGTGAGGGGATTTTTAGATTATAATAATTGAGGCAAAAAGACCCACCTAAATGTGGATAGCAATGTGAGCCACTGTCTCATGCTCTGGTCACCATGCTTTCCCCACAATGATGACTGTACCTTTAGAGTGTGAGCCAAAATAAGCCGTTCCTCACGCATGTCACATTGTCTATTCTGTGGCATGTCCATGTCTCACCCGTCAGTCTAGACTTGGCGCCATTTACTCATTAGGTACAATCATCACAATACTGTCCATTCCACAGACCGTTATGATGTCCTGTGTGTGGGAAAGCTGAGGAAGATTCCTGTGAGCTAGAGAGTTGAAACACCTCTGAGCAAAGGCATAAGGGTGTACTGCCAGCCTTGTTGGCTAAAAGCAAGCCACTTCTGGTGTGTCCATTGTGGAAAGTCCTTCTGTATATGTGTTGCTTTTATTGGTTAATGAATAAAGAAACTGCTTTGGCCTGTGATAGGGTAGAATAAAGCTAGGCAGCAAAACTAAACTGAATGCTGGGAGAAAGTAGGTGGAGTCAGGAAGAAGCCACTGGAGACCAATGCACCATAGGAGGCAGACACACCAGTACCTTGCCGGTAAGCCACGACCACATGGTCACACAGATAATAGAAGTGGGAATTTAAGATAAGAGCTAGCTAACAATATGCTTAAGCTATTGGCCAAACAGATTGCAAATAATGTAGTTTCTGAGTGATTCTTTCAGGTCTAAGCAGCCATGAATGAACCGTCTTCCCCCAAGAGTCCACAGACAGGGACGCTGGAGAAGTATTTGTTGCACCTGTGCTACACATCAGGCCCCAGGTCCAAGTAATAAAACAGCATCTGGCATGGCTCCTGCAAGTGGAGTCCCCACTTGGCTGAGATTAGGATAATCTACATACTTCTGATTATGTATCTCTTCTTGAATGCAGATAGGAGATTTGAATGGCAGGAGGTTGAGTCACCACCCCTGGCACTTATTCTGTGAGGAGGTTATATTCCCAACATCACGTTGTCTTTGTGTTAAAGTAAAAGCCTCAAGAGAAAGAAATGGGAGCCTTCAAGTTGCACTGGATAGGGGTTGAGTAAACAACTTGAAAGAAGCTAGGGACAGCAGATTTTGAAATCCCATTGTATTTTCCTGGCCTCCCAAATAATTAGACTCAGTTGACTGTGTTAGAGGTGGAGGTGGCTCTTCGCATCATCATGGAAAACAAATGTGGGATTCTACCAGGTCAAGATTCTCGAGGACCCCAGAGCATTCATAGCCTGAATACCTTGAGGTTCTCTCACTCCTATATGATTTAAGATGGATCCTTTGGTTTGTACGTCAGTCAGCCAACTAGCACGCCAGCATTACTACTATAGCAGTAAGCCCAACATGTCTGCCCAGCGGACACAGACCAACACCCTCCTTCTGCCTGACATTGTGCCCCCCACCATTGTTTTTCATCCTTCGCATCTGCTCATTCTCACATGCATCCCCCCAAATTTCTGTCTGAACTGGAGCACAGGAAATGGGTGGTTTGGGGTTGAAGCAAATTTCCTCATGGATCATGCATGCCTTGCCTTGAGTGGTGCTGGGTTTTACATCCAGTTTTCAGCCAGTGGCTAGCTTTTTCTTTTCTCCTCTTTTCCCGACACCACAGATCAAACCCAGGGCCTCACATATGCTAGGCATGTGCTGTACCACTGAGCTACACCCCCAGCCCCAAGGCCAGTTACAAATCTCAAACCAAAAACACATGATGGAGGTAAGCCATGTGGAGAGCAGACAGCACCCTGTGAAACAGCTGTCTGGGCTGGGGAGGGGCCTCTAGGCTCTGCAGCTAAAGATGTGTTTTCCTAGGCCAGAGAAAAGCGGAGAAGCCTTTCAGACACAACAGGCAGAGGTCTGCCTTCCCAGGCAGGCAAGGGGGACTGCTTCTATCAGCCAGGAAAATACAACAGCATTTCAAAATCTGCTGTCCCTAGCTTCACTCAGGTTCACCTCAACCCCTATCCAGGGCAACTTGAAGGCTCCCATTCCTTTCTCTTGGTGCTTTTCCTTTAACACAAAGATGATGTGATGTTGGGAATATAACCTCCTCACAGAATGGACCACCATGAGCAGTGATCCAGTTATCCCCAGAACAGGCTTCTGGGCTTGCTTTGCAGAAATCTCAGTTCCGTGGCTGTCAGAGACAAGGACATTAGGACAGGCAGAGACTCTTGTGCCATTTACGTAGAACTTGAGTAAGAACTGGATTCCCTAATCCCTGTTTTCTTCCAGTCCCCTATCAATTAGGAAAAACCACTCAGTATCATCCTTGTTCTTATTTTAGCACAAATGTTCTAATGTAGCAAATATTTGGCTACACAGACACTCTCTGATTATAAATGTCCAACAGGAATAATCTCAACATTTCACCACGTCTTAACCCAGACTAGCTGTGTTTCTTTCATTGTTGCTTGCAATGCTGGGGTTTGAACCCAGGGCCTTTTGCGTGCTAGGCAAATGTTCTATCACTGAGCAAGTAAGCTACATCCAGAGCCTTGGCACTGTCTTCCCTACCATGGAGAACAGGGCTATTTTTGAACCTCTAAATCTTTAATTAAGACTAGATAACCAGTTCCAGAAACCACCAACAGATCGGGAGAATGTAACTATGTGATTCCACTTCTGTGGCATCAACATCTGTATCAAGCAAGGTTCACACAGGGGCGGTGCTCTGGCAACACACAGATGGTGTCCCCGTGCTTGTGAATTGTGTCTGCAATGAAATGATTACCAAGTCTGCCTGTTGATCTTGTGCCAGAAGAAGCCTCGCTACAAATTCCAGAGTCAACGCAGATGGTGATGAGACAAACGCGTTAACAGAGTGAGCTGCAGTGTGGCACACGGTGGCATAATTACAGCCTCTGCTTTAATACAGACCTAAGCCAGCTGCGGGGCATGTACCTGACATCCCAGAGCTCAGGAGGCTGAAGAAGGAGGATCACAATTCCAAGACCAGCTTGGGCTGCATTGGAAGTTCCAGAACTGGCTACATAGTGAGACACCTCCTCAAAGTAATTGATCAGCTAATTAATTTAAAATAGACACCCAATAGAAACTCCTCTAGGGCAAAGACTGCTGTTGATAATCGTCCTCTATCAGGAAGAGATTTTGTTATAAAATATACAATATCCTATTATTTATAAACAACTGCTACACTTTAAATTTTTCTAAATATTTGAATGCTTATAATTTTTTCTATTTGGATAAAATGTCATTTATAATTTTGGCCTCCTCATCAAAATTCTCCAGATGTTTTGTTATTTTTCTTTCAAAAGTTTTTGTGAGATTTTATTTATTTTTACTTTGTGTGTGAGTCTTTGCCTGAATGTTTATCTGCGCAGAGTGTGTGCAGTGCCCATAGAGGCCAGAAGAGGGCATCAGATCCCTGAGACTGCAGTCACAGAAGGTTGTGAGCTGCAATGTGGTCGCTGGGGACCTGAACTCTGGAAGAGCAGCCACCACTCTTAACCACAGAGTCATCTCTCCAGTTCCTTATTATTTTTCAACTAAATATTTTATTGTGATCATTACAAATTCATCCAAGCAGTTACAAAAATTTACTATAGACAGATTCTGTGGACCTTTTGCTTTCTCCTGTTTCCCCTGAAGTAGCATTTTGTAAATTCACAGTACAACATTATATGTGTATTGATATTGGAGTGGTAAACCAGACATGCTCTAATTTCCACAGCTTTTCTCTGACTTGCCTGCCTGTGAGCCTGTGCACCTATTTAGTGCTATGCAATGTCGAGTGTAGGTTTGTGGCTCTACCAACATGGTGAAGATGGAGGCCCTCCATCAGCTTGGCCTTCCTGCTGTGATCTCATAGCTCCCTGTATCTCCCTCCCCTCATCCGTCCCTTAAGCTGTGCCAACTACTGATTTGTCTTCCATTTCTGTAACTGTACCATCTCTAGAATGTAATATGCAAAGTTTAGGGATTGGTGTTTTTGCTCGATGGAATGTCCTAGAGATTCGTCCAGGTTGTTAGGACTGTAATCGTTCATTTCCTTTTACTCTGTGGCACAATACATGTGCCAGCGTGTTTAGCCACTTATTGAGGAACTAATTTTTTTTAAACATTTATTACTGATATTATGTGCATGTGTGCTGTCAGGGCTCGTGTTTAGGAGGTCATTTCTCTCCTTCTACCATGTGGGTCCCACACGGTCAGACTCAGGTTCTCGGGCTGTGGCAGCACCTCTATCAGCAGAGCCACCTTGCCAGTCTCACTTTTTAATTTTGAGATAAAATTAAATCTTACTAGGTTGCCTAGATTGGACTTGAACTCACGCTGTAGCCTAGGCAAGTCTCGAACTTTCAATTCTCCTGCCTCAGCCTCGCAGCCAGCCAGATGACATGTCTGTTCCATCAGGTCATCTGAAATGGCTGTCCTCTGTGGATGCTCCTGCCCAGAGAGCATGGCTTGCAACCGTGAGCCATACAAATTCCCAATCTTGCTAGCAGAGGCACCAGATAGGTCAGAATAGAGACAAGTTGTCACCATAGTGTCTTGCCTGTCTCTGACCCCCAGAACCTATGAGGATGTCGTTACTGCTATTTTGAGCAACAGAGCTTGGAGGTCGTATGCTATGCAGGAAAAGATAATCAGAATCTAGAACCATGGTCCAAGATCCAGCACCACTGCGGGCCGGTTCAGTGGATCTGACTTCAGCCTCCCACCCGCAGGGCTCGATGTCGACAACAGAACTTAAATGACAAATAGAGAACCTGCTCATTTTCCATCCTGGGCAGACATTACTAGTTGAGTACTAGATTGTTTTTTCACCCTCACTCTGGGTCCTCTAGGGACCAAACCCAGTCTGTTTAGGCATTGCTTGGACATGCTTTCAGTGCCAAGACTCCCACATTCTAGAACCCCTAGTGACTGAGGACACCCACTCAAGACCTGCTTGACACTGGTATCCAGTTGCAACCCACATGGCCACAGTGCCGTAGCTCTAGGCAGGAGCGAATTAGGAGAGGGTGCTTAGTAATGATGGACTGGAGGCTCCGAGCTCCCGGTTCCAGACAGAAAGACAGAATCAAAATAAACAAACAACAGCTACCACAATCCACTTTGTTAGAACTCTGAGATGCAGGCAAGGACTTACAGCACCTCTGGAAATGCTCCAGAAGGAAATGGTACTTTGTTTCCTTTCGTGCCCTCCATTATCCTTGTGGTGACCTTGATTGTGAAGTGGTGACTGCCTGTGGATCAAGACCAAGACTGGACCCTCAGATAAATCAGGGACAATCTTGTTAGCAAACTGTTGTATGGATATGTTCTCTGAGCCCTCAGACAGAGCAGGGACAATCTCGTTGACAAATGGCTGGATGTATATGTTCTCACAGTCAAGCAGAGACCTGTAGGACTGGGCGGACACTGGCATCACTCCCCTGACTTAGGCAGGAACGTGGTAGATACCACTTTGTAAAAGCTACACTGCAGACCCAAGACCTACAGAGGCCTGGGGTGAGAGGCCGTGGGTCAACAAAGAGAAGCTTGGGTGAGAGTGTTTTGGAAATCAGGTAATTCAAAAATGATCATGGGACCAGTGGGTAAAAGCACTTAACACCAAGCCTGACTACGTGAGTTCAATCTCCAGGATCCATATAATAGAAGGAGAGAACCAACTCCCTCAATTTAACCTTTGAATCCACAAGCATGCCCTGGTATATGTGTGTCCCCCTCCACCATCACACACACACACACACACTAAATAAAAGTAATAGAAAATTTAATGGTCATACATAGAGAAGTTTAGAAAGTTGTTTATATGTAACAAAAGAAAGACTGCTGTGGAATAATCCTTCTGTACACTGTGAAGATGTGTTGCTCTCATTGTTAATAAAAAGCTGATTGGCCTCCCAGCACTCAAGGGGCAGAGGCAGGTGGATCTATGTGAGTTCAAGGCCAGCCTGGCCTACAGAGCAAGTTCCAGGACAGCCTGGGCTGGTTACACAGAGAAACCCTGTTTAAAAAAAAATGATTGACAGATAGCTAGACAGGATTTTCAGGGCACAGAGAATAATGGGAAGAAGAAGGGTGGAGTCAGAAGTCATGAGACACAGAGCAAATAGGATGGGAAGACACACATGAAGTAAACAAGCCTTGGAGTGGCACATTGATTGATAGAAATAGGTGATTTAAATTATAAAAGCTACCTAAAAACAATCTTAAGCTCTCAGTCGAACATTTATAAATAATATTAAGTCTCAGAAATGTTATTTGGGAGCAGCTGTAGAGACACAGAGAAACTCCGCCTACAAAGAACCACTCCCTGACAAGACTGGAGCTCTCTTACAAGACCACAGTGGGCTAACCCCAGGCTGAGGGAAAGCCTGCATGCTCACTGGGGTGCACAGCACAGAGCTGATTCTCGGAAACGGAAGAGATGGAGCTTTCTTGACATTGTTTAATTCCGTGTGTGTGTGTGTGTGTGTGTGTGTGTGTCTTCCTGCAGTAGAGAAAATGTCTGTGAAAACTGTCAAAACATTAGTTGAATGTGAGAAAAAAAAAGCAGAGGCCTCGGCAATCACAAGGATTTTGTCAAGGAGCAGGCTAGTATAGGACCATTTTCAAGAGTAGCAAAAGAAACATGCTGCTACAACGTTGGGCAATAAACTGCTTTAAAAGGAAAGCTGGGCAAGGGAGACATTTGATTTACAAAGTCACTGTGGTATTGTAGTCAAATGCCCATTTTCAGCAGAGAAAAAGATCACAGAGAAAAGGGAAAACACAGCCATGCCCAGTTGTGCCCCCTTCTAATGCCAGCTATCCAGGAAGCTGAGGCAGGAAGATTGCAAATCCAGGGCCTGCCTGGACTGCCTGGTGACTTTAAGGCCAGACTGGACAATTCAGTGCCTCAAAAACAGTACGGCTCATTTGAAGCAATGAAATAAACTGACAGAAACCATCACTGGGGAAGCCTACAAGTTGAAGTTATTTGACAAAGACGTAAAACAGTTGTTTCAAATACACACCAAGAACTGAAAAAATAGGAACTGCAGAGTAAAGGAAAATGGGACAGATGCAGGGACAAAATGGGACAGACTATCAATAAACAGAAATTAGAAAGAGCAAGCAAGCAGAAATTTCGGTAAGTACAATAATAAAATAATTAAAAATTCACAGAAGAAGTCAACAGCAGCTTTGAGCAGATAGAACGCGGGATGACTGAACTGGGACACAGCATTTTGAGATCACTGAGTCTAAGGACAGAAAGAGCAAGAGCAAAGAGCCTGAACAGAGCCCACCGGACCTGCCAAGTCCATCAGCATGTGCTTTGTAAAGACTGGCGGGACAGTGCACAGCAAGGCAGCAACAGAAACCAGAGACAAGTCTTCAACTCCAGTGGAGAGAAGCCTTGTGCCACACACACACAGCCAAGGTGTGAAACGAAAAAGGGAATGTCAGTCGAGAATTCTGTCCTCTGCAGAGGAGGCTGAAACTCAGGTAAACAAGTTGTTGCTGCCAAACTGTCCTTGTAAGAAATGCTAAAAGGATTGGCCAGTCTAAAATAAAAAGCATACAACTTGAAGCAATATAAAGAAATAAAAACTTCCAATGAAGATAAGTTCATGGGAAAATATAAATGCCAGACCATTTTTTGAATTCTATTTTTTATTTGCTCTTTGATCAGAAAGACCAATGAATAAAACAGTGTGCACCTACATCACTGAGCACACAGTGTATAACGATGTGGCTTGTGACGTCGGTTCCCTCCAGGAGTGGACAGAGCTGTGTAGACTATAACATAGCACACTGTCAAAACTAATTCAGTGTCCATTTGAATTAGATTGCTATAACTCGGGGCTGGAGAGATGGTTCAGTGGTCAAAAGTACTTGCTGCTCTTGTAGGGGACCCAGGTTCCTGTTCTCAGCACCCACATGGCTGCTTGTCTTAGTTAGGGTTTCCATTGCTGTGAAGAGACACCATAGCAACGGCAACTCTTATAAAAAAAACAAACAGACAAACAAAAAAACATTTCATTGGGATGGCTCGCTTAGAGTTTCAGAGGTTCAGTCCATCATCATCATGGCAGGGAACAAGGCAGCGTGCAGGCAGACATGATGCTGGAGCTGAGAGTGCTACATCTTGCAGGCAGCAGGAAGTCGACTGAACAGTCACACTGAGGCAAGCTTAAGTAAAAGAGACCTCAAAGCCCGCCCCCACAATAACACACTTCCTCCACCAAAACCACACCTCCTAATAGTGTCACTCCCATTGGGGGCCATTTTTCTTTCAAACCACCACAGCCACTCAGGACTGCCTTTAATTCTAGCTCTGGGGGATTCAATGCTTTCTTCTGACCTCCATGAGCACCTTCATTCATGTGCACAATACACTACACAGAGACACAAAGCACATAATTAAAAATAATAAAAATAAATCTTTAGAAAGGAATAATGCCCACTTTCACCATTTCTGTTCCTCACATGATTAGAATTCCTAGCCTGACCTAGGCGTGGTGGCCCATAGTGTAATCCCAGCACTCAGAAGGCTAAGGAAAGGCTATTACTGTGAGTCTGAAGCCAGCCTGGGTTACACAGCATATGCCAGGCTAGCCAGGGCTATGTATCAAGATCATGTCTCAAAAATATAAAATCTAAAAGTTTAAGCCAGACCAATTAAGCAAGAAAAAGAAATAAAAGACTTTCAAATTCAAAAGAAGTAAAATTATCTTTATTCAACAGCATGATCTTATATAATATATATTATACAATATATAGGTGATATGCATAGAAATGTCATATATATACATGTACACACATACTAGAGAAAGAGAAATGCCAGAAAAATTATACCTGGGGGGAAAAGTGAAACAAAAACTATCAAAACCAAGAAATGAATTATCAAAAGTTCGGGCACAAAAAGAACATGCTAGAATGTGTTGTGTTTCTAGAGACTAAAAACAAAAACAAAAATTACTTGATTAACATGAAGAAGTGATGAAGTACTGATTCCCGTAGTGAAGGGCTCGGGTGACCTGCACATGCACTAAAGCACTGCAGAAGGAAATCAGAGCAGGTGAGCAGGAGATCGCCAGTGTTCCCTGCTCCTGCCCGTGTTCCCTGTGCCCTGTGAAAGGCTGCACGCTGTCAGCATCACCAACAGCCGCAACTTCTTCCAAAGTCTCGACGGCATTTTTTATAGAAATGAAAACCCCATGCTTAAACTCATGTGGAACCTCAGAAGAATCCAGAGAAACAAAATAATCTCTAAAAATGATAGACTTGGAGGACCTATGCTTGCAACTTCAGAGCTCACCAGGAAGCTATGGGCACCAGAAGCGTGTGGTCTGGCAGGATGACAGACACACAAACTAGTGGGATGGAACCCAGAAGGCGAGACAGGCTTCCCATGCACAGGGAGGGATTCTCTATTTTGTTGCCAAGACCACTCACTGGGAAAAGCATCCTTCAACCAAAAATGTTGGGGGAAACTCAATATCCTCTTCACAAGAAAGACCAGCACTGGGCCCTTATCTCAGACCATTATAAAAATTAACTCCAAATGAATCAAAAACCTAAACTTCAGAACTAACACTAAAACCACCCGGAAGGAAACACAGGTGATGAAAAGACAACATGCACACCAGAAGAAGAGATTTGCAAATCAAACCACTGAGGCTCAAACCAATGATGCACGTGAAAATCTACTGCTAGAGGCTGGTGACATTGACCTCCAGGATTGACCTCCAGGATTGACCTTCGGGACTCACCTAGTGGAAGGAGAGAAATGACTTTTGCAAGTTGTCCTCTGACTTCAGCACACGTGCTGTGGAATCCATGCATACGTGCACTTTCACACACATGCACACGCACACATACATACAATAAAACATGTCAAGAAAATGTTTAATCTACTACCATACAAGGAAAAGAAATCACAACAGAATTCACAAATGGGCAAAGGACTGAACAGTCGTTTGGCCAAAGACTACATCGAAACAGGCTATGAATTCATGTGAAGGTATTCAACATTGTTAATTACAAAGGAAGCACACTCAGAATGTAGGGAGAAGGCACTTCCTAACCCCTGGCACAGCTGCTGCTTTTAGAACTGAAAAAGAACAAATGCTGGCCAGATGTAGAGGATCCGGCACCTCTGTGCACGGCTGATGGAACTGGAGAGTGGCATGTTGCCCGGCAACAGCCTGGTGGTTCTTCAGGAAGTCAAATGATGAGTGAACGTGTGACTCAGCAATCCCATGTCTGGGTATGCCCCCACCAAAAACAGCAGACATCAGGACTTGAAGAAAATACAGCCACATCCATACCAATGCCATTCCAACAATCTGGAGCCAAGACAACACAAGTGTCCCCTGAGGGATCAATGGAGCAATAAAAGGTGACTTGGATATAGGATGGAATAGTCTCCAGCCATGAAAAGAATGGGCATGCTGACACACTGTGAAATAGATGAACCCTGAAGATACTGCGCTAAGTGAAACAAGTCAGACACTGAATGTTGCTCACGGCATGACTCTCCTGACATGACCTATATGGAGGAGATACATTAAGAGACAACAATTGCACAGTGGTTGCCAGGGTCCAGGAGTAACTGCAAATGGGAACAGAGGTCAACTGGGGATGCTGAGAAAGCTATGGCAGAGGATGGAGGGGATGGCAAACAATACTATAATATGGTCTTTTGTCTTTGTGTGGGAGTGTGTGTGTGTGTGTGTGGTGCGGGGGGGTGGGAGTGTGTGTGTGTGTGTGCGTGTGTGTGTGATGTGTTATGTGTGAAGCACCCATGCTGCAATGTGCATGTAGAGGTCAGAAGGCAGCACTGGATGTCTGTCCTCCCCTTCTATGTCCCACCAAGGTCTCTTTGTTGCTCATAGCTGTGTATAGCAGGCTAACTGGCCCCTAAGCTCCTGGGGAGTCTCCTGTCTCCACCTCCTGTCTCCTAGTAGGAGATCTGGGATGACACAGGCATGTTACTGTGAGTGGCTTTATGTGGAGTCTTGGGATTTGAACTCAGGTCCTCATGCTTATGTGGCAAGTGCTTTTGGGTTTTTTTGTTTGTTGGTTTTGGTTTTTTGAGACAGGGTTTCTCTCTGTAACAGCTCTGGGTATCCTGAAACTTGCTCTGTCGGCCAGTCTGGCCTCAATCTCACA
>LOEQ01000119.1:663020-678458 GCA_001685075.1 Bramus lutescens | reverse complement strand
CTTCCTTCCTTCCTTCCTTCCTTTCTTTCTTTCTTTCTTTTCTCTTTTTTTCCCTAAAAGTCACATAGGTGTGTGTGTTTCGTTTGAATTGGGAACCAAACCCTAGGCCTTGAGCTTGCTAGGTCTAAAAGCCGTGGGGTTTTATACTTTACATTTATTTATACTTGTGACCTGTTTTGAGTTCATTTCTTTGACCATTTGAGTGCATGTGTGTGCTTGCACATGTGGAGGTCAGAGAACGACTTGCAGAAAGGCATCTAGTCTCTCCTCTTACCATGTGGGTTCCAGGGACCGAAATCAGGTTGTCAGGCATGGCAGTGTGTGTCTTTTTTCCCCTGACCCATCTCACCAGCCTAGACTTAATTTTTAATAAGATGTGAGAGTTAGGGGTCTTGAGAGAGCCCTCAGCAGTTAAGAGCGCTTGCTGCTCTTGCAGATGTCCTGAATTCAATTCCCAGCACCTATGTCGTGTGTCAACTCCAGCTGCAAGGGATCCAATACCCTCGTCTGGCCTCTTAGTCAACCAACTTCACATGTGTACATGCAGACACACATAAACACATACATGAATTTAAAAAGTGAATCTGTTTTTAAGGTATAAGAACTATTTAGGTTCATTGTTTCACCCGGGAGTACCAACATTGGTTGAAAAATCTACCCTTCCTCCCTGGAGTTATTTTTGCATTTTTGTCAGAAGCCGTTCCATGTGCTTATGAGGGTCTCGCTCTGGACCCTCTCTTCTGTCTCACTGGTCACATGTCTTGCCCCCTGGAGCTGCGCAGAAATTCTGTCTCCTCCCACTCGGTTCCCCTTGTCCTACATTGCTGTGGCCAACTGTCTTGTTTGCTGGCCCTGGCATAGTCCAGCACCACAACACAGGTGGCTTAAGAAACAGAAATGTTTTCACAATTCTAGAGGCTTAACGTTCAAATCGTGTTTCCTTCTAGAAGGGTTGGCTCCTTCTCACAGCAGCGAGGGAAGGATCGTTCCAGGCTTCTCCCTGTGACATGTGCAGATGGCCTTTTCTGTGCTCACCTGGCACTCTGTGTGTGTGTACGTGTGCGTGTCCAAGCTTCCCCAAGTATCAGTGGGATGTGTCAGGGCCCGCCCTAATAATCTCATTTGAATTTCCTTTCTCTGTAAAGCTGTCTCTAAATAAGATTACATCCTGAGGTCCTGAAAGTTAAGAAATCAATGAGAGGGCTTGGGTGAGACAATCCCACATATAACAATGCTCGATGGCCTGTGCTTTTGTGTCTAAATTTAAACGGTGATTGCCTTGAGATTTTAATGGAAATTATGCTATGTCTATATATCAAGTTGCTATCATTGTCCCCAAGGGTTCTGCACTCCATGAATGTGAGATGCCTCACCGTTTGTTCAAAGTGTCTTTGATTTGTTCTGTCAGCTTTCTATGACTACTGCCATTTCGGAGTCCCATCTTACACTGGGACCCTAGAGTTTCTGCTTCCTTTTCTTTGGGTGTGAACAGAGCCTTTGGTTAACTTTTAATCACCAAGCGCTCATCAACATTTCTGTGTTGATTTTTTTTAGTTCCTAACTTTGCTTTGAGGTTTGTTTTTATTTGTTTCCTTAGGTTTTCTATACATTCTCTGTATTAATCTGTAAACAAGGACAGTTTTTATTTCTTCCTTTGTAATTTGTGTGTGTGCAAGAGTCTAGTCTTTTACCATCAAGCAAGCCATTAACCGTAGGCTCTCTCTATATAACCTGTAGCCAACTGACGGTGTTCTCTCTGCTCTTAATTTGTGGAGGTTTTCTTTCCCATTAATGGGAGTTGGATTTCATCAAAAACCTTTTATCACCAGTTGATAAATTAATAGGACTTTTCTCTATTAACTGATCAAAATAATGAATTGTATTGATTGGCTTTTAAACAATCATGCTAATTACTCACTAATTGTTTGCCATATTTTTCCAGTGATAGCAGACTGGGATGGAAGGGCAAACATTCTCTCCATCATGAGCTTGTAGAATTAATTTGCAAGCCTTTTCCCATTTCTTCTGTAGGACTTTCTGGCTGAAGATGTAATCCATGGTCCAGTGACTGCCTGGAATGTAAGAGGCTCTGGGTTTAAACTCTAATACAATCAAAAAGAGTCAATATAAGTGTTCAATGATTTAAATTCCCTCAGCATGCTTTTAACTAAATCTCAACTCTTTTAATATGTTTTTTTTATTTCCATTTATTATTGAATTTTTTCTTTTCTTTTTCCTTTTTTTTTAAGATAGAGTCTCAGTGTATAGTCTTGGCTGTTCTGGAACTCTCTATGTAGACCACATTGGCCTCGAACTCACAGAAATCTGTCTGTCTCTGCCTCTGCCTCTGCCTTTGCCTCCTAAGCACCAGGATCAATGGTGTGAACCACTATACTCAGCTGTTATTGAATTTTCATGGTGAGTTTGTTTCTTTTTGCAGAAATGTTATTTTCCATACATTTGGAAATTTTCTTTTGACTTTGCCTTATAATTTCTTAATTGAATCAATTTAGTCAGAGAACACTTTCCGCATGGTTTCTATTCTAATTTGTTAAGATGTGTTTTATGGCCCACAATATAGTCAATCTTGTTTAATGTTACATGGCTATTTAAAGAAAAAACTACATTCTGTGGTTATTGACAGGGTGGCCTGTGTTCCATCACTTGCTGGGGGTCTAGTGTAGAGGTCCCAAACACTTGTGAATCTGTCTGTTCTTCCTGCTTTGTCAGAGTTTGCTCTGCATGCTCTGAAGCTGTGCTGCTTAGCACTTAAAGCCTTAGGTGTGTTGAACCCTCACAGTAGAGTGATGCTTGTCACAAACAGTCTGCCAAGGGCATCTTCATCCTCTTTTCAGTCCTAACATCCAAGTTCCCTGCACACAGTCGGTGCTTTTCTTGAAAGACGTGACATGGTTGGGCCACTTCTACCTGAATGCTGTGGTTTCCTATGAGAAGTCTGCCCTGTCTTGAGAGCTAATGCTTCCTTGCTAGTAGCAGCCAATTGAACTCTGAGGGGTTTTGAGATCTTTATCTTTAGTTCTACAAAGCTGCTTCTGGTGTTCCTTGTTGATGTTAGTTTCTTCAGGTTGCTCTGTAAGAGACTTCCCCGGTCTCCCTAGTCTTCAGGTTTATGCCCTTTGTGGATTTGCTTTGAGACTTTCTTATTAGGATTTGGCAAAGGGGTTTTCTATTCATTTTGATGAAGCACAGTTTGCCAGTTTTTAATTTAAGTTTTGTTTTTGTTTGGTGTGTATGTAACTTAACATTTAACCCACATACGGAGATTTTCTACTGTCTCTTTGAGAAAATACATTCTTTTAACATTTCACTTCGTTTTCTGGTATCATTGGCCTTACTTCTTGAAGGAGGCATGAGTTAAGATCAAAGTTAGGGGCTGGAGAGATAGCTCAGCAGTTAAGAGCACTGGCTGCTCTTGCAGAGGACCCAGGTTCAGTTCCCAGCACCTATGTGGAGGTTCACAACCATCTCTAACTCCAGTTCTAGGGGTTCTAGAACCCTCTTGTGTTGTCCTTGGGCAACAAACAAACAGATGGTGCACATACATACAGACATGCAGGAAAAACACTCAGACACTTAGATGAGTCTTAAAATTGTTTTTTAAAGAATCAAAGTTAATTCTCCCCCTGAGTCAGATATCTTATTCGTAAAAAGCCTCTCATTTTTCATATCACATTCCCAGAGTCCTCTTTTGAAAAATCCATGCAGATTAATTTCTAGATGTCCTCTTCAGTTCCATCTGTCGGTAGCTACTGCTTGGTCATGTTCATTTAGTTTACATAAACCTCAAAAACATCACATCCAGTCTTGAAATTAACCATTGTGCAGTCCTTCTGTTTCGTTCAAAAAAAAAACTCTTTTGAATGTTCTAGATCCTTTGTATTTCCCACACCAATGAATTACAATAAATGTACGAGATTTGTTCGGGGGAAATAGACATCTTAAAAGCGTCGACTCTTCCTATCAATGCATGTGTTTTATCTCTTTGCATATTTAAATTCTTTGCGATCTCCTCTCATTGCTTGTGATAGTTTTACCTTATAGGTTTGCAAATATTCTTGCTGAGTTGATTAATAAGCATGTTTTGTATTCCTAACAATATTTGTGGAAATATATGTATCATTTTAGTGTCCAGACACCTGCTGCTCCCATGGAGAAATATGGTCAATCGATTGGTGCTGATATTACATCCTGTAACCTCAACATGCTGGTCTTTGCCATATCTTCCATCTTCACAAACACTTGCATGACAGCACAAGCATGCACTTGCACATATGTGCACACACACACAGCTGATTTATGCTCTGCATTTTTTTGCTCAGAGTTGTTCCAGAAGATCTTTTGTAGAATTAAGAGGAAAAGTCTCTGAACATGATAACACCATCTGTGGATGTCATGGCGTTTGTATTCCTTTGATTTATTTTTCTTGTCTTATTGCACTGGCAAAGCACAACACTGAATAAAAATGTTGAGTGGACATCCTTACCTCCATCCTGTTCTTAGGGGGAAAGATTTAGCTTTTTTACCATGAAACAGCATGCATAGATGGCCTCAGTCAGGACAAAGACATCCCCTTCTATTTTTAAGCTTGAGAAAGCATTGAGCTGCATGGCTATATAATTTATCAAGCAGTTTTGATCATATGTTTTTCTTCTTTATTCTTCCAATATGGAGAAATGAATTGATTTGATGGTTAGATCAGCTTTGCCTTCTAAAAATTAGCTCTCCTGAAACATAACATATTGAGTTTTACACATGGTTGGATTTTATTTTCTATTATTTTATGAGAGTCTGTCTGTATACACAAAGAATGGTTTTCATTGTTTTAATTAAATTTACTTTCTGAGGGGAGAGGTACATGTGCCCTGACACATGTGTGGAGCTCAGAGGACAACCTAACTTGTAGATGGAAGTTTCTGTCCTGCCCAGTCCCACAGCAGTTCAGTCCCAAATAAACACACAGGGGCTTATATTAATTATAAACTGTTTTACCTATTAGCTCAGGCTTATTATTAACTAGCTTTTACAACTTAAATTCACTCAGAATTCTTGTCTATGTTTAGCTTGGTACCTTTTCTCAGTAAGGCATTCTCACCTTGCTTCCTCTGCATCTGACTGGTGACTGCATCTCTGCCTTTTCCCTTCCCAGAATTCTCCTAGTCTGGTTTCCCCACCTATACTTTCCTGCCTGGCTTTTATTTAACCAATATTTTATTAAACCAAGGCAAGTGACAAATCTTTACAGTGCACAAGTGCATTTTCCCATAGCACTAACTCTTTCTACTTGTGGGTCCCTGGAATTAAACTCAGGTCATCAAGCTTGCAGCAAACTCCCTGATGAGAGACATCTTCCCAGCCTAATTCTACTTCTGAGACCAAAATAACTCCAGCCATGTTGAATACAGTGAGAAGCATTGCACCACCTCTATTTTCAGAAAAAGATTTAGAATATATCCTCATAAAATGTTCACTGCCCTTCATCAGTGATGTCCTCTGAGCCTAGACTTCTTTGTTAGATAGCCTTTTAATTATGAGTGCAAACTTCTTATATGCAGAGACATGACTGAATTTTCTGGTTTTTTGGTTTGTTTGTTTGTTTTTTTAATTTTTTTCATCATTTGCATTTTTAGGGAATTTCCCAAGTCATCTAAGTTGACAAGTGCTCAAACTCAGTTTATCATAATATTTCACTGTTGCTATTTTTAGTTCTTTAATTTTTTCCTTTATTCACGTGTCTGTGAGCATATGTGTAGTATATATGCACATGTGCAGGCCTATTCACGCATTGTGTGTGGAGAAGAGAAGAAGACATCGTGTATCCTGCTCTGTCACTATTCTCTTGAGACAGAATCTCTCTCTAAACCTAGAGCTAAGCTAGAAAGCAGCAAGTTCCAGTGATCCTCCTGCCTCCACTTCCCACAGCCTTGGAGTTAAAGGTGTGGGTGGCTACACCTAGATTTGTATGTGGGTGCTGGGGATTTGAACTTAGGTCCTCATGTTTGCACAGCAAGTGCTCTTACCAGCTAAACCATCCCAAGCCCTGCATTTGTTGCTATTTTCATTTTTAATGTACTTTTTTCATTTTTATTTATTTGTGTGTATGCATGTGTGCTGTGTGTGTGTGTGTGTGTGTGTGTGTGTGNTGTGTGTGTGTGTGAAAAGGTAGCCATGAAGGCCAGAAAAGAGCATCAGATCCCCCACAGAGCTTGAGTAACAGGTGGTTGTGAGCCACCTGACATGGGAGCTGGGGACTGACCTTAGGTCCTCTGCAAGAAGGGCTCTTAACCACTGAGCCATCCTTCCGGTCCTATTGCTATTTCCAGCCCTGATTAAACCTGCTGAGTCAACAACCCCTACAGCCAAGCTTCAGTCTGAGACATTTGTCATGTGCATCCTCTCTGGGTTTTTTGTTTTATTTTGTTCGAATTGTTTTTTGTTTGTTTTATCTTGTCTTTTCTAGGGAGTGGTATACTGATGTTGTTGATCTTAAAATATCAATTTCTGTTTTCACGGATTTTTTCCCTTATTGTTTTTCTATCTTCTATTTCACTGAATTTTATTCTGCTGTTTAAATTTAAAGCAAAGTAATTAAAATTAAGTAAAAATTTTCAACTTCTACATTCAGTCCTGTTAGCTACATCTTTGGTACCAGCTGCACAGGTTTGAGCATCTCCACCGGGCCTGGAGTGCTGACCTTACAGAAGGGTGGAGTTCACTTTCCAAGCACCCACTTCCCTTAGCTCAGCATCTCTCCTAAGTTCTCTGAGGTTTCTAGGAGGACTTCTCAAATCTATCCTGTCCTCTCAGCCCAACCTTGGACCCAACTTTGGACTTGTGGCCACCTCCCTCCTTCCTGATCTTTGGATCTCTCTGTCCATTCTTGTTTCTACTTCTAGAGGCATGCATTCCTCAGAGAACCACATGTTTCATTCTGCCTGACTCACAGCTCCCAGAACCTGAGCTCCTGTGGGCTCCCATCCAGAGGAGATATTACGCTCCCACAGGTCCCAGACATGATTGCTATTAGGATGGATGGAAGGGCAGTGCATAGATTCATGTCCCTTTGACCCCTGTATGACCGGCGGGGTAGGAACTAGGGACAGAAGCTGACAGAACCAGAGTTCCTTGGTTTGTACATCCCACCCTGGGTTTCCCAGAAAGCTGACTCCATCTCACTGAGCCCAGCCAAGTTCAGGGTGAGGCAGACTATTCAGGAGGTAATGAGTGACACCTTGGGCTGAGTGTGGACCAGCAACCAGAGTACTGGTGTGACATAGGTGCTCTGGCAACGCCAGACTTTGGCCTCTCTCTTCTGGGCTTCTGGAAGGCCCCGGTTTGCTTAACAAAGGTGCAAGCAACTTGACCTGCCTTCCGACCAGGCCCCTGACCACCTGTCCGGTGCTCAAAGCCTATGAATCACTGGGCCCCTCACAGGAGGAAGCAGTGATAACCCCAGACCCCAGCAAGGCCACCCGGATGCTGTCTGTCTTAATCTGGCTGGTCGGGCTCAGCACAGCCTACTCCTCCCTGCCCCAGAACCTATTCAAGCTCCAAGTGTCACTAATGCCGGCTTTTGTCCTTCCATGTCCCCACTTCTCCCATCTGTGTACCATAGTCTCTTGCTTGTAATTGCTTTCCTTCCCGAGGCAGGACACCATCTCTCTTTGTAACACCCACTCAGGTAGTCCTCTTCTGAAAACCACCACTGTTCCACTCTATCTCCTCAGGGGCCTGATCACTCATACCTCCATAAACTAATTGTCCCAGCATGGCTCCCAACCATCGGATAGAGGTCAAGTATTCAGACTGTCTTCTGAGACAAATGGGCCATGGGGAGGCTTACTTGATTGACTGTAGCAGGCTTTCCTGAACCACCAGCCCTCAAATAACACAGAGACTTATTGTTAATTATGGATGCTTGGCCTTAGCTTAGGCTTGTTTCTAGCCAGCTCCTTTTTAACTTAAATTAACTCATTTCTGTTCATCTATGTGCTGCCTGCCCCGAGGCTTGTTTACCTCATCAACACACTTTCCATCCTGCTTTCCCACTTGCTTCCCCCATGTCTGGCTAGCTGTGGCTTCCTTTCTCTCTCTGCCCACCAGCCCCACCTATCTCTCCTCTGCCTAGCTATAGGCTGTTCAGCTTTTTTATTAGATCAATCAGGTGCCATAGGCATGCAAAGTAAAACAGCAGTGCATCTTTATATAGTTAAACAGCAGTGCATCTTTATATAGTTAAACAATTATTCTGTAACACAAACAAATGCAACCCATCTTTTCATAGTTAAACAAATATTCTAGCCCACAACGCTTGATCACCCCAAGGATGTCATTCCCTGCTTGGCTGTGGGAGTTGAGAAGGTCGGGGAGTAAAACATTAGGACCCTGTAAACAGGTTGAGCTGAAAGTGGCCAGAAGAGACAGTGTTTTGAAGTTGAATATAGGGATGATGAGGCTGTGAAACCCAGACAGAACAGGTCCTTGCTGGGGGTGTGGTCTCTGTACAGGGTCCCTTCTCTCTGAACCAGCAGGACATGGCCTGAAGTCCTGGACAGCTTTCAGAATTATCTCACAGTCTGCCCATCCAAGGAAAGGGCAAAGGATTTCATCACACAAAGCCATGGAAACAACTAAATGATACAGAGTTTACTACAAAAATAAACAAACAAGCCCAGAGAGAAAATACAAAAGAATAAAACCCAGAAATGTCACCTGCCTATGCCCTCCCCTCCCCCCAGTCCTAGCTGCTACCTCTGAACAGGAGATAGCCACCTGCCCTGGCAGGTTGCTATCACAGACAACCCTAAGCCCCCAGACAGTTATGATGACAATTCCATGGCAGGGACAGCTCGCCCATTGAGCTACCAGGCCCCCTGTGATATTGGTATGACACACAACATAGATCCCAAATGTGGGTGGGGTATGCCAACACTCAGCCATGAACTTCTGTGTCCAGAAGGTAGAGCCAGGCAGCTTGCAGCAAGGAAGCAAAGTTTGTCTCCCCAACTTTTGGGTGAAATGGATGGCTGTCTGACCAGCATAAGGACCCAAGCAGCTCTGGATGATCTTTCCAGGAGCTGCCATAGAGAAGATGCAGCTTATCACTGTAATCCTGGTGGTGTCCCAGGGGAAACATGGTTATTCCCAGGTCACAATCAATAGGAACTCCTCCCAAGTGGTCAGAGCTCCTAGATCCTGAAGGGCTTCAGGGAAAAAAAGGGGGTCATGCAGCATGCTGTTCTCCTCAACTGCCTAAGGAGGAAGGAAACTCTGACGCTCCCCCAGCCAGGGCCAGCTGCACCCTGGAACCAATCCCACTGCCCAGGGGACTCTAAATGTTTGCATAAGAGTCCCCTGGTGTGCGTGGGGCTCAGCAGGGAGGGTGCTTGCCTATCATACACAGCACCGTGGGTACCACATTAAAGCAGTGTGGTGGCACATGCCTGTAAACCCAGCACTTAGGAGATGGGTACAGGAAAATCGAGGTTAGCCTCAGTTACATAGAGAGCTGTAACCAGCCTGGGCTATCAGAGACTCTGTCTCATAAGAAAAAAGTTCCCTAAGACACACATAAAAGAGAAAATATTGGTCTATTACTACTGGACACTGCACAGAAAGAAAAATAAAGACAGTTGGAACCATATCTAGGTGGCCTGTGTGCTTACTAAATCAACCAACATGAAAGGAAGTGCCTCTGGTCTCCTGCGTGACACAGTCTATCCTCTCCCATTCAAGGCTAGGTAGACCCAGAATTCGGCAGTGGGTGGCACTAACACTCAGACCCCATTGCACTTGACTCAAATTCAGTCACATTGGGAGAATGGCACTATTGGCCCATTTTATAAAGAGAAAACTAAGGTCTCCAGTCACTGGGTTAGGGAAGGCAAAGAAGGACCCCACCCTGACATTGGTACCAGAAGCAGGACTCACCCCCTCTTTCTGCTCCTTCCTGCCACCCCCCAGTACATCCGCTGTTTGGTAAACACCATGCACAGGGGCAGGGCTGGATTCTGATTTGGAAACTACTCAGGCTGCATCAAGGGGCCTAGTGTGGCCCGGCCAACAGAGGACAATTAATTACTGGGATCATGCAGAGGCCGGGCTAGGGCCCAGCGCCGGGTGTTTACACCGCACTCATCTGTTTGGGGCCGGCAAATCCGTGTCAGATGTTAATGGAACTGCATCATTTTTCTGCCGAGGTGGCATTCCGGGTTGGGGGGGGGTTGGATGAGGAGGAGGCCGGCTGGACCCAGACTGGGCGGTGGGCGGCTCAGGAGAGAGGATATCATCTGTCAGGCTGCAGACAGACTGGCCGACTCTCCTCCCAAGGCCTTCCCTCTCTCCACAGTGGACAACACTGCCCAGCATGTCCAACCTCACAATAGAGCCTGTGGCGGGGGCAGGGAGGGTGGTTCTGGGCACAGAAAGAGTGTGAATTGCAAAATGTGACAAAGTCTATATTATAAGAATGCCAAGACGCGGGAACACTAAGTGTTGAATTAAGCATTGAGTCAAGAGAACATTCCAGCCCAGGAGGCTCTGGTCACAGGGGTTCAAGGTTGCCTGACATTGCCGGGCAGAGTGGTTGTGTCATGTGTATAAGAGATGATCTTGACATTTGTGCTTAAGGCAGCTACTGATCGAATCGATGTCATTTTTCTTGTCCCCCCTTCCCCAGCGCCTTGTTTTATGCCCTAGGGGAGAAGTTAAGTGCCAGTCACTGGCCTGTTCCCAGCCCTGCCCTGCCCCCTGGTGTTCATTCTGAGCATTACCCCCACGGGCTCCCAATTAGATCTATTTCTGCCAACAGGTTCAGGGACTGTCTTTGGGACCAGGTGGACAAAGGATCTAAGTATCTAAATAAGCAGGACACACAGGGGCAAACCGGGTCACCATCTTGCTGAGCTCCCTGCCATGCATAGAGAAGATGAGAACACACCAGGGGCAGGGCTGAGAAAGCGCCTTGCCTTCGGCTCACCTGTGTTCCCTCTGCTTACTTGGGCCAACTACAAAATCCTCAATATGGGCTCCCTGGGGCCTGCTCAGAACTAGCCATGGTCCCTCATTTTGGTTCATGGTTCTGTCTGAGCAGCCTGAGATCTGGCTGACGGGGAAGTGTCACCTCCAACAGAGCTGCACTGGGACTCTTCCTGGCAACTCACAAAAGCCAGTGATGCAGAGTGAAGGAACTGTGCCTCGTGGATCCTTCCTGTGTTCTTGGGCCACAGACATACAGGCTGCCTGGCACACAGCAAAAGCCGGCTGGCTGGAAGGGGGCATGGATTGCAGCCAGGCCCTGGGAAACACTGGATGGCGTTGGGAAGTTCTTCCCAGACCCAGGATCCTCAGCTCCCTGACAGCCCTCAGGGCCACCTTGGAAAGGAGGGTGATGGATCAGTCCTGCTGCGGGAATCCTGGGCTCCAAGCCTGCCAACTTGAGGGTGGTGTGAGGCCCAGATGATGGTCATGGGTGTGGCTGCATGGAGGCACCAGGGCTGAGTGCTGACTCCTATCTTCAGGGATGGGGTGGGGGCAATCTCTAGAGTGAAGGGTCATCAGATCACCGTGAGGCTCATTGGGGTTGTGGGCATGAGAGGTGCCTGAAGCCTGTAGCTCAGCACGAGCCCGAGGTGCCACCTAGTGGCAACACTGAGACCCACCCCTATGGAAAGGGTTGCATAGCACCTTACCCCACCCAGGGACAGAAAAGGTTGTGTGGCCCCTCCCACCTTACACAGGGACTCAGCCACAGCTCAGGTTGGAGCCTCTCTTCTGAGCATCCAGCAGGCACCAGAGAACACAAGGCTTAAAGAAAAGGGGCCCACCCAAGCTCACATGATATGTTACATGTCAATAGGCACAAGGAATCCCAGCCAACAGTCCATATCCATTCCCTGGGCATGTGTTTCCAGGCTTGCTTAGGGTACTGGCAGGGTCTCACGCTATCTCCTTGTGTCTGGATAACTTTGGCTACATACTGGCCTCCAGTTCCTTATGTAGAAAATAGAAACCCAGGAGCACATGGGGCTGGGAGAGCACAGGGTCTTGCTCAGCAGGGCGTGGTCATAGGGTAGGGTCACTTCCTGTCACTGGACCTTCTTTCTCACACAGTTGAGGTGTGGTCTGAGAGACTCACACCTGTTCTTGTTCACCTGCTGCCATCAGCGTCCTCCCCAAACAGAATGAGCCTCATCTCTCAGTCACCTGGCCTCCACAATGGCCACTCGGTGATGACATCTCAGGGAATGGGAAAGGCAGCTGCTGGCTGGCTGCAAATAACATCAATGGGGGCCAAAAGATGCACCCCAGGGATACACCTGGCCAGAGCCCACTGGAATCGAGGAGCCTCACATACTGGGAGCACAGGAAGGATTGATTGGAGGCCTTTGCACTGGGCCCTGGCTGGGCTATAGAATTAGGGCCTCAGGTTGCCACCCTTGGGACCCCAGGAGCTCTTCTGAATGGACACTCCTGCTTGACATTCTGGTGGCTTTGGAGTGCTGCACCCACAGCCCAGGCAGGGGAGCTGGCCCCATCTCCACAAGTCCCTCGGGGTGACAGAAGGGTGTGGGAAGGAGGCAAGTACGACAAAGACATGGTTCTGTACAAAACCTGAAATATTTTTACTTTTTTAAAACTTTGGTCTAAGTTTGCCTTAGACCTCATGGACTTGATACAAGAGTAATATGAACTGGGAAATAGAACACTTTAATAGCCACGATAAACTTTGTTAGAAATGTACATATCGCCAAAATAATAATAAAATTAAAAAGAGAAGGAGAGAGAACAGCTTGATGCCCGGGTTAAGATTATAGAAATGTTCACAAGGATGGGGTCAAGGAAACTTTAAAAACACCAGTTCTGAGTAAGCCTGGGGCCCGCGAGATGCCCCTCTCCCAGCCCCGGGCCCTGGGGATGGCGTCCCTCCAAACAGGTCAAGTGGGAGTGGATAAGGCCTCCGCCAAGCTGCATCTCCTCATGGACAACACATCCAGGTAACGGGTGTAGAAACAAACCTCATAAGAAATGTACAAATATAAAAAGCTACAAACATTAATAAATTACAGCATCACGAAACACAAATACTTCACAAGGTGCTAGTAAAAGAACTGCATCCCCGACCCCCATCATACACGAAGGAGAGCGAAGAGCTGGTGTAAGACTGGAGACGCGGCTGCAGGGCGTGTGGGAAGGGATCTGTACTATCCGCTCTGAGAGACAGAGTGTAAGGCTGCGCAGGCGCCGTTGTTTTTCAGGCAATACCTTAGTTCCTAAGAGGAAAATAAGAAGAGTAACAAAAAGAAAGAAAGAAAAGGGGGTGGAGTCAGAACCCGGCCGTCCATCAAAGCCGGGGTGTGGGAGCAAAAACTCGTATAAAGGTTAATGAAGGACTCTATAGAAAGAAATTCCTAGAGATACTTTTGCTCTTATAAAAAAGAAGTCATTTAAAAAGCTATTTACACGCTACATTCTATGAAAAATATGCTTCCGGAAATACATCTAAAATGAAAATACAGGATTGCCTGAGAAACAAACCCAGCCCCTCTGTGTCGATGGGTGGACACGCCACCTGGGATGGCCCATGCTCATGATGCCATCCAGGGGTTCAGACAAGCGCTGCCATGCTGGCTCCAGCCCTGTGGCCCTGCCCACCTGTCTGCCCACTTAGGGCAGGGTGCCTCGGACTCGAAGTGCTGTTCCAGAGTGGGGCCCCTCCACGTGGCTTAGCCTGGGTCCCCTGGACCCTGAAGACGTGGCTGAGCTGTCACCCTTCCCCTGTGACCCCACTCACCGAGGAGGTGGGTGATTGTGTGGAACCTAACTGTGGGTCCTGACAACCCCAAACGTCTGCAGGCATCTGGGGTGTGACACCCGCTATCTAGCCTGCTACCTGCCAGCCAGGGAGCTGGGGCGACCTCTCCTCACTGGCCAAGTGCTGAAAGACTCACTCAGGAAGAGGAGGGATGGGACATTCACTACCCCACAGCTCCTCTCTTTCTGTGTCCTTTGCCTTGTTTTATGCCTTTGGAGGCTGCCAGCCTGGGGCCAGCTCGGACTCGGGCTGGTGAGCGTGGCTCACTGCACCTTCCTTGAAGGCCTCATGCTCCCAAGCAGAACCATAGAGGTCACCAGTCTCTCTGGTGAGGTGCCTGGAGGCTGTCCTGAAACCGGAATGGTCCTTAAGTTGGCAGGGCCACCTTCAGGAACTGGTCACTCTAAGCAACTTGAGAAAGGATGTCCGTGTTCACAACAAGGGATGGCCATGCTCCACTTGCTCCACCTGCTCAAGGGACAGATGCTCGTGTTGGGGAGAGGTGGCTGGGAAGAGGCAAGGCCCTCTCTGGGCCAGGCAGCACAGCCACCCTCCTGGGAGGGGCTGATGTAGCGGGGCTCCGGGGGTCCTGAGCAGAGCAGAAGGATCCTGGCTTTCCAAGCCTTAGAGGAGTAGTTTCCCATTCCGATGGATCTTCAAGATCTTTCCAAGCCTTTGCTTGGCGGTGGCCATGCCCTTTTTTGTACGTTTTCCTACAGAGGTGAGGAGAGATTTTTTTTTTTTTGAAAGAAGTCAAGAGTGACAGGTAGAGCGGGATGGGCTCCCACAGGCCCCCTAAGCCCCACCCACCTCTATAAAATCAGTCAGCTAGGCTGAGCCCTGGGCTCAGAAGTCCCTCATGGAGCCAAGACACTCGGAGGTACAGACAGCATCCTAGACTTGATTCAGGATGCCATGACTAGGATGTGAGGCCACCCTGGCCCCACCCTCGGCGACAGGGCCATCTCAAGAGCCACCAATGAGTAACCATGCCACCAAACTTTGGCCACTAGGCCCAGGCTGGACTGTAGGTAAGCAGGATGAAGGAGACTACAGGGTGCCACAAGGCCTGGCTGGTATGACACTAAGCCACAGAGGGGCTCAACCCACCAGCCTGGCTCATATCACACCCAGCTTCACCTGTGGCAAACGCTGACCACATGCCTGTCAGAGCCCTGAGCTGAGGACGAATCCTGAAGTTTGCAATCAATAAGCCCCGTTCAGGCCACATCTCCTGACTTCAGACTATCTGTGTCACATGACTGAGTAGGCCAGCAGGAAACAATCGTGTGAAGGGCAGGGACCATGCAGATGCATGGTCATAACTGTCTCAGATGCCCAGGACCTGCCGTCTGGAGGGCAGAATCCCCCTTGCAGTGTGCTTCCTAAGGGCAGGGGCAGACAGGGCAAAAGGGGTACCTTTGGCAGCAGTGTTGTTGGGGGATGATGCAGAAGGCCGCCTCTGTGTGAGAAAGACTCCAGGGGCCATGGGCTGGGAGGCACGGCCAGCCTGGGCCCCTGCGAACGTGCCAGCTGCTGTATATTCGTGATCAGCCAGGCTACTGCTGTGTGATTCAGGTAGGGGCTCAGGTGAGCTGCCCTCCTGT
>LOEQ01000119.1:652809-662924 GCA_001685075.1 Bramus lutescens | reverse complement strand
GTGGTACCCGTGGAGGCGGAGGCGGAGGTGGAGATGGAGGGGGAGGCAGTGTTAGGAGTTGGCTTCCTTTTGCTGTTCTTCTTCTTCCTGTTTTTCTGCTCCTCCTAAGAATAAAGTGTGGAGGTGTGCTGCCCATCATCTTCCCCAGACACATCAGGGCGAGGCACAGTCAGCTCAGCCTCCACCCAGATGCAGGCTTCAAGGGGCTTGGAGTTCCGCCAGGTAGGGAGCACAGAGGAGTGGCTGGGAAGGCTCTCCCACCGAGCCTACGGCAGAAAGACTGCCCATATGAGCCCACTGTGAGTTCTGCCAACAGATGACCCATCAGAGTAGATGACAGGAGCAGGTGAAGGTGCCCCAGCTCCTGCCTGTGTGCACCACTTAAGTGCCAGGACCCTTGGGATGGGAGGAGTCCCCAGAGGCACTCAGTGAGGGCATCCTGGGCACCGAGAGTAATCATGCTGTTAGTGAGAAGTGTCTGTCTGGGGGTAAGGGGCATGGGGCTGTGTTCCTGGCTCCCCTGTACCTCCTTGGAATCTGGAGCCACTCTCCTGCCTGCCAGTCCCTAGCCCTGGCAGTCTGCACAAGCGGGCAGTGGTTGAGGTATATGGAGGTCGGCCTAACTTCACACAATGGAGGCTTACTCTTGTAGGGAAAGTCAGTCTCCTCACCTGCTGGGACAGCTTGGCTGCAGCAGCTGCTAGTCCAGTCTCGATGGAGGCCACTCTGGTCCCCTCACGCACAGGTCTGTCCTGTCTTGGCACCGATGGGCCGACCCTGGCTGTGGAAGACATGGAAAAGGCCAACCAGTTACTCAGGTGCTGGAAGTGGTGGTCATTCACCCCAGACCATCTCTGAGTCTGGGGGACCACAAGCATCTAATTTTCTGGATGGGAAGCCATATCTCATCTGCTCTCCCCAGGTTGGGCCATGCTGAGGAATCTATGAGGCAGTATGGAAGGACCAGCAAACCGGGCAGGGGAAGCCAGGTAAGCAGGGAACCTTGAAAGGTGGATGTGCCTGATCCCACCCACCACCTCAGTATGTGTCTGGTGCCCCTCCTAGATCTTCTAACCCAGCACCCTGGAAAGGAGGGGCCCAAGTGAGAAGGTTCTAAAGTAAGGTCTAGGCTCAGAGGTCCCAATACACAAAGAGGCCCAGTTGGGGCCCTATGGGGAGCTGACCAATCTCCTCTGGGCATGTCTAGAGCCACACCTACGTCCACATATCAGGCCCCCAGCCCAGCTCTACCTGTGGGGCTGTAGGGGGCATCGTCTGAACCTTTCCTCTTCTTTGACCGGGACTTGAAGACAGGATTATCTTCGTCAGACTCCAGTGACGGGTAAACTGAAGGAGGCAATGGGAAAGCAGGCCCCTGAGTGGTTGGGTACAGCAGTGCTGCAGTGCCTCAGGGACCTTCCTAAGTGGTGGCCCTAGATCTGTTCTTAGGTTCTCAGACTTGCTGTACAATTGGAACTGCACAGCAAGGGCACCTACACTTGGCAGGAGTGTGTGTGTACAGGCGCCAGCCACACCCACCCCAGGCTGGCCTGGTGCCTGGAAAGCCTCAGTCACTTGGATCACTTTCCTCAGCTCCCTCAGGAGCCCGAGACATGCAGTCCTTCTGGAGGCTGCTACAGTGGGGAGAAACGGAGACAACTGGGCTAATTCCACTGTGTCCGAAGCCTTGAGACCCTCCTAGCAAACTGGAAGAAGGTGCCTGCCTAGCAGCGTACATGGTCATTGGAGCTTCCCTGGCTCAGGGACCTCCCCCCCTGCAGTGACCCCTGCACTGTTGGTCCACCAGAACGACACTGGACTAAACCCATGTCAGCCCTGTGGATGAGGAGCCTGGACCAGCAACACTGATGGAATGTTCCCTGAGGTGGGGTGAAGAAGAAATCAGGTGCCTAAGTCAGGCAGATTCTGCTGGTAGGCAGCCTGGTGACTGTGCCCACGGCAGAAGGCCAGAGCCTTGCTGGTTTCTGCAAGGTCATCCTTGGGCCTAAGTTTTTCCATCTTACAGGCAGGGTGGGTACAATGACCCCAAAGCTCTGTCACTGCTAAATGTTCAGTTGAACAGACACCTGTCAGCCAAGACCTCAGAGAGCTAAATACACAGTGACCTATGACCCAGCAGGGCCCTCTCAGAAACACGGCAAAGGAACCGAGGAACCTGCACCTACATGTTCACAGCAGCCAAAAGAAGAGGCCAAGGGCCCAGGGATGAATGCATGCATGGACTTACAGTACACTTCCTACACACAGGAAAGAATATTACTCAGCCTGAAAAAGGAAGGAAATTCCAGCACATGCCACAGTATGGACAGACCCACAAAAAGTCACATGTTATGTGACCCATTTAGATATGTATCTTGAACAAATCCTCAAAGACCTGAAGAACATGACTAGCAGTCAGGGTTGGGGGAGGGGTGAACTGTGGATGGGGACAGAGTTTCCTCATAGGGAAGACATTCTGAAATGGACCATGGCTTTAGTTACCCAAGCCACCAAAGGATCGTGTTTTGTTTTGTTTGAGAACAGGGTCTTAGTGTAGCCTTGGTTAGCCTTGGAATTCATTATATAGACCAGGGTAGCCCAGAACACAGAGATCCTCCTTGTATGTTCTCCAGAGTGCTAGTATTAAAGGCATGCACCACCACACTCCAGTCCAAGATGGATTTTACAGTCTGGACTATATATATGTACCATGAACTTCCTTGATCTGTTCCTGGCCAGTGCTGCTCCCTACAGGCAGAGGCCCTGTCCTGCAGCCACACTCACCATAGTCTGAGTCCTTGAAGCAGGCATCCAGGTGGTCCTGCTCCTCATAGTCCTCCAGATCCACACTGTTCTTGGCAGTCCTCTTCAGCAGGCGCTTGCCTGTGCCTTTGCTGCCACCACCATTCTTCCGGGCACCATGGGCTGCCAGTGAACCACCCTTGGCCTGGCCAGTGCCCCATGTGGTCTGCAGGCAGGAGTCAGAGGCCTGCAGGTTGGCCATGGACAGCATTCCCTGAATGGCTTCCTGTGTGCTGGGGGAGGCAGGGGGCTGGCTGGGGACACAGAGAGACAACAGGCACTCAGCCATGGCCCTTGGTCCACAGCCCAGGACATTTGGATCATAGACTAGTGCTCATAGCCCATAATCCACAATTTGTAGTTCAAGGTGCTGTAACTGCAGCCCAAAGCCCAGGGCTGCACACACACCTGGCCTGGAAAACCAACAGATGACAGAGAGTGGTGTGCACAGACTGGTGACTTAGCAGTGGGGAAGGCCTTACTGGCCCTTCTGTACACTCAGCCACACTCTTGGAAAGGAACAGACATGAGTCACAAGGAAACACATAGAGGGCAGATGGATCGGATCAGATCTCACACCGTCACCCAATGGTTCTTACAACTTGAGTTGGCCAGAGGCTCAGCTGCCTGACTCCTGCATCCTGCCAGCTTTCTATGTCCTTCCATGGCTGGCCCTGACCTCAGTCCTAGCTCGTGGCATTCATTCTCCTCGCTCCTGCTTGCTGGTGAAATGGAGAAGTCCCCACTTCTCCCCCATGACACATTAACCTAAGGTGATCCATGCCCAAGTATGAATCCAGACCCTCATCTACACCTTCTGTCTACACCTATATACCCACACCTGCATCTATACACACATGTATACACCTGCACCCCGTCCTCATCTACGCCTGCACCCCATCTACACCTGTACCCCATCCTCATCTACACCTGCATGTATACTCTCATCTACACCTGTACTCAGCCCTGCACTCCCACCATGTACACCTGTATGCATACCCATATCTCTATCTGTAACAACGTGTCTCTTGTTAGGCACAGCCATGCCTCGACTCAGCCAGGCTCCCCTCTCTTGGTCCCTCCATACAGACTGCAAGCTTTCTCTTGATCCCTAGACTTCCTCTCTTCTAGCTCCATGCAGGGTTCCATCTGCATTCTTCTGCAGTCCTTGTTGCTATGCCCTTTTTGTGCTCTTCTAGCAATGCCCTTACCTACTGTCCCATGCCCTCACCTCTGCTTGGCTGCATTGGTGCCCTGCCTTCCAGAAAGAGCATCCCAAACTAGGTTCAGGGAGTAATGCTCAACAGCATCCCTGGACCTGAGGCCTGGCCGCTGCTGGACTGCAAAGACCCTTAGGGCTAGGTTTAGGGTAATCTTCCGTCTCCACCAGACCCTCCAACAGGATCTAGCTCCTGCCTTCTCAGCACCCTGTGCTGGCCCAGCCTGCTCACCTCCTCCAGTCTAGACTTCCCACCTAAGCTAGAGCCTCCTAGACAGCTTTAAGAATGCCCACACCTAGGCCCCGCAGGAGATTTCGAGTCATGGTCTAGCAGAGGATCAAAATGTCCACGTGATGCACAGGCAGAGAGAGCACATGGCTCCATGATAAACTGGCCCAGTGAGAGCTCTCTCTGGGGACTTTCTAGAACTTACTCTAGCTCAGCAGCCCTGTAGCTGAGCCCAGCCTAGAAAAGAACGGCTTACTCTAGCTGGTGAAGAAAAGCTCTACCAGCACAGGGTACAGCTCCAGCAGGGTCCGCACTGGAGGCCCATAGGCTCCCACTATCCCCACCCTGTACTCTTTGGTCCCTTTTCTCCTGAAACTCTTGCATCAAAGCCCTCTTGTCTCCAGCTTATCCCTTGCTATATCCTGAATACTTGAGAACAACATCCAAGTATTTGGACACTTTAAGGAAGACTTTTGCAAGAAAAGGCAGCCCAGCCTCTGAGAGGAGGGTGTGCGAGACAATTTCATGGCAAGCCCAGGCCCAGAATGGTGATGAACGGCAGTGAGAGCACACAACACTGTGCTGACCAGGTGTTCCCTCCACGCTTCCCTCTACTGCTCAAGATGGCACATCGCCTTGTGTACAGGCTGAGGGACCCAGGCAGAGCTCTAACAGGGACCTGGAAAAGCTGCTGCACAAGGATTCTAGAGACAAAAGCCCTGGGGGATGGTCAAAGAGATGGAACAGCCCTGCTGGGGCTGGATAGGTAAGGTTGGACAAAAGCTATCTCCTAGGCCAGTGCCCTATGGACTGAGGGACATTTCCTGAGCCTGAGGAGAGGGAAGCAACTGTCTCCACGTCCCTCTGTAAAAGCTGCCTCCCGGGCCGAAGTCATAATGGAAGGCCAAGTCACACAGCCCTTAGTTCTGCAGAAAGCAATGCTGAAGCCACCCTCATAATGCCTGCTCTGCCCCATGCACAATGCCTGGGCTATGTTTTGCATGCAGGCCAGCAGCTGCCCTGGCACTGTCAAGCTATGCCAGTCTCATGGACTTTTCTGAGCAGGGGCAGATCACTGTCAAGATCAAATAGCTCACTTTATAGTCTAGGTACAAAGCCCTAGGTGCAGATCACAGGGAAATCCGCCATGAGGATCCTAAACATTGATGACAGGACCCCCAAGAGAACCCACGTGAGCATGAGTTCTGCCCACCCATGCCATCTGGGTGACCCCAGACCCAGCTGGCCCATCTATCTACAAGGTTGCTGGAGAATCAGTGAGCAGAATTTAACCAGTCAGCATGGAAAATAATACTTTAATCCTCCAATTACCATACCCAAATCCCCTTCTTCTCCCACAGCGGTAAACACCAAGCAAAGCAGCCTCAAGAAATTAACATATTTTCCTTCCTTTTCTTCAGCTATTTTTTTTCCAAACAGTCAGTACTTAAAACAGAGCAAATGGACCATCAAAAAATGACCTATGCTCCAAATGGGAGACTTTGGGAGAGGAATTGCCTGCGGCAGGCTGAGGGGCTGGCTGGTCTCTGAGGCTCCGGCAGGCACAGCAGGCACGTGTGTGAGGATGGAGACAGTGTCTGCAGAGCGCTCTCCCCAGACTTGGGGCACAAGGCCATGGCAGCTCTGGTTTCTCATTAGCAGACAGCCCCCTCCTGGCTTCACAGATAAGGGCTCAAATGGCCCCATCTGTGTTCCATCTCCATGCCACCCAGAGTTCCCTCTCCACAGCACCCTTAACAAAGTACCTGATGGCTAAGACCAAGGCCCTGTCTGCCCTCATCCTGGGTGGTGCCAGGTTCACCCCATGTTCCAACTTCCCATGCCTTTCCATTGAGGTCATGGGGAATCCAGGGTGTTGGGGGAGAGATCAGTCATCAAAGTGTTAGCTAACACATGCTTCCTCCCAAAAGCCAGGCATTGCCACCACCAAAGACCGTGTGAAGTCCTGCACAGGTCCACAGTTTGGAATGTGGAGGGGCTGTCACTTCCAATGGGGAAGAGGCCACAGCCAGGCTTCACCATGTAGTCACCAAGACTCTCACTGCATCATGTCAGGCTGAGCAAAGATCCTGTGGCCAAAGCAGTGTGCACCCCTCCCATCATGCTTCACTCCCACCAGGAAAGTGCCTGAGGCTGGCTGACTGTGAACATGATATTGCGTTCAAAACACCAATCTATGAAATAAAATATGGCCAACTAATTTAGGAAAAGCTTGCTTCAATCAAGTCCTTAATCCACCTTACCGGAATCTTCATATCATCTACCAGCAGACCTGACCCAGGTCTCCACCTGCTGGAGCAGCCTTGGAGTTGGTGTGAGCTGTTGCCCAAGGCAGTCATCTAAAAACTACTCAGGCAGATGTGGGAGCAGGCATCCAAGAGAGGCCTACGAGACTTGCCTTCCTGAACATGAGGGATCATGAGGGACTGGCACTCACAAGTGGACATAGCTCAGTACCCGACAACTCCTTAGCAGCCCTGAGCCCAAGTTGGGCTCCTGAGACAGGTCAATCCAGTGTTGTGGAATATTAGTTTACGATGCATTACATTTGTTTACACTCTGGAGTATTTGTTTAATGATGCAAAGGTGTGTTGCAATCTTTTATGCTACATCTCCTTAACTCTGTAAAGCTGTGTTACTTTCCCTGTCTAAAACACCTGATTGACCTAGTAAAGAGCTGAATGACCAACAGCAAGGCAGGAAAGAAAAATAGGCAGGGCTGGAAGGTAGAGAGAATAAATAAGAGAAATGTAGGCTGGAAAAAAAGAGGGGAGGACACCAGGGGCCGGCACCCAGCCACCCAGCCACCTCACCACCCAGCCACCCACCACACAGCCAGCTACAGCATAAGAAGGAAAGAAAGATATATAGAATAGAGAAAGGTAAAAAAACCCAGAGGCAAAATGTAGTTAAAGAGAAATGGGATAATTTAAGTCAGAAAAGCCTGGCTTGACTTTAGTGGGGCATTCATAAGTGAAATAAGTCTCTATGTATTTATTTGAGAGCTGGGTGGCGGGCCCCCAAAGAGTAAAAAAATACCAACTACAATCCAGAGCCTGGGCCCTGCCTCTGCTACCTCCAAGTTGTGGGGCCATGAGAAGGCTAAGTTCCCCGAACCTCAGTTTCCTCAACCTATACAGTTGGAGTCCAAAGATGTCATGAAACCTGAGAGTTGGGAGGGAACTACTGTCCCCGATGTGTTAGGAAGTGTAGGCTGTGCCTCCTCAGTCAGCTGTCAGTGCCACACCTGGAAATGCCACTAAAGTTTCAATGAGAAATAAACAATGGAAGTGCTTAAAACCCGAGCCAGCAATGTGTAAATCAAACGGGGGCCATCAAGGATGAAAGGAAGCCTATCCTGGCTGCTCCCCAAGCCCAGCTCTCTGCAATCAGAGGCTGGTCCCTGTCCACATCCCACTGCATGACCAGTCCTGGGCCAGCCTGAGCTCTAAGCGCTGCAGGATGCAGTCAGAGCTCACCTGTTGGGGTTGTACTCGAGTGCCCCGACCTCCTCGCTGGCCTGCAGCAGGTCCAGGATGCCTGTGGCTGAGCTCCCACTCTCCTTCTTGACTTTGGCATTGCGGCCTGGCTTGGTGTCCGTGTCAATGTGCAGAGAGCCCTCATCAGAGGAGTCATCACTCTGAGGAGCCAGAGAGAGAGAGCAGCTGGTCAGGGTAGGACACGGGGGATGGCGGAGGGGAGTACTTCAAGAGGAAATGAGCTTTAAGGAGCTCTGGCCTAATGAATGCTACAGGATAGTCTCAGGCTCATGCAATGGGCGAGGCTCTCATGAGACAGATGTGGGTGCCGAGTCTTTCCTAGGGCTCTTGAAACCACAAAGGTTAAAGAGGTCTTCATACCCTTTGCCTCTTTTCCAAGAGGAAGCCCCAAATTCCATGTGACTCAAAACTTCTGGCCTAGATAAGCTTATCCCAGCAGGTGGTTCATGTTCTTCCTGGGCTCCCCAGAAAACATGGGACCTCAGCAATGACCCTTTTCCTCTAGAGAGTCAGTCTTGGAGGACATCTTAGTGGAAGAACCCTGCTGGTGGGGAACCACTCCCTGTCACTCCTTTACCTGGGGACAAGCTTTGCTGCATTTATCTCCCATGGAGCAGGCCCAGAGGAGCAGCTAATCCCCGTGCCAAGGACTGAGCAAGCAAGACCTTGTCCTTCCTCCACTGAGCCCAGTCCATGGCAGGTGAGGGTGGATGTCCTTGCCATCCAGCAGAAGCATGCTGCAGAGGCTGAGGGCACAGATGGGTGGCTCACCTTGTATACTGCAGAGTCCAGCTTCGGTTTCGTGGTGGGCATGAGGAGCGCCTCCTTCTTGTCCAACAGGACTGAAAGCACAACAGACAGGAGTCAAGTGGAGGCCTCCGGGGCGTTGGCCAAGACCACCTGGAACCTCTTGCCCACGCCCACCACACTCACAGGACAAGTCCCTTTTGGGGGCGTTCTTCTTCCTCCTGATGGGAAACTCGTCTATCTTCAGCTCCCCATCATCCGAAACATACTCATACTCATCGCGCACAGGCTTGGCCTTGTCCTCTTTGAAGCTCTGCAACGTCCCGAACACACCAGGGCTGCTCGGAGGCCTGAGGGCCTTGGAGCTAAAGTACAAGGGATAGGTCAGCAGGTGACCCCAGGGCCCTGAGGCTAGCAGACAACAGAACCTTACCGGGACCTGGAAGAAAGCATCCACCTGGAAGGCAAGCAGCTGGCCAGGGACTATGCAACCCTTAGCTTCAACTGGGGGAGTCTGCTCATGGGAAGGGACATGGCCCAATCCTATAGCTCCCTCCTCTCCATGTCACCTGGTATGAGGCCCAATCAAGCACTGTGGAGAAAGACCTAAACAACCGAAGTTCTGGAATGATCTACCCACTTTGGTTTTGACAAGCACAGCCTCCACCCTCCTTGCTAGCCTGCCAAAGTTTAAATCAAATCCAACCTTCATGTCTTTTGATGCATACTTATTTTTATAAAACAAAACAACAACAACAACAATAAAGCACTTCAGGGCTGAGACACAGGGCACCTCCACTGAGCTATGAAATATTGTGTGTCTCTCTTCTTGCTACGGCAAGACAGGGATGCTGTTTTCCCCATGAGTAGATCAGGCTTAGGCTTCTCAGGACCTTCAGGACAGACTTTCTCAAAAGGAAGGACAACAAGCTGAACAGAATGTTGGCCACATTGACAGAGAGCACACCAGGCCACAGTAGCCTCCAGCATCCTCAGAAAAGGCTGTCGTTCTGCTGTCTTATTAAAGCACAGACCACCACACCCGTGCACATGTGTATACGTATGGCTCGAGAGGCTCATCTATTTTGTCTGCATATTCTGAACTCGTAGCCCTGTCATAGAACTGATGTCACTAGAAAGCTTCTTTGAGACCCAGAAATGACAGTTCTAATGAAATGACAGAAGCAGACTCATCCAATCAGGGTAGCAAGGCCAGGCCCGTGTGGGTTCCACTCCACCAAGTAACTACTAGTACATCCACTTGGCCCCAGCTCTGTTTCTCCATCACCCACAGGCCTTTTCCCCTTTCTCAGAAGAGGAAGCAGAGGCTGCCACTCCTGCAGGCAATGGGGATACCTCACAGGACATGTTTGTCACCCTATACCGCGTGGGGATTATGGATATGGCACAGGTGCCTGTGTGGTATCTTACTGCCTACAAGTGAAACCGAGGCTACAGTGGCCATGCTGAGACTCACCTAGGTCCGAAGCTGGCACCTCCCCTTTCAGTTCAGCATCTCCCGAGGCCCTCCACACCCAAATCTGCACCCTTCCCCATGGCATCCATCACAGCCATAAGTTTATGTGGACTCTTGCAT
>LOEQ01000119.1:606595-617901 GCA_001685075.1 Bramus lutescens | reverse complement strand
CGTGCGGGAGCTGGGCCGGACGAAAAGCAGGCCCGCTCCCCTCATTACTACACTTGTCTATTAAAAATCAGGCTGGGTCTGGCAGCACAGACCTCTAACCTCAGCTACATAAGAGGCTGAAGCAAGAGGATGGCAGATTTAGGTTCAAGATCCACCTGCATAACTCATGAGGTTTTGTCTCAAAAGTGAAACTGTGCAAAGAGTGCTGGGTACAGCTCGATACAAAAGCCATACCTAGTGTGTGCAGGGCCCACCACTCCACTCCCAGAAAAGTAATGAAGGAAGGGAACAGAGTGAAGGAAAGGGAAGAAAAAATTTTGGTGTGTGCCCACCTGCAGAGCTGTCAGCTGGGAATGTGGGAGATGCAGGGCAAAGCTATTCAGAAGGAGAAGCAAGTACATGTTGGGGCAAGAAGAAGGGGGTCAGGAAAAGGGAGGCTGGACCCTGAGTCCTGGGTGCCGTCATGAGCAGACTTTGGTGGAAACCAAAGCTTACCACCAGGGTGCCCTGAGAAGCTGCACTGGGTCACACAGAACTGAGTAGTGGGTAGCAGCACTGGGATGGCTCCCCCTAGCCCAGATGCACCCTAATGCAGGGTGCGGAGGGACATGGGCAGGAAGCAAACACCCCACATAAATACCCTGTTCTCAGAAAGTGTGGGAAGTCCCCAAGGAAGAAACAAGGGGGTGGAAATGTAAGCAACAGGCAGGAAATCTGGGCTCAGGCAAGGAGGCAGGAAGGCTGGCTAGTCTCAAGGGCCAAAGCCTGGAGTCCTTTAGTGTGTGCTTGTTACACTTACTTATTTAGGGTATATGCATTCATTTTTCTTTGCCTCGCTGGCCTGTCAGATTCCACAGAAGGAGCCCTGTCACTGCTCCGAGGTCCACACCTCTTCAGAGGCACAACCAGGGCACACAGCTGCAAGTTAGCTGCTCTTTGAAGGCACTGGATAAATGCCTACAGCAGAGGCTCAGCTTTCCACAGAGCTTGCAAAGGGTTCTAAGAATGTTCACTCCTTGGGCCCAGCCGCTTGGACCATCAGATAGAACTAAGCCCTGTCCTTGGGGCTCAAAAGGGTGCCAGAATGTCCACTGCTTCCTGGTTATAAAAACATGGCAAACCTTTGATATACAAGACCGCATGCAGGGTGTCACATTCATCTTGGGGGTGGAGGGGCATCCTCTCAGACCCCAGTTGAGGTGGCTGAGCAGGGCAGCTCACGCTATAGGAAAGGGCTATGTAGGGAGCTCCAGGTGGCCACAGTAGAGTTGTCACAGGTGAAAATCACAGATGTGCTCTCTAGAAAGCTCTGTCTACCCCTCAGGTCCTGTAACTTTCTTCTCAGAGGAAATGCCTGGTGCCAAGACCTACAGATGACAGCCACCTCCTCAGAATGTCAGAGAACCAGACAAGGCTGGTAAGGTCCTACCATATCACCTGGCCACTGCAAGACATAAACACATACACACCATACATATAGTACACACCAAGCAAATATACACTCCAAACATATCACACACAAACATCACACATACACAAATACCACATGTCTACATAAAAACATACTACACAAAATATGCTCATACACTGACCAAATACCTCCTACATACTGCATACACCACACTCACACAAACATATCACATACTCTTAGCAGAATAGAACACATATGATATATACAACATATACATACACACTATATGCACAGACATCACATGCACACATAACCAGGCCAAGCATGGGGAATCCACAGGACTGACCCCTATGGAACAGAACAAGGTGCTCGAGGTCATCCCTAACCATGATAAAGAGGTTGCCTGTACCTGGTGACCAGAGTTAGCAGCTGAATTTCCGTGTCAGATAAGCAGGGGAGCATGGGAACTGGGTGACCCAGTGACATGCAGCATCTGAACTGAAATCAGCTTCTAGTATGCAACCAATCTCCAAACCTGGCCCGTTGGAGAGCAAGTACCTGACACTAAAGGCTAGGCATGGCAGAGACTGGGACAGGGCATTCAAGATGACAGTGGGCAAGTAATGGCTGCTGTGGACATGAGAATTCAAGTGAGACTAGCTATTAAATCTGAACTACCATGGCATCTCCTGTACTGTGGACAGGCACAGACAGACATTAGTACAAGGCTATAACTGAGTCTGCCCTGATGGAGTACAGAAACTGGATTTCCACTAGGATGCTGGCTATTTTGCTTCATGAGCTCCACTTCAAAAGACCCAGATCCAGTATTCTTTAAGCACTTTAAGTACTAGGCTTCTGTGGCTACATGAGCCTGCAGCTGAATGCCAGACACACACACACACACACACACACACACACCTGTAAAGGACACATACAGAATGGGAGGCAGCCAGCCGCATTCAACCTGTTCACAAAGGATGTGCCTCTGGGTTGGAGATATGGCCCAGTAGGTGAAGTGCCTGTCATGTAACATGACAGCCTGAGTTTGGATTTCCAGTACAAACATAAAAGCCAGGCATGGAAGTGGTGCAGCTGTGACTTCAGTATTGGGAAGCAAAGAAAGAGAGATCCTAGGTTCGCTGGTCAGCCAGGCTAGCACAATGGCGTGTTCCAGATCAGTGAGAGACAGTCTCAAACACTAAGATGACAAGAGATGAAGATACCTCCTCTCTCTCTCGCTCTCTCTCTCACACAGAGAGAGAGAGAAAGAGAGAGAGAGAGAGAGAGAGAGAGAGAGAGAGAGAGAGAGAGAATGGGCACCTCCTGCATGGCACTGTATGCCCAATACACTCAGAAAGGCCCAAAAGCATATTTGGGTGTTATGTTAACTTAATGCATGTGGACAGAAAATATTTCCTTTGGCTCAAAATCCTCAATTTCACAAAGCTCATAAAAATTCAGAAGTTCTCACTGGGTGGCAGTGGCACACACTTTTAATCCCAATAGTCAGGAGGCAGAGGCAGGCAGATCTCTGAGTTCAAGGTTAGCCTGGTCTTCAGAGTGATTTCCAGGGCAGTCAGAGCTACACAGAGAAACCCTATCTCAAAAAAACAAAACAAACAAATCAGAAGTTCTATATGGCAATTCCTGGAGAAGAATGATCCTACTGACATGGCTCCTCATATTTCAGCCTTGGGCCACCTTGCTTCCAGGTAGAGCAGCTGCCCAAAACATTTTGGCATGTACGAGCAATGACTTAGCCTCATTAAGCATCCAAATACCTGTTCATAATTGTTTAGAGCCACCGAGACCTGAATACCTAGAAGTTTGCACTATTCAGTGTCTGCAAGCAGCCAAATGCCAGGGAGTAAATGGGTGGTTCTTGCAAGAGCCAGTATCTGTGAGCAGTCATTGACATCTGTCAATATTCAGGAACTTGCTTGCCAGCAACCATGTAGTGTCTGTAAGTACCCTAGCATCTCTAAGGAATCATGTCATCTTGACCAAGTGTGGATTCCCTACTGGAAGTCATCCTAGCACCTAGTCCTACAGAAGCTTAAGCTTATCTTCAGAGCCACACAGGAGCCATCACTGGGTAAAGAAGGGGTACTTAGCATGTCCAGAACTGACCCATACACTACCCTCAGCTTGTGATAAAGCTGAACACTGGGGTCCCCCAGTACACACTGGGGTCAAGGAATGCAGCTGGTGACAGGATGGCCCCATTGTTCTACACAATGGTCTCTGCTCTTAGGGAGGATCTACTGGACCCAGGAGTGTAAGAAAGGAGCCCCACTCACCCCACCCCCAGCCCCACTAAGGCTGGGCAGAGCCTTTAGCTCCCAGGCCCTCCAGGGGCTGAGGACAAAGCAGGATAGGCTAAAGTACTGTGGGGGTGAGGTCACAGTGGAAAAGGGGCAGGCTGTACCAAAAGAGTGGGGCTATCCCCCCTCAGTCTTCAGTATGAAGAGGCCTGTGGCCAACAGCTGTGGGACAAGGAGACTCACCCCCACACCGGTGTCTAAAAACTTCTCTAGAAGGAGCCAGACAGTGCACACCCACAGCTGATTTCCTTGCCTACTTTGCTTCTCTTTTTCTTTTTTGTGTGTTTGTTTTGTTTAGTTTTGTGAGACAGAGTCTCGCTGTGTAGTCCAGGGTGACCACAAATTTATGTCAATCTTCCTGTCTCTGCCTCTTGAGCAGGTGTGCACTACCACACCCAGCTTACTTCATTTCTAACTATAAAAGTGTTAGGTCTCATACTTGGGACAAATAGCTAACTGATGTGCCCATTAACACACCAAAGCAGACACTGGCAGTTTCAGCCTCTCCCAGAATCCCCATGAACAGTTACAGAGACATCCTGGCAGGCATATGCCACCCCCTACCCTAAACTTACCAGCCCAGGGCCAGGCCCTCCTTCCTCCAGCTTCTCTGATTCCTACATAACCCAGCCATTTTGGCTATGCCAGTCTCTTTGTCTCTTGGCCTCTGGGTCTCTGGGTTCCCAGGTATGCTCTCTTCTCTTCCTCTCGGTCTCCCTCATATCTACAACAAACCTTCTCCTCATCACGTCCTGAATTCATTTTTTTTTCATTGAAAAAGTAACACGAGGGGCTGGAAAGATGGCTCAGTGGTTAAGAGCATTGCCTGCTCTTTCAAAGGTCCTGAGTTCAATACCCAGCAACCACATGGTGGCTCACAACCATCTGTAATGAGATCTGGTGCCCTCTTCTTGCCTTCAGGCATACACACACAGACAGAATATTGCATACACAATAAATAAATAAATAAATAAATAAATANATAAATAAATAGATAGATAGATAGATAGATAGATAGATAGATAAATAAATATTTTTTAAAAAAAGAAAGAAAAAAGAAAAAGTAACACAACTGATCTGGAAAACCCACTGGAAAGTATAAACATGCTTGAGAGAAAGTATCATAACCTTTTAAACCCTTCATTTTCAAAAATAAAACTTTAGTGCTAAAATATTAAATTTAAATATTTTAAAACTGGAGCTTGTTTTAACTAATTAATAGCAGCTGTCACCCTTACTAATAAATACAGCAAGTCATTTAATGTAACATTGTAAACATTTCCCCAATCATTAAAGCTACTGTAAACACACTATTGGCAACTGGATAATTTCCCATTGTGTGTGCACACAGCCATTTATTTAATCACCCATCAGTTCTATCATTCCTCAGCCTAGGAGTCTTGATTTATTAAATGAATATTCACATGTCTTTGCATGTACTATAAAACCACCCTGTGGGTTTTTAGATCGTCCGGATATAGGACAGGGTCTCTTTAAAAATCTGAAGCAGGCTCCCGAGCATCTATTCCAGTGGTTTCTAAGGAAACCAATTGTATGCAGATGTAGAGCAAATACTCTTCCCAGAAGCCTTGGGAATTAAAGCCTTCTCCCTGGATAAAACCCTCAGAGACAGCAAACAACCCTAACTGGAAAGCAAATGCAGTCCAAGGTCCTATGAGCAGAGATAAGGACTCTAGACCAAAGGAGGTGAGCTTACTCTCAGCCCTGGGCAAGGGACAGACCCTGGGGACAGCTATGTCCTGTGGCTCTTGCAGTCAGAAGACCTCTGACAGCCCCAGGAGATCCCTGTTGCTAAAGGGTGAGCTCTATGACTCATCTTGCTGGAATTTTCTACCACTTATTCTCTGACCCTTTTCAAAGCCATGAAAGATAAGAAACACAAAGATTCGTAGAGATCTGGCTCATGAGACCCCCTCTCCAGATGGGCTTTGCCCCTGACTACAAGAGGTACAGCTTCCAGACTGGAGCAAGTGGTACTGGGGGAGGACAGTGACTCCTGGTGGCACATTCCATGAGAAGGTGATTGGTCAGAAGTCTAGAACTGGCAGGACTGGAGTGGGCTCTCTGGGATAATAGCCAGGAAACAGAGAGCTATGGCACACAGGATGGGCCAGGGCTCTGCAGCCTTCTGACGCCGTGAAAGATCTCACCATTTACAGTCTTCACAACTGTGGTATGGTGGGGCATGGCTCACTCATAGGGCCAGGAGCAGGTGGCTGACAGCAGGTGAGACACCTAGCCACATCTCAGGTAATTAACACCAAGGGACATATGATGAGCAGACACAGACACACACACATAGCAGATGAAGAACGAAGTCTGGTTCCTGAGTCCTGGCCATCAGAGGGGTATTCAGGGACTATGGGGTACTGTGTGAGGGGTCAAGCAGTGGACAGTGTTTCCAGATGGGCTCGTGGTGACAATGAATCCCATGTGTGAACAGTCCATTCGGGCTGGTCAGTCACTGTCACCACCCATCCTGTGGTGGTCTCACCAAGTCACCATCACAAACCTCCTCCAGGAGTGAGAAAAGCAAAGCCATGAAATCCCAGAAACCTGAGGCCAAGAGCAGGGCAGCTGGGACTGGAGAAATGGCTTGGTGGTTAAGAGCAGAGAACCTTGGTTAGATTTCCAGCACCCACAATGCAGCTCACAATCATAACTCCTTTTACAGGGGATCTGACACCTTCTTCTGACCTCTGTGAATACCAGACATACATGTGCATAAACACACAGACAGGTAAACATTCACATATAGAAAATAATAAATAAATCTAAATTTAAAAAAGAAAATCAGAGGAGCTGCTCCAAGTGGGAAAGCAACCTGAGGTATCCACAGAGCCCCCTCCTGCCACCTATTCCAAGGTGACAGGACTGGGGATTTCCCAGAACAAGAACACTCTGAGGTGATCCTGGTGAAGGATGAAGACAAGGTTTTGACACACAGACTTCTGGGTAAAGACCCAAATGTTCAAAAGTAAAGATGCCAGGGCCATTTGGAGGTGAGGGGGATCCAGAACAGACTGAGGAGTTCCAGTGGTTCCTGTGTCCCCACACCCACAACCCTAACAGCACTGCAGACAAGGAACAAACCTGGGACCCAGGTAACTTGCAAGGTCCCCAGGGAGGAGCCGGACTAAAGGCAGGAGGCACACCACAATCTGATGGCTGTAGCTTAGCAGACTGTGGCAGCCAACCAACACTGCCTGTCTTATGTCTGGGGTGTTCTCAGATGGAAAGTGACTTCTGTTACAGTGATTTCCTTCAGAAAAGCATCTCAAGGGAAGGAACATTGGGCCACAAGAGATGGCAAAGCCCCTGGTCCTCACAGCCACTGTCTATCACACAGTGCTGGTTTCCCACTTGTTAAAAGTGGAGCTTGAACCAAATGCTCCCAAGACGGCTGCCCTATGACATGGTAAACCAGCACCCAACAGAGAGAGGTAAACTTGTACCCAATGGAGAGTCACAGCCAAATCAAGCTGTCTCAGAGTCCTGCTTTTACCAGATGAGACTCCACAGACCCACAGAGTTAATTCTCTCCTTCCTAGAAGGTGAGATGCAGAAGAAACTGTGAATAGGAAATGCACCCAGGCTCACAAACTGTTGTCTGGCCACTGTCAGGACCAGATGGTCACAGGGTGGAGGGTGGGTTCATGACCCATATCTCAGCAGACCAGAAGTGTGTGTTGATGTCACCATGATACCTGCCAAGTGACACTGGATCCCTCCCCTGACTGGCCCTGAGAGCTGTCAAGGTGTCACACGGGTGTCTTGACATACCTGGGGAGAAGCAGCCCCTCAAAGGCAAAGGGATCCTCAGATCCAGCCTATGCTGCTGTCTCACCTTCCACAGTCATAGGACAGAGTCAGGGAGGTCACCATGACAGCTGGAGGGGCAGAGAGTACAAGCGCAATTACACCTCCAGGGTGGTGTTAGCAGAAGGGCCTGTGAAGAGGGCCGCAGAGTCAGTCAGCCCAGGCTATGGGCAGCAATGATGGATGTTGGCTTCTATTCTAACAGTGAAGAATGTGAACATTCAGGGAAACTGAGTGCCATGTATACACCTTTCTGCACACCAACCTTAAATGTGTAAGGAAGGGCTGGGTCACAGCTCAGCTGGTTGAGCACTTGTTTAGCAAGTACGAGTCATGGCTTCCATCCTTAGTACCATTTAAACAGGGCTTAATGGTTCATGCCTGTAATCTCAGCTCTTGGAAGGTAGAGGCAGAAGCACCAGGAAAAACATTCCAGGTCATCTTCAGCTATACAGCAAGTTTAAGGCCAGCCTGGGCTAATTTGAGACCTAGTCTCAGAGGGAAAGGTGGAAAGTGGATAGAATTTGAAAAAACAAAAGTGAGTTTAGACCTTGGGGCACACATGACTCAAATAAAGAAGAAACAAACAGGTGGGAAGCAGCCAGCCCAGACACCTCACGTTGAACCTGTTGGCTCTGTTGCCAACGGAAAACATCAGGACTGTGGGTAGAATGCCACAGCTCCGGGGAAGAAGAATTTAAATGTGGATGAATGGCAGCACTAGGTAATTACAAAATAAAACTATAGCGACAGACATCAAAAGTTCAGCTGCCGAGGGTGTAGCAAAATCAATATGACCTGTGGTCATCTGACAATCTAAGGTTCTATAGCCTTCGATTCTACACCCTTAGTTCTTGCCATTTATGTGGCAGACACAGCTACCAACATGCACTGAAGTGGACAAGCCCAGGTCTCTACTTGGCAGCACTACAGGCGCTCAAATGAGAAAAAAATATTTTGGGGTGGGGCCTGTCCTGTCCCTGGGTGCCACTGTGTCTGCCTCACAGCAAGTGGTAAAGGCTGAAGACACTTTATCACAACCTGGGGTGCTCCCAGCACCTGCATGATGAGACCAGAACTATAGATACTACAGTACATAGCTCAGCCCCTACTCCAAATCATCCTCTAGTCCAGAATGTCAACAGCACAAAACTGAGCATCCCTGGTCTACCACAGACCTCATTTCCCTAGATGGTATCCCCTGGGGGACAGTTTCAATGATTAGAAAGTTTCTCAACTTGAACACAAATTCTCCTGTTTAAAGCTGCTATCTCCACACCTGAACCTGTTCTCAGAGCCTTCCCAGTTCTGCAGATGAGATGGCGCTGTGTGGGAGGAACTGAAAGAAGATCCAAGAGACATGGGTACAAAGCAGGAGTCCCAGCCCTGGCGTCCAGGGCCCCTGGAAGAAGCTTCAGTCACTCACTACCCAAGAAGATCCACAGGTTGCCAGGGATAGCCCTGTACATAAATCCCATTAGGCCACTCCCAGAACTGCCTTCAGGGCCTCATTAAGCATTAGAGTTCAAGAGGTAAGAGGGAAAAGACATTAGCCAAGCTGGTTCTGTTCTCACAACACTGAGTTATTCTCAAATTTGCCTGTGTCTTAAGTTGAGAAGGGCTGCATCTGGCCCAGGCAGTCCACATACCCTTACTTCTGTCCACCCTTCCTCCTTGCTCTTCCTTTCTTTCTAGATTCTTATTTGATTGTTTTAAGTTACATGTATATGTGTCTGGGTCTGTGGATGAGAATGGACATGTGATACAGATTTGCCCATGGAGTCCAGGAGATGATGTTGGTCCCCTAGACTGGGGTTATAGGGAGCTGTGAATCAGCCACATGGGTGCTGGGTAGTGATACTGGAGTCCTCTGCCAGTGCAGTCCAAGTTCTCAACCGCTGAGCAATCTCTGCAGTCTGGGACAGTCACAGCTCCTTACCAGAGCTTAGCTCTCCAAGGCTGACACCAGGCACATCCAGAGCTGACCACTTCTAGCCTGCAGCTCTAGAGTGTTTCAATCTGCCCTGAAGCTGTGACTCTGGGACCCATCCCAGCTGTGTGGCTCAGAAGTGGGAGAGACAAGGCTCAAATACAATTGCTACCCAGGCCATGAGGAGCCACCCAGGAGACTGCCCAGCAGCTGGATTTCCTCCAATCCAGAGAACACAATTGCAAGGCCTGATCAAGATCCCCAGCAGGCAGGGAACAGACCAAGGAGGCCAGCAGGCATCAGTCATAGAAGAGCACTGGGAGACTGGGGTAAGTAACACTGTACCATGAGAACATCAATGCCAAAGGCAGCTACTGTCTCCACTCTCCAAATAACAGTAGTGGGCTCAAAGCCAGAACAGAGCCTGGCAGATCTTCCAAGGGGGAATCAGGATGGCTGGAGGAGACACCTTCTTAGTTGATCTTTCTACTACAGAGGAGCTCACGGTGAGCTCCTCTGCCATTCATCCTTCACCCTGGGAGTTCTTCATCTCTCACCCCAGGAAAAGCAGCTATCTAGATGAACAGACTCCAAGCATGGCCAATTCAGGATGCCTGTACCCAGCTGAGATTCAGGGACCACCATGCATAAATGTGTAGTCACCAGGCATTGCCAAGGGTGGCAGACAGGTCTCACAGGCTGCCCTCCAGTCCTGGCTTTTGCCAGCACAAGTAGTGGGGCCATGATTCAGGGGACCTGGTTGGCTGGTTTCTTCTGAACAGCCTCATACCCAAGGGCCACTGGGAGTTGCCGCAAGATCAGGGTGGCATCAGAGGTGCCCAGAACCATATGCAAAGCGTTGGCAGGAAAAGCTGCTCCCAGGGGGTAGTCCTACAGCACCTGTCACAGGCAGCTGGGCAGAGGGTGGCAGAATTCTGTCTCCTTTTAGGCAGAGACACCACAGGCGCTCAGGGTGACAAGCCCTCACACTTAAGGGGAAGGGTCTCAGTGGGGACCCTTGTGCTATGTGACCTGCAGCTTGTGAGAACACAGAGTAGTCTCCACTCACCAAGCTTACCACATCCCTTCCTCAGCATTCATCTACAAGACTGTCTTAAAACACAAATTCTGGATAGTTTCCGGATCTCAAGGGTCTCAGAGTTCCAGTTCATAGTCTTTCCCATAGGGAAATGGGGCCTAAATGGGAGAGGCAAAATCACAGAGTCACAGAGACCTTCAGCCTGAATGTTTGTCTGCTCCCGAGGTCACCACCACACTTCTGGACTATTGGGCCAGGGTTGCCGCTACAACCTGGTAGCCCAGGTAGGGCACATCAGTCCTCACTCAAACACTGATACCTGCCCAAATGTTGGCCTGTTCCCAGCCCCGTGTTATGTATAAGAATAAGTGGTGCACATTGAATCCCACACACTAGTAGTGGGAGACTTGAACACTCCACTCTCACCACTGGACAGGTCTGTCAAACAAAAAATTAATAGAGAAATAAGGGAACTAACAGATGTTATGACTTAAATGGACTTAACAGACATCTATAGAACATTCCATCTAAACAAAAAAGAACATACCTTCTTCTCAGAACCTCATGGAACATTCTCAAAAATTGATTGCATACTAGGTAACAAAGCAAATCTCAACAAGTACAAAATAAAATTGGAGTAACCCCATGTATCTTATCAGATCACCATGGCTTAAAATTAGAATTCAACAGCAACACTAATTCCAACACAAACACATGGAAATTAAACAATGCTCACCTGAAGCATCAATGGGTCAAGAA
>LOEQ01000119.1:577680-591163 GCA_001685075.1 Bramus lutescens | reverse complement strand
GACCCGGCGAGGAGAGGGTGGCCCTGGGACGACAGGGGAGGCGAGCCCCGGAGCCCCCTGTCTCCGACTGCGTGAGCACAGTCCGCACAGCCCTGCCTCAGCCAGAAGCAACTCCTTGGCCTTAACTTTCTTCTGACCCCGAAGTGGGATGGACAGGGGGATTTTCCTCTTCCTGGGCCCGGCAGCTTCCCTCCCATCCCGAACTGCGTATGAGTTTACTGGCTCTTGAACAACCTCCCCTTCCCCTTCTTCCTAACTGGGGACTGCCTGGCTCCTTTGCGCGATCCGGTGAACTTTCTTGATGCTCCGGCCCCCAGAGGTGGAGGACAAAAGTCAGGGGACCCGAGATAGAGCTACTATGAGACACAGCTTACCTGGCAGTGGTGCCGCCCAGGAGCCTGCATTACAACCCTAGACCCCCAGACCTTAGGGGCGGAGGACAGTCCAGTGACTCGCATCTGAGCCACAGGATTGGGAAGAAGAAAAGGGGTTGTGTTGTCGCTCTCGCCCCTGCAGCCTTGCCCTGAACTGGCTCCCTAGTCTCACCTGTCCTGCTTAGAACTTGTTTGTTCATTTGCTGGTGGGATACGAGTGAGGGATCCTCTATCCCCTACCCAGGTCGCTTTTACGGAGCAGGGACACATACACAGTAAGAAACCTGTCTGCTAGATTTGCCTCCTCTCTGCTTGTCTCCCCCCCCACACACACACATAACACGTGGAGATGCTAGTCTCTGCAAGTGAGTTCAAGTCTCAGGCCTCCTCTTACCTTTTCAAGGCAGAGTCCTCAACATCCCTGCCCAGACTGCAGCTGCCAGTCAACCATTTGCTGCTCCATTGCAGGCTACTCAAGGAGATCCTCTCATTGAGCCAGAATCTGCCCTCAGCCACCCCCTGTCCCCCCAAATTTGTGAACCCAGGAACACAACTCAGAATCTGGCCCAGGGCAAACAGTGCTTTAGCTAAGAGCGCACATGTGGAAGGGGAGGTAGGAAAAATAACGTGGGAAGTTGGGAGCAGGTAAAGTACCCCTCCAAACTGTACAGAATGAGCTGGGTTCAAGTCACCTGCCTGAATTCTGGCTGTCACCTCTGGTCTGCTTTTTCCTGGTGGTTCTTCTCATGAGAAGACAACGAATAACTGTTAAGCCACTCTCCCTAAATCGCATCAGCACCAGGTGTGGACTCCTGCAACTAAAGGGTGGAGTCTATAAGAGACCCACAGTGAGACCTGTAGGGGGCAAACTCTATCTCCATTACCTAAAGGACCCTCCATTTCCCCAAGAGGTGGTGCTGATGCCATCTAGCAGAAGTGAAAACTGAAGCTCAGAGCAGTTAAATGCAGAAAGAGGAGTGGCCTGCCAAGGGTTGGGGCAGAGGGAGCAAGGGAAGAGCACTCCCCTACACACAAACCTGTGCCTCTCACCTCACCTTTCTCCCAGAAACCCTGCCTTCCTTCTGGTGGGGTACTGACCACTGGGTGCCTCCATCTATTCTCTCCACATTCTGATGTTCTCTCTGGCAGGTAGCTGTGCCCACCACAAGCTGTCCCTGTGCGTGGGGACAAGATACTTTCCTGATTCTCAGAGCTCTCCTGGGGTTGCTGCACAGTGCAGCAGCAATCAAACCCTAGCCCAGGCCCCGGCTCTAACTTCTGTTCTTTTCCCCCACCTCCTATCTTTAGGTGTTTATTGAGCACCTACTGTATGCTGACAGCCGTACACCATAGCTCAGAAGAGTCTCCGCTTTCCTATTCACCCTGAAGTAGAGAGAACCAGGGATGGACTTAGATTTGAGTAGACGGTGGAGGAAAGCAGGGAAAGGCTGAACAGGTGAGCCATCCACTGAGAACAGGACCCAGGAGAGGGGACAAGGAGGTGATAGTGAGATGTTCCTGCTGGCCATAAGAGGTGCTCCAAAGCAGGGCAGTATGGTCTGGTGGCCCCCTCTACTGGCGCTTCTGCCCCCTCCGCTGCTTAGGGCTCAGCTTCAGTTCTGCACATCACCACTCCATCCCAACTGGCCTGGCCTGTTGCCCTCTAAGGAGAACTGGCTCACAGCTACGTGTTCTCCACACCAGCCTTATCCCTAGGCACTCCAGTGGCACCATGACCTTGGTACTGCACAGCAGCCCAACTTCTAGGCATTAACAAGGCTCCCTACACTGTGGTACACTGAGCAACTCGATTGTCTTCCTTGTAAATACCAGGGTTTCCCAGAACCATTCCTGAAGAAATGGACCTTTCCTCCTGGAAAGGTACTGGCCTCCTTGTCAAGGTTTCCCCCAACCCCATTTATTTATTTAGTGTATGTGTGTGGCCACGCATGTGCCACAGTGTGTGTGTGGAGGTCAGAGAACAACTAACTATGCAGTAGTCAGTTCTCTCTCCCATGTGGACACCAGGGACTAAACTCAAGTTGTCAGGCTGGGTGGCGAGCACTTTACTGACTGAGCCGTCTTACCAGCCCCTCCCTTATTGTGAATTCTGACATGGGTGGGTTGTTTCTGGGCTCTTTGTTGTATCCAGATTGTCAGTGTATCTTTTTATGCTGAGGTTACACAGTCTTGATGACTCTACTTTGTAGTAAGCTTTGTCATCAGGAAGTGTGAATCTTCTAATTCTTTTTTTTATAAGACTTCTAAGGCTATTTGGGCCATGGTGGTGAACACCTTTAATCCCAGCATTTGGGAGTCAGATGCAGGTGGATATCTGTGCATTCAAGGTCAGCTTGGTCTACAGAACTAGTTCCAGGACAGTCAGAGCTACACAGAAAAACCCAGTCTCAAAAATCAAAAACAAACAAAAACCAAACAAAATGAATTTTAGCATTTTTTTTCTTCTTAAATTTTTCTTGGGGCCAGGTAGAGGTATTTGTCATGCATACCTGGCAACCTGAGCTTGATAGGTTCTCCAGAACCTGCATTAAGGCCGATGAGAAAACTAACTCCACAAAATTACCTTCTGACCACCACACAGGTGCCGTGCCTTGTATACACACACACACACTCTTAGGATTTGTAAAGATTTATTTTTTCAAAAAAATGACATTTTGCTATGGATTTTAAGAAAATCTATAGGTTTTAATTTTTATTACTATTTATTTGTTTATTTTGGAGAAGATCAAATCAGGTTGTCAAGCTTAGCAGCAAGTGCCTTTACCTGCTGAGGCCAGCCCTATACAGTGCTTTTAAGTGGTTATGTATGAAGTTTTCTAATCTGTGAACACAGTCTGTCTTTCCATTTAATTACTCTGAGCAAAATTTGGTCATTTGCCTCGCTTCCTTGGTTTATTCTTTTTGTTGTTTGTTTTGTTTTATTTTATTTTTCGAGACAAGTTTTCTCTGTGTTGCTTTGGAGCCTGTCCTGGAACTAGCTCTTGTAGACGAGGCTGGCCTCGAACTCACAGAGATCTGCTGGGATTAAGGATGTGTGCTACCACTGCCCACTTATTTATTCTTGAGTAGTTTTTTGTTAACTATTTCTTTATTTCTACCATTTACTTAATGTGTGTTTGTAAATATCTGTATGTGTATATGGGGTACAGAGGACAACTTGGAGGAGTTGTTCTCACCTACTATGTGTATCCCAGTGTTCAGATTCAATCAAGTTTCAGAAGCAGGCACCTTTATCTACAGAGGCATTGCACTGGTTCATTGACTATAATATATAACAGTCCTCTTTCTTCTTTTTCTTTTTTTTACTTTTTATTCTATGTGTATGGATGTTTCCTACATGTATGTCTGTACATCAGCTGTGTGCCTGGTGCCCATGGAGGCCAGAAGAGGGTATCAGATCTCCTTAGACTGGAGTTACAGGCTATTGTTATCTACCAAGTGGGTGCCAGGACCTCTGGAAGAGTAGTCAATGCTTTTAACCACTGAATCATCTTGTTGGCAACCCACCCCTTTAAATACAGTCTCTTGTGATGTAGGCTGACCACCAGCTTTGGTAGCTGACCGTGACCTTGAATCCTGTATCCTCCCATCTCTATCTCTTCAGTGTATAGCTTATAGTCATGTACCACCACACCTGGCTTTTGGGGTGCTGGGACTGGAATCCAGAACTTCATGCAGCTAGGAAACACTTCACCAACTGAGCTACATCTTTAGCATTAGAATTCTCATGTATTTGTTTATTTTAGGTTATTCATTCTTAGTGTTTGGAAACAAAACTGACTTTCCATGTTGATCTTGTATACTGCTCTTTACCAAAGCCATGTATTTTAACAAAAGGTGTTGTGTGAGGGTGCACACACATGCATGTATACTGTTTAGAGCTATCCTGGATGTATGTGCCCTGCCTAACTCCTACCTGTCCTCCAAATGATCCCCTAGCGTGTCTCCCCTGGTAGCTGGGAAGTTTTCACTCACTCTGCTGTTGTTCCTGGAACCTTCCGCCCCTTCTAGCTCATGTTTTTACATGGATTCCTTTTAACTTGTGTGTTTATATAACTGTGCTCCTGCTCTCCCCATTCAGGTGATGTCTCACAGCCCCAGAGAACTGTGCCTTCTGCAGCAGGCTCAGTGCCAGTCCCTGTAACTCTCCTGGAGTGAGCAGACAAGGCATCAAAGACTGGATGGGCCTCCCTCTACCCAGGGAAAATCAGGTCTTTTGATCCAGATGCATGGGTTTTGGGGGGCTTTGTGCAAGACTCACTGTGGTACTCGGTTCAGACCTTCAGTCTGAAATCCCATCTACAAAAGCACGACCCACTGTGGTTCTGGCTCCTTAGGTGTATTCATTGTCCATGGAACCACAACCATTCACATTCTACCCTGGGCCATTTCCAATTCCAGAAGCCAGGGACAGGGGAGTAAGTTTAGGCCCTGGATGAGTAGATGTGACCCTGCCATGAGCTCAGAAACTTCTACTTACCAGGCATGAAAATCCCAGACCAGAGACTGGGTGCCCTGGAGAGCAGACATTTACCATCTCTGGTTCTGGAACCCAAAGGTCCCCAATCAAGTGTCTGCAGCGCTGCAGTCCTTTAGAGGTACCGGAAAAGGATCTATGTCTGGCCTATGTCCACCTTCCCATAGCTTCCTGGACTAGGACATTGTCATTCCTGTCTTCCCATGGCCTTGGCATTGTGTTTCTGTGTCCAAATTCCCTTTTTTATAAGAACACCAGTCATACTGGAAAAGGGCCCATCCTATTCCAACATGACCTTGTCCCAACTCCTCAGCTAACTGCATCTGCAGAGGCCTTATTTCCAAATAATATCACATTCTGAGATCCTAGGAGTCATGTCTTTGTTCAAAGAGTTGGGAGAAGGGGGCATGGTTCAAACCCTAATAAAGGGTGCTACATCTTTACAGAAAGCTTCCACATGGCTTCACTGGAGGGCCTCCAGGTCACCTCAGTCTGAGCCATATCCATAACTTCCTGGAAGAGCTCATAAGGTGATGACAAGGGCCTGAGCACACTAATGTGGTTCAGGAGATGGCAGAGCAGTACCCACATTCAGGGAGCCATGTGTGGAGGATATAGGCAGGGTTAGCAGACCCACTAGGGACAGGCCCATGACAAAAAGACCTCTTCCCTTTCTACTCCACCACATGAAGGGCTAAATAGCAGAAAACATGTTACTAAGATATCATGGGGAAAGGTAGGCGGAGAGGGGAACAGTAAATTAGCACATTCTCAGAGCTGGTCACTGGGGCTTGCAAGGAGAGTTGGGATAGCCAGGCTTTGAGTTTTTTTTTGTTGTTTTTTTTTTTTGGTGTTTTGGTTTGGTTTTTGGTTGGTTGGTTTTTTTTAATTTATTTTTCTTTTCTGAGACAGGGTTTTCTGTGTAACCCTGGCTGTCCTGGAACTCACTCTGTAGACCAGGCTGGCCTTGAACTGAGTGATCCAGGGACAGGCTAACTTTTGTCCATCTAAGTGATGTGTGGCTGAAGGTATAGACAGGAATTATTCATCATTCTCTATCACAAGAATGAGGCTACATTAACCATAACCATCAAGATGTTTACCCTCCAGAGGATCAAGGTCATATAAATGAAGGCCAATTTTTGCCTGTCAAAATTGGCAAGTCACCATCAGACTGGCGTTGCCAGGCAGCTGAGCCTGTTCATACAAACAGCTCTACCAGAAGCAACAAGGACTCACCTACCGAGTTGCATATCCACCCCTCACTCCATCTCCTGTCCTCATAGTTTGCTTATTAAATGTGAACACTTGTGTTGCTCCCCCATTTTAATGGAAATGCTTCAAGGTGCAGGCCTTGTGCCTTGCCCTTTGTAGGGGAAAGCAAGGCCTGGTAAAGGTGCCACACAAGAACCTTAAACTCATAAGCAGAATGTCCCCTCTGTGCTGAAGAGAAAAAGAAAATACATATGACAACAAAAAAGAAGACCCAGTGTTCACAATAGTTGTTTCAAGATGATAGAGTTACAGCAAAAATCGTAAGTTTCTTTCTAAAAGATGCTACCAAGAGCATCAGACCAACCACAATCTGCCATCCGACCAGGAACAACACCAGACTGAGTTCATCTTTGGTGGGTATAAAGCCTCAGACTTGTTCCTGAGTTCTGGCCAGTGCCACATATGAACAAAGTCCCCTGAAATTCCGGTGGTGTGTGAGGAACAGTATGTCTCCAGCAAAGTGAGGGTCCAGTTCCATATCCAGAACGCTCTCCCTCATGCTCAAGGCCTAAACTTCCAGTCGTTAAGGTGGAAGCCTACCCTGGAGCCAAGAATGATATCTTAGGCTCTAAACACATGCAATCCAAGTAATAAGAAAGCAGGGGAAAGGATGCCAGAGGGGAAATCCTTGAGATCCTGTCCTTGGGACTTTATGGTGCACCCCTCAGTTTAAGCCAGAGGCCATTCTGGTCAGTTAGCTGTCCCCAGGCCAGGAGGATCCAGAATAGTGAGATTTGTGACTAAGACTCTGCTAGGGTGCATATTCAGAGTTAACAGTCTTCCCCTACTTGTGCTGCTGGGCTGTTCTATTGGAATCCAGAGTGGACTGGACTTGCTTCTCACTGGCCACCGGGACCTTGACTTTTGTATAGGCCCGGCTACCAAACACAGCCAAAGGTTCTGGACCCCTGATATGGGCAACAGGTACCGAGGTTCACTGTCCCCGACACCCTGGAGACCAAATTAATAGAATCGGACAGGAGGTATTCTCCCAGGTATTCTCCCCCGTGATTTGGAGGCCACGGCATAGTAGAAAGACGACGACTGGTCGGGATCCCAGTGGCTGGGTCTCGGGTCCTTCCTGAGGCCTACGGAAGCCACGAGTAGCGGAAAACATCTAGCGTAAGGCCGTAGACGCGGCTCTTTAAGTAGCAGGGTCTGACCAACTGAGCAGGCGCAGTCTCAGGCCTCGTCACGCGGTTCCGCCCTGGCGCAGCAGCGTGAGGGGCCAGGGCCTTGGNACGCGCTGCAGGCACTTCCTGGCCACTAAGCCAGGCACACCTAAACCAGGCTGAGGGAGACTGAGGTAAAGACTCACAAAAAGCAGCCACACTTGTAACTCCAAGTTTAAGAAAGATTTAGTCCAGATCTTACCCTCTTAGGCCTTTATAAAACTCACTTTTGACTTAGCCTGATTGATCGGAGAATGTCTTTAATGGAACTCAAAACATTGTGCTCAGAATCTTCATATTAATCTCTTATGTCTCTCTAGAATTACTCTGACAGGGCACGGTATTTCTGAACTTTTTGTTATCTGACGGAGCTCTTCGTAAGCTACCGCAATTTGAATTAAACCTCTGTTAAATTTATGCTTTCATCAGTGAATATAAAAGCCACACCATACTTTATACTAAAAGAATAAAGATTTTTATTAAGCATTGTAAGTTGCATTCAATAGCCTCCGGATACACCACACCACAATCCATCGACAGTCAATCAGACCCAACAGCAGTTCATTCTTCACAATCCATGAGTTAGGGCATAACTCCCTTCAACTTACAGTAAGATCCTACTTAGCTCTTGCGGGCAGGGGCTGGGGAGTTACACCTCATTTCTGATCACTAATGTGATGAAGAGCATCGGAAGTATATGAAACGTAAGAAGTGATTCTGATTCAAAGTACATTGTTTGGAAACAGTAACAAAACATCAAAATGATAGAAGTATACCAGTTTCTACTAAATTCCTGATGGGAAACTTCTCAAGAACAAGCAATCTGTTTCCTGCTACAGAGGGGAGGGGTGTTTTGTTTTTTAAGATCAAAGGGGTTTTTTTCTTCACAGAATTTCATATTTTGCTAATATGAAGGCATAAAACAGCAACAAAGAACAGTAATGCACACAGCAGTGAGTACACCAGGGTAATGTTGATATTCCAAACGGCTAGATAATTTTGGGGGTTTAGAATAAATGCAACAGAGGTCAATAATCACTAAATTTTAAGGTTAGAGCAAGATCAGTCAATGACTAAACAGAGTTAACATCTTTTATAGGACTATTACTGATTATTAGCGTTTTTGTTTTGCAAATGGGCACATACTGGTAAGAATGGAAGAAAGGACAATAACATGCATAATATTAACTACACACTTTAAAAATTATGGACCATGCAGAAGTTTAGCTCAAGTAGTAGCACTAATGGTCTACATCCGATCAAAACCACATAGCTCATTGATCACAGATGCATGGTGTATTAGTCACGAAGTTTCAGAACACATTGTGTTGATTTTGAAAGGTCATTTGCATCTTCTATGATTTCAACTTTATCTCCATTGAACTTGCTTGTAAAGTATGTATGATGTACTGTGTATTCAAAATCAGCACAACAGCAGTTTACTCTATAATTTTTTTAGTTTTGATAGTTGCACTTTTTTTAAGACAAAAGAACCACATCAACAGTGATGAAATTTAAGTAAGAAAGAAAAACTGTGGTTGTGCCTTATTTCTTTCATAATCATAAAAATCAAAGCCTTAAAACAAAGCTTCATTGTGAAACAGTAATGCAAAAATCAAATATAATGGCATACATATGGTGCCAAATGCTAAAAATTATATTTTAAGCTATATATACTTAAAGACTGCCAAAATTTGTTTTCTTTATAGTTCAAGAAACACAACTCTAGGCTTTTGTCATAACCAGTTAAAACTTTGTGTACTTCATTTTAAGTGCGGGAGTCAAATGCTCTTCATTTTCTTTCTCCTTTTTTGTTTTATTGTAGCATTTTGACTACAACTGGTTAAAACTAAAAAAATGTGTTGTTTTAAATCTCTGATATCAAAGAGGGATCTGAATTTCCAAAGTCCTCATTTTTCTCTTACGGAAAGGACAAAATGTACATAACTGCAGGCTCTCTTTCTCTCCAGATATTCCTAAATCCTTACCCTTCCAGCATCCTTCACCCTCTATAAAAAATAAGTTTACTCTTCTTTATTTAAGACAGCTGCCTCCAGAGCAGCCTCCCTGCGGCAGGTGCTGTCTGTACTTAGTGCATTTAAGTGAGGATTTGTATTGCACGTCTTAGAGTCATTGTTCAAGGCACTTTCAGAGTGGCTGGGGGCCCTGGTGTTGCCTGTGCTCCCATTAAGTTGGGGCACTGGCTTCTCCTCGGCCATCACTCCGTTTTCAGCCAGGGACCCTTCTGAGGACACAGCAGAGGACTTGGATTCCCCAGATTTCGACTTCAGTTCTTTGGCCACTTCTTCTGCGGAAGCAGCATAAGGAGGCCGGCCCTGTTGAGAAGGAGAGGTGATAAGAGCTTTAGGTACAGAAGAGGCAGGGCTAGACTGGGGACAACATGGACGGACAGGGACATGGCTTAGCCATAATGCCTCAGCCAGAGAATTCAAAAGGAAAATGTGAGAGGCCAGGCCCTCGGCCTCTGTTCTGCTCAGCCTTCAACCATCTTTGCTAATTCCTTCTGTAGCCCCTTGCCTCAACATCTCTGCTGCTAATGTTTGTTTTAAAATGATAAAGTCCCACTTGGAGTGCTCTAACAATTTTACATAGTACCTAGTTATTTAAAGTTATAAGCACCTTTTAGAGTCTTCTTTGAAATGGAGGCTGTCCTCATACTTTCCAAAATGCATAGGTCTCAGAATGCACACGCCCCATCTTTACAGAGTAAAAAAAACACTGCCAGGCACCCTCAACACGAAGCAAGGTTGTATGAATAACAGCACAAGGGTTGGGAATGATCTCTTCTGGAGTGCGCCTCCTCCTCTAAGCAGGTTGACAAATAATTTCCCTAGAAAACAATGGACCTTGAGTCTGACACATTTCCCAACATAAGGCTCTCTGAGATGGTGATGCCTTCACCCTGATATGTGACAAAGACTGTGGCTTGGCAGTTTTCTGCTGTGAGCCTTCTTTCTCCCCTTAGAAACCAAGTTTCTAAGTCAACAAGTTATGACAATCCAGGATTATAAACATCCCTTAACACAAATGAGACTGAATGGCATATGGGAGCTGAAGGAAGGGTCACAGGGTGGGGAGTGACTGTCTATACAGTTCTATGGGAGCAAGAAGGATGGTGGGGCTGAGTGCTCAAACTGTCTCAACAAAACAAAACAAAACAAACTAATGCCACAAAGTTGAGCTTTTAGTGCCATGTGGCCATTGTGATTCATGAATGCATAACACATACATTATACACACACAATAATAAATGAATGAATACATAAGGTGTGGCATAGTGCTCCATATGGCACAATGATCCATAACTTTAATCCTAGTACCCAGGAGACAGTAGCAGGGAATCTCTATGAATTTGAGATCAACCTGGCCTACATAGCAAGTTCCAGATCATCCAGGGCTATGTAGCGAGAGTGTCTCAGAAGAGTAACAACAACCAAACAAGGAAAAAGAAGGAAAACAAAATAAAAACCATAAAGGTAAATTGTAGCCTGAGTTATAAACCAAAAAAGAAGAGAGGAGACAAGCAATGAAGAGCCTGCCAAAAATCAAAGGTAGGCATACAAGAGCCAGCGAGAAGGCTGCTGGAACACTGAAGACAAAAACAACAAAGACAGGCTGGAGAGATGGCTCAGAGGTTAAGAGCATTGGCTGCTCTTCCAGAGGTCCTGAGTTCAATTCCCAGCAACCAGATGGTAGCTCACAACCATCCGTAATGAGACTGATGCCCTCTTCTGCCCTGTAGGCATACATGTGGACAGAACACTGTGTACATAATAAATAAATAAATCTTTAAAAAAAAAGAAAGAAAACAGCAAAGAAAAGAAACTGAGCCAGAGCCAAGCAGCACTGCCAGCCCACTGGAGACAAGCTCCTGAAGAGCAAGGTCTAAGTTCACTTTTCTGAGTGTGTGGTCGTAACAGCAGTGCCAGGGGCTTTAGGAAAGGCAGCAAGGCTTCATGGGAAACCAAAACCAATAGGGGCACATAGGTCTAGCACACGGGTGAGTTCAATGTGAGTAACATTAGGTAAGCTGAAGAAAATGAAGGAATCAAGAAAACGGTGGAAAATCTGCAAGCCAGTATCCTGATTAGGACAACACCTTCACATTGAACAGTTTCAAGAGCCCACTGAGGAAAGGACTTCAGACACCAGAACAGATGCCTGGAGCCTAAAGGGGACATGGGACAAAAAGGTATTTATAGAATCAAGACAAATGAGGCAAAATCATGGCTCCCCGCCCAGAAAACAGATGAGAATAGCACAGCTAGTGCTTTCAGAAGAGGGTGGTGTAAGAATGCAGGGGCACAGACAAACATGCCCTCCACCTCCAGCTGTTCTGTGAACAGGTACTGAGCCTGGGTGTGCAATGTGTGACAAAGCACTGACTAATTATGGATGAGTTAATTTAATCCTCTCCTCCTGAAGCAAGATTCTCCAAGATAGGTAAGAGTCCATTTAGACACTAGAAATAAGAGTATTAGTAAACACTTGATGTTTGAACTCAGTAAGTATTTTACTGGAACAGGGAGTGACAGCACACTGTCTCTACATGGCATGCACAAGGTACAGGTATCCATAAGAAGGCTACAGGAAACCCTGTCTCGAGAAATAAAAGAAACGAAAGGCTACAGGAAGTTCAATCAGGGAAAAGGATATGTGAGACTGAGATCAAAGAAAAGCATGGCTACAACAGGTATACATGAGGATCTTATCTTAAAATTTTTTTTAAAAAGTGGGGCAGAAAGTTAAAAAGCACTGGTCGCTCTTTAAGAGGACCTGGGCTGGATTCCCAGCACCTGCATGGAATTTCTCTAACTCTAATCTCAGGGACTCCAACATCTTATTCTGATCTGAGGCTCATGGCACCCAGACATACATGAAGGCAAAACATCCACACACACACACAAAATAAAAATAAGCACGTCTTTTTTTGTTTGTCTGTTAGTTTTGAGACAAGGTTCTAGAACTTGTTTTGTGGACTATACTAGCCTCATACTTGAGATCCGTTTGTATCTGTGCTAGGATTAAAGGCATGCACCATCACCGCCCCACTGAAAAATAAGCAAGTTTTAATACACACACATAAACCATCATCCCATATATCATATGTACATGTTTAACCTGTTGACGGAATAACTTGGTATCAGGCTTATAGTCTCAAAATCTCATTTCAATTGGATGGTGGTGCATGCCTTTAATTGCAGCAATACTCAGAAGTCAGAGGCAGGTGGATCTCTGTTTGAGGTCAGCCTGGTCTACACAACAAGTTCCAGGTCAGCCAGGGTTACACAGACCCTGGACCCTGACTTTTTTTTTTTTTAAATCCACTTTCCATTTAAGAAGTTGCAAACTAAGAAGACAGATAGCCAAGGGAGCCTGGGTCCTCATTTGGTCCAAACAAGAGGTCCAGCACCACAGGTATTAACACAGATGAAGTTCCTGAATGGAAGGAAATGACTTGGGCTCACAGGAAGTTTTATGTAAACATGGAAAGCATCTATGGGTCAGGCATCAAGTCAGAGGACTGAAAACTGCCCTACAGTCACAACACAGCAGGGGAAACTCAGCCTTGGGGAGACATGGGCAGGAGTGACAGGAACCCTGTGCTGAATTACCTGAAGTGCTCCCTGGCTTTTGTAGCCTCTGCCATAGTACCTTCCACCTCTTCCAAATGTTCTAATCACTGGAGTGGAAATAACTCCCCTTGGACGCCTGTGTCAATATAAAAAGACAAGACCAAACAGACTTAAATCTATCAAAGATTATGCTGAAAATACTCTCAAATATATCTTACACTGTGCGAGACAGCGAGTATTGGGTATTAAGTATTAAGCATGGTCACATCAAACTCAAGGAATCATTTTTCTGGTTCACATTCAAGACATCTGACTTCAAAACTAAAATTTTAAGTACTTTTAAAAAGACAGTCCATTAACTGAATAATGCATGGTTAATTATTTAATAATAGTCAATTAAACAATTATAGAATGTTATATAACAGGATTCCATGTAACACTAAGACCTTTGCTAGGTGGTGGTGGCACACACCTTTGATCCCAGAACTTGGGAGGCAGAGGTCAGCCTGGTCTACAAAGTGAGTTCCAAGACAACCAAGGTTACCCAGAGAAACTGTCTCAAAAAAA
>LOEQ01000119.1:556802-576440 GCA_001685075.1 Bramus lutescens | reverse complement strand
GGTATAAGCTAGCCGTGCGGGAGGGAGCTGGGCTGGACGAAAAGCAGGGCCCGCTCCCCTCATCACTACATAAAACAAACAAATGGATTTGCAACTGAGCTGGATTCCAACTGCCAATGTGAAACCCCTATTTAGAGAAATTCACAGTGAAATGTAGCTGCATGCAGATAGCCTGCCTTCACCACCAGATGGGCTTGTGCAACCTCAGTACACCTTCCTCTAGGTAAACACTCCCATATTTACAGCATTATCTAAACATGAGAGAAATTAATAAGTCTAGAAACAGCCCTACCTCTCTCACTCTCAAAGTACAAGGAATTGAACCCAAGGCCGTGCACGGGCTAGGCAAGCACACTACATCTGCACTCTGTAAGACCTCACGAAACAGGGTCTCATTGCGCAATCCAGGCCTGCCATGAGCTCTTAGCCCTCTAGCTCTGTATGTCAGGTGGAATCACAGGTGGACTACACGCATTTCATATTACTGACAATGTGAATGAATATTCTAGCTTTCTAACTTAAGACATTTCTTAAACTATTAAGTACAGGAAAACTGTTCAAACAAATGAGTGTGAACACCTTACTTCTAAGCATATGCTCCCTGCCATCCTGGTGTCAAACATGTGCCTATGACTGACCTACACAGTTGAAGAAGTACTGGAAACAGGTCTGCCTACCAAGTTACCACCCTCTTAGGAGAGGCCTCTGTTTCCTGTAGCCATATGAGAAAAGAATAAAGAAACAGACAAGACAGTTCTTGTTTTCTTGACACAGGGTCTTAGCTGGCCTTGGGCTTGCTATGTAGACCAGGCTGGGTTCGAATCTGCCTCTGCCTCCAGATTGCTAAGATTAAAGGAGTGTGCCACCACACCCAGCCAGACAATATGTTTTAATAATAGCTTATTTTACATCAAAAATATTATTTTACCGGGTAATTAAGATAAATAACTTTTCTCACCATATAGTACTAGCTGATCCAAGACTTTCCATGTACACCAGCCTAGCATTGAACTTGTGGAAATTTTCCTGCCCCATCTTCTTTTTATTTTACTTTATTTTTTTCCTTTTATTAAAAATAGATTTTTATCTCACATAATATATCCTGATTAATTTCTCCTCCCTCTACTCCTCCCAGTTCCTCCCCACTTCCCCTCCCATCTGGATCTACTCCTTTTCTGTCTCTTAGAAAACAACAGGCTTCTAAGGGATAATAATAAAATAAAACAAAAACTGACATTGGAATTAAACAAACACAAGGAAAAGAGCCAAAGAGAAGACACAAGAAAGAGATCCACTTATCCACACATTCAGGAAGCCCATAAAAACAATAAAACAGAAGCCATAATATATACTCTAAGGACCTGGTGCAGACCTGTACAGACCCTGTACATGCTGCCTCAGTCTCTGAGTTCCTATGAGCTTTGATCATGCTGGTTTAGAGGGTGTTCTTGGTGTTCTCCATCCCCTATGGATCTTACACTCTTTCTGCCTCCTTTTCCTCAGTGTTCCCTGAGCCCTGAGGGGAGGGATTTGATGGAGAAATCCCATTTAGGGACTGCCCCTGTCTTCTAAGGGCTGGGATTACCACAACCCTACTAAGATTGAAAATTTACTGAGCTAGTTTACATCTACTTTCTGTCTTGAACACCTTGCGTGTACTTGTACTCCAGGTCCACAGCTGATATGCTTCAGGCGTGCACAAGTGTGAACAGGACAGCAGGAGGCAAGGTAAGCTTCTTGTAGTTTCTCTTCCCCACACTGTCCCAGACAGCACCCCTCTTCCCTCGTTGTCCCCAGACACAGGACAGACAGCATCAGAGTCCAGCTCCAGAGGGAGCTGGAACACCTCAGGGTCAAGAGTTACAGGAGCAGCCACAAGGCACAGAAGTCCTTGAGAGGCTGAGGAACAGGAGTTCCCACTGGGGCTGCAGACAACCGATCCTTAGCCACATCTTCCCATATACTATGCCTCTTGTTGGCCACTCTAAGTGCTCGAGCCAACTGTGTTGGCAAACACTACCATTCCGAAAGGAATGCCTATCCTCAAAGTAAATTAATTATGTATCAGACCAATCCTGCAACATGATGGCTTCAAGTGACAGCAGAATTACAATAAACTATTTCTAAAACTCTTTCCTTTTATAATACAAACACAAATGAAGAGAGATCTAAGCAAAATTTACAATAAATAACTTTATATTAAAATTTTCTTTAAAAACATTTCTATAAAACAAACTGTCAAAAGCTTTTGTGTACTAGGAATTCTGCACCCGCTGGCATCTTCTACACAAGTACAAGCACCTTTACCAAAGAATTGCTGCATGAGATACACCACTATGCAAAGCTGGCAGCCTAGCCCATGAGCACAAGGTGTTGGCCAGGTCATACTGGTACACAGACAAGTTCTCTTCTAGGTGGACACTTAGTGGCCTACTCTGGAAGGAGAGAAAGGACAGCTACAACAGGGCCACTGCACAGACAAACGGGCAGAGGGTCAGTCAGGGACCCAGGAGAAAAGGCACTACATTAGAGATGGATTCCAAGGACAGCCAAGGAAGAAAGGTGCCAAATGCTGGAGCAGAAGAAATGCTGGCAGGTAGAAGTCTGGGAGGGGTGTGGGTAATAATTACCGCCCTGGGACTTGCTAGTCCTGCTGCTGTCATTGCCTGAGAAGGCTCCACAGTGTCCCGATGCTGCTGCCACCCGGAAGGCACGGTAAGGGCCTGTTGCTACTGTTTCCCCATAGTGGCCTCCAAAGCCACAGACTCCTGTGGGACCCGGAATAGAGAGAAACAGGAAAAGCATGAGAGAAGGGATTCAAAAGGACCTCCCATTCATAAAAGTAGGCAGGAGAATCCATATCTCTTCCCACTTCTGGGAAGGGGTCTCCCAGGCCCTCTCGCTATTTCAGTATTCCACTCTATCACAGCCAGAGGCCAGCACTACAGGCCAGCCTCCCTCAGTAGTCATTCAATAGGGTACAGGCTGTGGACTCCTAAAGACGCTGGAGGTGTGATTCCAGAAGAGAGTTCCCTCTGCATACAAAAGGTGACTCCCTTTTTCTTTCTCCCCATCTCCTTCAGGATCTTTATTCTCTCATTCATACTCAGAAGAATTACTGCCATAATGTTGACTCCTTAAAACCTATTATTACAGGGTCTCCATACGGCAAGCTACAATGCCACGAGAAGGACCACATACTCTGCCCCCACCTAACAGATTCCCAAAATATGACTCACCTGCAAAGCCCCTGCCCCTGCCCTGTGAAGGTGGGACTGGCCCAAAGTGCCGAGGGTACATAGATGCTGGATAGAAGGGCAGAGCAGGAGGTGCTGGGAAGGGGAGTGGGTGGTTCTGCCGGGAGAAGTTGAGCCCCTCTAGAATGCTCTGGCGCATCTTTTCCACCTTGGCCGCCTGCTCAGTCTGAAAGTTAAGGGATAAGCAGGTAAAAACACCATCCTCATTTTAATACATCTGGGCAGTCACTAACAAAACAGAACTACTATGGTACAAAGTCCATATCTGTGTATTTTTTATTTTTAATATTTATTTAATTATCTGTCTCCATGTGGGCACATGCTTATGTGTGAAGTGCCTGTGGAGTGGTGGTCTGAGCCTCCCTCCCTGGTGCTAGTGGTTGTGAGTTGCCTTATGAGGATGCTGGGAGCTGAACTTGGGTCCTCTGCAAGAACAATACATGCTCTTTAACTGCTGAACTATTTCTCCAGTCCCTCACCTACTCCTGATGCTTACTTGTTCTTAACACCTAAATCAACAGTCAGGTGCTTCTCTGGTCACTCTAAGACCTAGTGGTACAGGATGTAGGACACGAAAAACTGATCCTAACTGAGCTCCAATGGGACAACACTGCTATTTAGTGCAGCTCATACTGAAAATGGGGCTTCCTGTTGGCCTAGTGTTGCATTTTTGCCTCTTTTGATGGTTGCAGTGGTTGAAATAGTTCCACAGTGCTGAAACGTTCTATAGGGCTTGAAAAAGCATACCAGGCTCTGATGTCCCACAAGCATGTCTCATTGGCCACAGACTCAATAATCACAATCAAAAAAAACATATATTAAGTGAAATACCTATGAAGAGAAGCCACACAGTACAGGCGATGCAAATGAAAATGTGAACAGTACCTCATGGGAACCTAGCCCTCACTTCCAGCTGCAGCAGTTCACACTTGCTGACTCGGTGTGCAAGGAGCTTTCTAGGACCTAACTAACTCTCTTAAGCAATGAGAATCAAAGATCTATTAAGGATACTCAGTTAAGAAGACGGCAGGTATACTGGATAGTTCTATGTCAACATGACACAGGCTAAAGCTATCTGAGAGGAGGAAGCCTCAAGTAAGAAAATGCTTCCATGAGATCAGGTTGCAGGCAAGCCTGTAAGGCTTTTTTTCTTAATTAGCAACTGATGGGGGAGAGGGTCCAGTCTATTGTGGGTGGGGCCATCCCTGGGCTGGTGGTTCTGGGCTTTATAAGAAAGTAGACTAAGCAAGCCAGAGGGAGGAAGCCAGTAAGCAGCACTTCTCCATGGCCTCTGCATCAGCTCCTGCCTCCAGGTTCCTACCCTGTTTGAGTTCCTATCCTGACTTCCTTCAATAACAAATGGTAACATGAAAGTGGAAGTCTAAAAAACCCTTTCACCCCAAGTTGCTTTGGTCATGATGTTTCATTACAGCAACAGTAACCCTAGCTAAGATAGCAGATAGTAGATTTAGCTTATACACTATAGTCCAAGATGGCCACCCTGTCCCCAACATACCTGACCATCACAGAGGTCGATGAGTGGGGTCTTTTCCCGGCTGGCTTTGAGAAGTTTGGACTGGAAGAGCTTCCCATCAAAATACATCCAAGGACAACAGTGTTCCCAGGGGATGGGCTGCCCGCATGCATCATTGGCAAACAATGCCATGTCTACTCCGCTCATGAAGAGAGCTGACAGCTGAATTCCTCGGGGGTCTAGGTTTTCAATCTTTAAATTGAAAGAGTAATTTTTATGGAGGAGTAGTACAGTATCACCCTTGCACTAAAACTCCCCAAAGTTAACAGAGCACAATCCTCACAAGAGTACCAGCAGACCCGTTCTTACTCAAAGAAAACATTTTTTGTTACTAGAATAGTAGGGAGCATGTTTTTATGAATACACTGAGTTTGTGTCTGTAGATTACCACACAGTGTGGATAAAATGGTGCTAAGAGTCAACATGATAAAGGGACTGATGAGGTTCAGTCTCCTTCATGGCTCAGAGCCTACATCTGAACACCGGCCATGGTCTAACAGAAGGGTGTCCAAAAGAAACATTTTAAGATCCTGCATTTTTCAAGCACCTGTATTAAGAAATTACTTGGCATAATTTCATTTTTAAGTAAATTTGCACTATATGTTTGTTGCTTTATATGTTGTTTCAAAGAAGCTTAATTGAACTGTCAGCACGTTTTAGTCCATAAACAAAAGAATGCAAAAAGAGAAACAGTGCACTCGAACTGTGCTTTACTGGTATTCCCAAAAGCTGTGTCTTCCTAGGCTGAGCACTGGCACCTGCCTGGCCAGAACTCTCCTCTCATAGACAACAGGCAGGGTAAGACACCTGACAGTCCAACTGACTCTTGATCATCTGTGTGCAAAGGGCCTAGTTTGTGGATTATCTAGGACACAGGTTTAATTCTGCTCTGGTTTCTTCTCACCTCAATGGTTTTTCAAGAATGAAGTCTTTAGGGGGTATGAGTCCAGGTAAGGCTGCACTGCGGCAGGGAAAATGACTTTTGGAAAATGGCTTTGTATGAAACATAAAAAAAAGAACATTTCAGTGCCAAATGCTAAAATGAATTTAGGATTATGTTATTTATTTCCTACTGTAATAATATATCACATCATCAACTAACATTCTTGCCCATCTTTTCTAAAGTTTGTAAGTCTATGCAATTAAACTTGCAAGGCCTAGAGGAGTCAGGTCATAAATTTACAAACACTGTTTCTACAGCTCTGGATCCTAGTGTGTACCACTAGTCATATACTTATGAGAAGAATGAGGGACTGGGGTGAAGGAATTAAATGCATTTTCATATTTATGTGCAATAAAGAGAAAGAGGGTCAGTCTGAAACAAATGAATGCATATGCTTTATTGAGATGTGAGCTTCAGAAAGGAGAAGAATCCTCACCATAGAGTGAGCTGGCCTGCTGGAGAGAGCCAAGCAAAAGTGGTGGGCTGTAAACAGGCAGAGCCAGCCCTGCATACAGATCAATCCCCCTTCCCCCTGCCCCCAAATTGGGGTGGTGGCTATGAATTCTGGATCTGGACCACTGCTTCCAGCTCATGTCCTCTGTGCCCTATATCAGAGAATGGAAAATCAGGATCACAGCTTAGGGAGAGATATAGTGGCACTTTAAAGATTTCTACCTGTATGAAAATGTCTTCCTGAAAGACCATACCGCCTGTCTGTGGACACAACTGTGGCAACTCTTGAGGTTATGGGTTACTACTGGTCATGTCCAGATACAAAGTCCCACTGATTAAAATCCTGGCCATATCACGATAAGTGAAGTTTAACAGAGTATAACAGAGATATACAAGACAGAATCACCTTTGTTAGAATTACTTATTTCTGAGTTTGTTGGGAGGAATGGAGCAAGACCCTGTGTGCATTCATTCATATATGAGTTTCACTGGCCACTGAGGGACTGCAGCTGTGGATTTCAAACATGATGTTAGGTCTGAGGATATAGATCAGTGGTATAGAACTTGCTTAGTTTAGATGCATGAAGTCCTGAGTTCAATCCTTAGCAATGAAGATAAAAAGTATACTTTCAAGATAATTTTCAATTTTAGTAATGACAATTACTCTTAATTTAAAAGGCAAATTTTCTTGAAATAAAACCTATATAAGTATGTGAATAAGTTTTCTATTACTGTGTATACTTGACTTCCTTCAAAATGTTTTTTATTGTTTTAGAGATAACAGCTTAGTATATACCCCAGATGGCTTTAAACTCTTGCTTCTCCTGTCTCTGGCTCCTAAGCATGTTCCAAAATGCCTGCCCAAAAGCTCCCTAAAATTCACAGTGCAGTGTTTTTATATCCTTAAATGTTAATTTTTAAAAATAATTATTTATGTGTATGTACACTACGTAAGTGCCCAGTGTCCACAGAGGCCAGAAGAGGGTGTTGGATTCCCAGGAACAGGAATTACAGTTGTAAGCTGCCACGTGGGTATTAGAAATTAAATCCATGTCCTCTGGAAGAGCAGCAAGTGCTCTTGACTGCTAAGCCATCTCTCCAGTCTCTTTAAATGCTAATTAGAACTCTGAACTGTACAGATATCTGTACTGACTGTTTTATGCCAATGGAGATAAAATATTCAACATTATCCAAAGTTCCTCAAGTAGAGAAACAGACAGAAAAATTCTGGCTTCACAAGAAATACAGATGCAGAATTTATTCTCTGCCCAATTAGTTCAAGAACCAATTCTAGTGAGGTGACTTTATTTGATTCTACTTATGGGGCTACAGACTCTTACTTTATGTCATATTTACCTATATGCAAAACAATTCTTACAGGTATCACAGACATGTTGCACGCCCCTAATACTGTCTTTAAAGCTCTTCATTTTCCATCTTTTATATTCTGCACTTGGCATGTGAAACTGTTAAAAGAATTATAGGGATGTCAAGATCAAGGGAGAAGAAACTAGGCAAATATCACAATGGTAAAAGTTCCTTCTTCTCGTTCCTTCACCCACCCACTTTGAATCCCAGGCTCAGGGCTAATTTTACCTTAACAATTACACTCATGCTCAAAACCTAGAAGAATGGCTCAGAAAATATAACAGGGAAGAAAATGAGGGTCATCAGTCACTGTCACAGGTACTCAGGGAACCACACAGAACATGCTCAATTATTCATGGACATGGTGGACAGAGAAAGCATGGATGAGATGAATTCTTAAAAACTCATTTTAGCTCATGGTGCAGTGTCTTTTCTCACTAACCCTCCCTTCAGAAAAGCTAGTAGCAAGAGTCCAAACTGGCAGAAGTAGGACCTGCCTTTCTATTTTCCTCCTCTGACGGCAAAGCATGTATTAGACACTGACAGGGAGAAGAGTGACAGGTCCAGGCAATCCACAAACGGTGACAGCCCCGGCACAGCAACAGTGAAAGTCAAGAGGCATCTTACAGAAAAGCGCCGTTGTTGCTTTTGACATGTCAAAAACCTTAATGATTAAATGAAAACCAATTTTAAAAATTTTCTACCACTGAATTCTGGAACCCTGAACTCTAATGGGAATTTTGAGTAGCCTGAAATAAGAATATTTCTATTAATTCTCAATTCAATAGCTGAGATGATGCTTAATCTTGAAAAAAAATCAAAAAACAAAACAAAACAAAAAACCAAGCTGCCTTCCCCTCAATCACATGCTATTTTTCCTCACAGCTCTTTTGAAATGTGCACTAATCTGGACAATGAATAGTGTGGACTGTGCTTGTGAAACAGGACCACCAACTTCGACACAAGAAGACCCGGGCTGCGATGAGTCAGACAGAAGGCCCCTGTTCGTGGAATGTATCTCACTGATACATCTTTAGAAATGTCTCGCCTTAGATGAAGAACCAGGAGAAAACCATGAAAGCACTAAGGCCTCAAAAGAACCAAAATGAAAGTATTCAAAAGGTACATCCTGCATGTGGATCCGAAAATGAAAAGGATATGGGAGAGAAGATGGACTTTGGTTAAAGTAACTTGATGGTGAATAAGGCTTGGTGGGCATACCTGGTCCCTGGCGGTCTGATTTTCAGAACTGGGATGTCAATACTGAAGGAATAATCTACACAAGAGAAACAGGAGGAGAGGTAGAGGGTGGCACCACACTCTAGGGCAGTGATTCCACCCCCTGAAGCACAGCCTGCGGCGAGGACGGTGGTGACGGGGTACCCAGGGAACACGCGGGAGGACCTGACTGGGTCCGCCACACTGCCTGACACCGAAAACAAAAGTGTTAAAGACAGTAACAATTTCTGCCTAACAAACAGAAAAGCTTGATCCACAAAGTAAAGAATACAGTTTGAGGGGGATTCTGCTGAGCTTTGGTTTTATATTCAGCTTGCTTCAAAGTCATCAGAAGCCTCAGGGGAGTTCTAGTTAGCACCAAAATATGCAATTTAACACCATAATTTAGGGAAAACCCAGAAACTTATTGAGAACCACCTGTCAAATACGTAAAAAAATATTTAAAAACAAATACAGAGCTAGTCTAAACTGTTTGCCATAAGATGCGTTCATAAAGAACAGCAAAAAGATCTAAAAGCGAAGGCAATTTTATCAAAAGAGATTAGCTGATTTTAAATCAAACGGTAAAAAATTAAATAACTGATGGCAAAGAAAAACAAAACCCTAACCTTAAAAAGAAAAGGCAGAGCTGTGAGTTTAGCTAAACTTGAGGTCGTGAACTTTCTAACATTTAATACAGAAATCAGAAAGCAATTATAAACATGAACATAGCAACTAATGAGTGCAGTGAAAAGGAGGTCACTACAAACCAGGGCCAACTTAGGAGAAATAAACACTGCCAACACAAAGAACAAAGGAGTGCTAGAAGGAAAATCAAAAGGAACACGAAAAGGGGTATTGGGATGATGTCTAACACCGTTCTTCAAGTGGTTCTTTTAAAAGGGACTGTACAACACTAGAAAGGCAAAGATTACGCTTTAGAGAAAACTAAAGTTGCAGCTAGGAACAATGGAATGAAATAAGAAAAAGAATCCTGGCTAGATGTTAGAAAATTCCTAAGATTGAGTCCGCCCAGGGCTTGGAATCCCCTGGTAAAATAAAAAAGAGAAGTTTATTTCCTGATGTGAAAAACAAGACTAAACATCCATTGATAAACAGGTAAAATCTGATAAATATGGAATCGACTGTTTTCTTGCTTACAAACCCTGATGGCACAGCCATACCTAGAAAGGATATCCCCTCTGCCTTGAAGGCTTTGACACATATGACATTAGTATCATTAGTTTGGTGCCCAAACAACTGTCTGGCGAGGGTTAGCAAAGTTATACCAGAATCCAAAGCAAGATTTCCCGGGACAGGGAAACAAGGCTGATTGGTACCTTGAGTTCCTGCAGCTGGTCCGGCTCATAGAGTTTGGGGGACAATGCCTGAGCCAGGAAGGCATCCAGCTCGTGACGCCGCACAATGCGAGCTCCAGGCCACTGCACCATATACCTGGGGAGGAATAAAATGAGAGTGGAATGACTGAAGCTGTCAGGCAGTGCTTGGAAAAACTGAGTTCTCAGTAAATCCAAAATGGTGCAATTCAGGAAGCTGCCTTTGTACTCTCTTTCAGCTACTGTGTTTCCACAAGAGAATGTCAGTTGAAAAGTGCACCTGATCAACATTTAGCATGCTAGAATGCTGTATTGTGTATAGCCACTAAAAATAAGGTGCTTTACCAGACCTGCCTGGTGGCACATGCTTTATTCTCACTATGTACGAGGCAGAGGCAGGTGGTTCTCCGTGAACTCAAGACCAGCCTTGTTTGCACAGAGAGTTACAGGCCACCCAGGGCCAGAGTGAGATCTGTCTCATTTGATTGAGGGCTCCTCAGCAGCAGATGAACATGGGAATGGTGCGAGAAGTGTCCATGAGGAGGAAGGTAACTCTATGCACTGAGGGCACCTTCACATTTGGAACATCCTGGTATGGATGGTTGAGGAGAATCAAATCCCACTAGGATAGATCTGACAAGCAATCAGCAGCTTCCATCACTACACAGAGCACAACCCCAAGTAGCTTACATGTATGGGAATGGCTAACTGCAATAGCCATAAACCCTCAAGTCCACTAGCACTGATTCTTTACACCCAACAAACCTTACAGAGGACCACATCAGGTTTCTAGCTACCATTTAAAAACAAAACAAAGCAAAACCCTCCTGAAGACAGACTGCTTTGTCAGCGCTGGAGAACAACTCAAAGGAGTACGGGGAGTCATGACATGCAAAACAATACTCATTCCACTTTTGCCTGCTGAATAGGCGTCCCCAGGCTTAAAAGCAGGACCAGAGCTAGCATTCACCCATGGGGATGTACACCAAGAGAAGGCACGGGTGGATTCTAAGGAAATCAATAAGCAAAGTGGAATTTCATATGCTCACTAAGAGGCAGACAGTGGTCTACATATTTTATAGACAGGATCTTATCTATTGTCCTAGCAATTCTGAAGCAGGAGTAAGTATCCTGTATCAAAGATGAGGAAACTAAGAAAGAGACATACACTTTACAGTACAATTATGTAGCATAAGTAGATGGGCAATCAAATATCCTTGGGAATGAATACGAAATATTTCTACTGCACTTAAATAAATGTAAATTAAACTATCAATATTTGCACTGACAAAAATTATATCCTTTGGCTGGGAATGGTGGTGCACGTCTTTAATCCCAACACTGAGGCAGAGGCAGGTAGATCTCTGTGAGTTGAGGCTAGCCTGATCTACATGAGGAGTTCCAGTTCAGTCAAGGCTACATAGTAAGATTCTATCTCAAATAAATAAGCAGATTAGTGCATATTTTGCAACTAAGTGCCAGAAGTCATACACAGTGATCCCGCTGAGGTTCAATCAGCTTGGTAGAAAAAACAAGTGAAGTGACAGCAACCCCAAATATTGACTGAAAAATTATCATTGTGGAGATTATGATCAATATACGATGTTCTTTTCTTTAAATAACCACGGTTTATATTCCTCCTTTTATTCATAAGTTATTATTTATATATACTTATGTTCTTTTATTAGTAACTATATATTTATTTGTAGCATACATATACATACAGCACAGACTCCCCTATACTAAGTGTCCATTTGTGAAGCTGCTGGCTCCAGTGGCATTGATCCATTCCCACTGTCCTACAGCCTAACTCCCCTACTGGACTCCTTTCATCTCTTAGATGGAAACTATGACCCATGAGCACTAACTTTTTAGGTTCTACCCTGTCTGACTCTAGGTTCCCTTTAATTGTGGATCAGAAAAAGAACATAGCCATAGTTCTAAATTTGTTTTTGTTTTTCTGGAAGGAGACTCAGAACTCAGTACAGCTGCAGGAATTCATAACCCTGCTGGTCAATGTGTGCATTTCCTGCCCTTGCCCTTCTATTTAGTTACCTACAGCTCTTCTCAGATAGAGACAGATGAAGAAAACATGTTCATGAAGACAAGGATCAGAGCCCACAGATAACGGAAACAGCAACTCACTGCACTATCTCATTTATTTAGTGAGTCTTATCTGCACATTTAGAATGTTTTCAGATAATATTTGCATTACCAATTCACCTAAGAAATTTTTTGAAGATTTTTTTTTTCTGGTTCAGTGTTCTTTTCATGCAATTAACTGAGCAGAGAATGAAAGTAATACTTGAGCCAGGCAGTAGTGATGCAGAGCTTTAATCCCAGAACTTTGGAGGCAGAGGCAGGCAAATCTCTGTGAGTTTGAGGCCAGCTTGGTCTACAGAGTAAGTTCCAGAACAGCCAAGGCTACACAGAAAAACCCTGTCTCAAAAAACAAAAACAGACAAACAAAAAGTACTACTCTAAAGCTGGACATGGAAGCCTATGCTTTTATTCCCAGCACTCAAAAGGTAGAGGCATGATATCTCTATGTCCATGAGTTCCAGGACTACATAGCAAGTTACAGGCCAGACAGAGTTATATACTAAGATTCTGTCTCAAAAACAAATAAACAAAAATACACTTGGTGCGTTTGCAGCAATAGACTTGGAAGAGCTGTTTACATGCTCCTCTGTTCTACCACAGAGGCTAAGAAGCAGTCTAAACTGTTCTAGTGCCCTCAGAGGCTTGTCTGCCCTTTACTAACATGGAAATTGGGGAAAAGGTGGTTTTGACACCATCCTGAGAACATTCCTGGCACAGCCCAAAGTATCTCCAAACACAGACAGCTGGAGCCTTGAGATGGGACCTTGGCCCCTTCCTCATTGAAAAATACTCATGTATATGTGGTTGATTGTTTGTTTTTGGGTTTTTTTTTTTTCAAATAAGACCTTACTTTATAGACCACCTTGGTCTTGAACTGTTCACCCTCCTCCTCTAGGCTCTCCTAGTGCTGGGATAGAGGTAGGCACCAACCCATGCCGCCTCCTTCCTGATATTTATTATACTGACTTAAGCCCAAGTCATACTCATTTGCTTGAGGTCTTGTCTCTTCACTTTCAAAGAAGAGAGTCTTTGATTAAGTCTGTGTGACATGACAACAAACCTGGTCTTTTCCTCACACCTCAGAACATCAACTTCTGCTCACATTCCTTCTCATCTCTGTTGCCCTGGATTCTAGAGACTGTACCAACAATGCTCCCTATTCATTCTACCTACCTGTCCTTTTAAGACATTCATAACATGGCAATGCCCAATGTGACCTTCCCCAAAAGGTAGAGACTGAGAACATTGGCAAAAGCTGTCTCTGGAGAATGGGAGAATGCCACACCCGCTGTGGTTCTCTGCCTAAGTAGATGAAGGTGTTGGGAGTAAATGAAGATCTACATGGAGAGGCAGAGGCCAGAGAGATACTTGTGTTCCTCCATCTCACCATGTTCTAGGTACTGGCAAAGAATGAGCCTCTCGTCCTTCTTTGAGGGGCCAAGAGAATAAACAGACAAGACATAAGACTATCATCAGTCCAGAAATCATGAAGTTGTCTATAAGGCAGACAAAAATGTGAATGTCACCCCTCATCCATAACCAATAAATGTGCCTGTGTGCTACCCAGAAGCAACCACAAATTATATATCATATGCGGTCCAGTGTGCCACCTAATACAAGTGTTGACAGTGGACAAGTCAAGTGTTACACATCATTTCACACTTGAAACAAAGACTATACACTGATTGTACTTGACACAAACCTAGACATACCTGGGAGAGAAAACCTCAACTGAGGAACAGTACCCATCAGACTAGCCTGTGAAGATGTGTGTGTGTGTGTGTGTGTGTATGTTGGGAGTGGGGGGTTGACTGCTAATTAATGTAAATCCTAGGACACTATGGGTTGTATCATTTCTGAAGAAGTGAGCATAGGCTGTTTAAGAAATGTAGCTGAGCAAGCCAGTAAGCCGAGCCCCTCCAATAATCTCTGCTTTAGTTCCTGCCTCAAGTTCTTGCTGTAGTTGCCCTTGATGGACTAGAACCTACAAACTAGAAAACCTTCCTACCCCAAGTTGCTGCTCTGAGTATTGGTGTTTATCATAGCAACAAAGAAATGACCAAAACAATAGCCAAATTCACTTTTGCTCATGATCACCAAGTATACAGATTTTACTTCCTATGTATGTGTGTGCAACATAGAGGTTGTGTATGCACACACACATTCACATAATCACATATTTACAAGCTATGTGTTTTTTTCAAATATATCTATTCTATTAGATGCACTCTGTAGTATAATTAGTTGCTGCATTTATGTGACCTACACCCCTATATTATACATACACAGATCTAAGACAAATCTCAACAGAAAGCACAATTCCTACACAGTAAGCTTGTTATTTTAGAAGACTTTGAACATGGTGAATATGCCCTGCCCTGCATCACTCCTAATCCCATGAGTGGTCACGCACCGTAAGACGCAGCAGAGCACCATGAGGTGAGTGGGCACATTGGCGGGGTTGAGCATGGCTGGGGTATCAGACCTCATGCAGGCCAGGAAGGCCCTCATCCGGCGGTTCTTGTCTTCCACCGCCTTGCCCAGCCAAAGCCTCTTCAGGTTGGGGCAGGTCCACTCCCGGAAGGCCAGCGCTTCCACTAGTTCCGGGGTCTGAGGAGACTTCCCCTTGTAAGCTGCCCATTCCTTAATGATCACTGGTGAGACTGTAGAGGAAAAACACAAAGAAGCTCATTGTAGCTTGCTCACTGGCCCTCCATTCTGCACAAAAACAACCTGCTCTAGCACCGGGCCTCCCTCACAGAGAATGAGACATTCTTTCCTTAGCAAGCTTCTAAGCATAGGGCCTATGTCTGTCTGACCCTCCATTATATGATTAACAGCTCACTTACATCTTCAGTCAGGCCACACATAAACTACCCAAACATATCAAGACTTGATTTCTCCATTTGCTGAATGTATACATCACAGATGTTAGGCTTGTTGCTATTTTAAATCTATTAAGAATTTTAATGCTATCAATGGATACAATATACAGAAATATGGGATTCTCTGGTATGTCAACATTTTAGCCCAAATTATACACTCTCTTTTTCTATAGAAATACTTCCACAAGTCAGACTAGAGAAGCCATTTACATTTTGTAACAGATTTACTTAAGGATTTCCTATTTGAACAGGTAGTAAGCACTACAAGGTAGCCAGTATGACCATGTAGTAGTAACATTCCAACTTCCAAATCCCAGATGGTAGCAGAACATAGCAATTATCTTCAGCAGGACTTAAGACTGTACAAAATTCTCCAAACTTTCATTTTGAAAGAGGCAAATTGTTCTAAATACACATAACAGATTATGACCTCACATCCAGCGTTTCATCCCTGCTGGAAACACAGAAACATGGCATAGTCCCACAGTCTTCAAAGACACCAAGGGAAATCTACAAGAGTGGCAATAGAAAGACAATCCAACCTGCAGTCGGGAAGCTGCAAATCCTCAGCTCCACTGAGATAACAATCTGATGATGAGATCTGGGTGTGTGTTTCACAAGCAACAAGCAGCGAAAAACAGAAACAGGGCAGGCCTGTGCGCAAGGCTCCATCCGACATGAAAACCAGGATGGGGCTAAGGATAGCCTATCCAAATAACCTTTACTGAGATTCATTTTCCCTAATGAAATACCTAAGCTGTGGAGATTCACAAGACTCCAAAATGGTGGGAGAATCACCCAAGTAACTGGCTGAACTCCAGTTCCACTCTGAGTCTAACTATAGTTGGGTGATATAATAATCTCTTCAAATATAATGAAAACTGCCAAGGATTAGGTACTGGGAGACACAATATATCAGTAACAGAAAAAAAATATGCTTGAACACATTTCAATGACAACACATAACAGTGTCACATACAGGGAATGTCAGAGGCACACTTTCAGTGAGAGTTCCAGGCATCCCCACCCCCACCCTCCCGCCCCCGCGGTATGCAGGCCAGGGGGGTCAAGCAGGAATACAAGTGCAGACAGTCATTGAAAATTTCCCTTTTACAAGAAGTACTGCTGTCATGAGGCAAATTCCTTCATTTACATTTCTTAGATTCTTAGATGGAAATATAAGTATTAACACATTTAAGAATATCTAATATTGAATAGTGTGAGGACAGCTGAGACAACTTAAAATGACAGTTTATCAACTCAGAATGGACACTCATGTATATATCAACATGTACTTTTTGTTTTTATTGAGTATTTTAGGAGTCGAGAGAACCAGTAAAACTGCCATCAGCAAGTAGGACCTGTCCATGGACGCACAATCTAAGGCATCACCACATCCCACCTGGTTCCCACTGAGCTCCAGCACAGCTTGGCTTCCAGAAGCTTCCCTAGCTGTGCCATCACCAGAACATGTACCTCCACCCCCACAAACAGCCATCCTGGAAGCCCACTCCTCTCCGTGTCTCCTCCCTCCTGTGTCCACCACAAAGGATACCTAGTATTGAGAGGAAAAGACAGGGAAGGGCCTTTCAAACTGAGCTTCTGGCCAAATTCCTGTGACCATGTTTATTTGTTAATTCGTGTGTACTCTCTCCCCTCACCCCGCCCCCATCCATACACACACCACACAAAATCCACAAACACACCCTGCCCACAGTATGCATTCCAGTACATCATAAAAGACAGATCTCCTGTGTTTAGTCTTTCAGGGTTTTCACAAGAGAGGCATTCTAATTCACCTACCTTTGCCATATTCTTTCCCTTTCCCTCAGCTGTTTTTAGACTATCTTTAATCGTTTTTTAGCACACGCTGTGTTTTATTTGTTTTGGAGACCAGATCTCAGTAGGTACATGTCTTAGTAACAAGCAATTGTTTATTCGACGGGGTTTTCTATGCATTCTAGGCACTGCCTGCCTGGTACCCAAAGAAACATTTCCTCCAACCTCAGAACCAACGGCTTTCTGCCCTAGTGCTTGGAGGGCCAGGAGTGTCCTGAATTTGCCTCATCTAATGCTATATTATGGACCCTATACTTTGGGGATCCCATGGGTACAGATGCAGAAGGGATGGGTGAGGCTTATGCACTCCCATAGCACTAAGTCGTCCACCTGCAATGCTCATGATAAGCACAGTTCAAATCTAACAGGTGTAATAAACATACAAAAGGCCGAGGTGCTCAGTACTTCTTTTGGTTTTCCCAGATGCTCAGATGTTTTTAAATGATCTAGTATTTGGAGACCTTTTGAATACATCACCACTCAATAGCTGTGCAATTGCTGGCCAATCACTAAACACATCAACACATCTAGTAGGTACTTAATATGGCAGGCAGAGGTGGGACAAAAGAGACAGTTGTGGCAACAAGTGCAGTTGCGTACGCCTTTGCTTTTCAGTCCTGGCCTGGTTCCAGGGCTAAGAAAAAGGGCTGAAACCCTGCTATGCAACAAAATGCTAATTTTTAACATAAAATACACTTAGGATCCTCATCATGAAGGGAAAACTGTATATCATAGCTTATAATATTTGTTCAATTTATGATTATACTTACATTAATTGATTAGAATTAAATTTGTAAATTTTAACATAACATTTTATTATTCTTTTGAGAATTACATACAACGTACTTTTAGCAAATTTATCCACTACTACTTCCACATCTCTACTTCTCTCCATAAATTCATTTTAAATAACAGATTAAAGAGGGTGACAGGCGCAGGGTTGCCAGGTGGCAGTGTCTGGCCTGGAGTGTAGATCAGTGGTAGGACCACTGCAGGAAGTCATGCTCATGCTGCACGTTCATGACAGAGGAACAGTACCAAAGAGACCACGCAGCTGAAGAACTATCATCTGTCACCTCAACAGACATTAACGTCAGCTTTCCTACCCTAAACCCATGCTTTACCTTAGCACAAACCAATTCTAGGACATCAAGTGTTTATGGGATTAGAAGCTCAACTATAATACACTTACCTTACAGAAAGCATACCCTCAAATACAATTTGGGGCCATAAAACACCGCCCTACTCAAGCTGTCAATAAAAATCCAGTGTTTGCCATCAGACATTAATCATGTCCTTATATCATGCCTACTATGCAACACCTAAAGACTTTGGACATCTACCCCCAAGCCAAGAACAGTAAGCACGGTTCATTTCATACAGGAGTTTCTACTGGCTGGTAATGCCACAGAAGTACCATTTCAGGGGCAGGGACAGCATGCCACACCACCTTTACAAGGGAGAGAAAGAAGCAACAAAAGGAGCAGTTTCCTAAACTTGTGACCTGTGCATATGCGCATGTGCCCTGGGGAGAAGCTGCCCAGGGGACGTGATGTAAACAACTTCAGCTCAAGATAGAAAGAAAAACTGGACACTATGACATCTGTTCTTTCCTCCTCATGGATGCTGCCCACTCCCAGCACCAGTGAGTGGAAGGCAGAGAGGAGCAAGGCACTCTAGCTCCTTCCTCTGAGCACCGCCACAATCCTCAAGGGGGTAGGAACTAAGAGACTTTTCTTCAAACTGATTTCTGGAGCTGGCACTGCCCACAGAGAGAAGATGCTCCATGGGCTACAGCACACTGGCAGGCACACTAGCAAAGACAAGTAGACAAGTGCTGCCCAGTCCCTTCTCCTCGGGTATGCAGCACCCAGCATTTTAGAAACTCAAAAAGTCAAGGGCTAGGAAATAAGAATCAATTCAAAAGAGTCATACCACAGACTGGTGGTGGTGCTGGTCGTGTGCTGGTTAATCTGTCTGTGGGAAAATGTCTGGGCTAGCACTAGAAAGCCGTGCGGAATAAAGAGACTCAGAGGGATCTGTAAACAGCCTTCACAGAAGCCACAGGAATGTCTGGGTGATGGGGCACACAGGTCTATAATCTCATACTTGGGGCTGAAGCAGGAAAATGATTAAGTTCAAGGCCAGCTTGGGCTACACAACAGGATTCTTTCTCAGTAAACAAAACAAATAAAACTAGATAGACACAAAACCATCTCTAATTCTGAAATGTATCAAAATATTTTATTTCCCCGCCCCAGCATTTAACCTCCTGAATACTAGGATTACAGGTATGCATTTAATGTCCCCACACCCTCCTCCAGAAGCTTTCTTTTTTTTTCCTTTCTGCTTGGTAGTTTTGGGGCTGAAACCTGGGTTTGGGCACGTTGGGCAAGTGTTCTATCACTACTGCTAAGCTACACTGTCCCTGCCTCCACATTTATCCTTTAATAAGCCTAGTTCCTTTATGCCATTTTGAGATATTAGGGAAGATTTCATATTTCAGGAAACATGAAGAAATCAATGGTCAATTGTATAAAATGGAATGTGGTTTCTACTCTGTCTTATTTGAGGCAAGGTCTCATTACATAGCCCAGACTGGCCAGGAATTTACTATGGAAGCCCCACTTTATGACTCAGTTCCTGCTACTACTTAGGCAACAGAAACAGGCTCCAGCCTCCGTCACAGCAGGGGCACTAT
>LOEQ01000119.1:531791-556741 GCA_001685075.1 Bramus lutescens | reverse complement strand
CCCCCACCCCCGTTACTGTCTACATAAAGGAACACCTTAACTTCTTCCACCAACAAGGAACAGAAGCTCATTGAAAAACTTGCAATCAGCAAAGGTTGTTAAGTTTATTAAGAATGAACTAAGTCACCCCACACTAGACAAGTACACCACTACTGGGTTACAAACCCAGACCTCCCTGGAGAATTTCTTTTTGTTTTTAAATTTTAAAAAGTGTGTTTGTGTGTGTGTGTGTCCCCATCCAAACAAGTAATGGTCAGAGAGCAAACCTTCAGGAGACAATTGTGTGTGTGTGTTCCCGTCCGTCCCTATCTATCTGTCCATCCCATCCATCCAAACATGTAATGGTCAGAGAACAACTCTCAGGCATCAATTCTCTCCTTCCACTGTGTGGACTCCAGGAATCAGACTTCAAGCTTCCTTACCTGTGAACATCTCACTGGCTTGCTTTCTGATCAATTTCATAAAAGCTACATTACAGAATTGAGGCATAAATGGAAACAAACAGGAAAAAACTAACAGGACAAAGCAATGACTTTTAAAAGGCTGGTGTGATTTTTTTCTTCTTTCATCTTCATTTTTTGCAATGCTAGGATTAAACTCAGGGCCTCACACATGCTAGGCAAGTGTTCTTCCACTCTGTGACACTCAAGTCAAGGCTGAGATGTATAAAGTGACCAATATACCAGTTTAAATTAATTTTAGGTAAGTGAACCTTAAGCAAAACACTCAAAGACTAAGAATAAATTATGAACATGCTGCAAGACTTAATCACGGGACTATATTTACAAATAGGTATATGGGTTTAGGTCTAAATCTAGTGAGAGCGTTTTAAATAAGGCATAAGATTTATTTATATACTTTGGATAGTTCTCTCTGCTACTAATGCCATCTTTGCAAATTTTTATTGCCATGGTGACTACTGACAGGAATTTATCCCTGTGCATTCTGAGGGTACATTGCACCAGCTGGAGTCTACCCACAAGGGTCGTACCATGGAAAGAACCAGGCTACAAGGATTTGCCCTTATGGGACACTTTCTGTGGTATGGCTCTCCTTCCACTTCTCAGTAATACCACGTACCCTACAGGTCATTCATGAGTGGCCACAAGTTAGAGCGGTAGGTATGTCAACAAGACTGAAATCCAGTCATGGTTTCATTACATAAGCAAATAAGCACTCCTGAGTAGCCTTGCTAGGTGCATCATGACAGCACAATGGCTTACTTTCCTGGCTCGTTCAGAGCCTTGGGAAGTGGCAGCAGTCACCAGACACTTTTTATATGTCGGTCGTTTTAGTTATTGCAGATAATGAAGCCCCAGCTGACGCTCAGGGCAGAGTCAGTACTCAGTTGAGTGAAACTTAACAGACAGGCTTGTAAAACAGACACTTCCAAGCACAATGTGAGACTGTGCCAGCCGGGCACACACTAAGTTCTCATACCGTTTGAACAAGAGGATTCAGACTCAAAATGTTCAGGTGATAAGGACAAAAATGTCTCTGTTGAGGCCTGGGAATTCAATTAGACTGCTCTTTGGTGGGAAGGAATTGCTGCCATAGACAGTGTTTTCTTTTACTTTAGGTTTTAGAGAAAGGGCTTCACTATATGCTACTAGTTGGTCTGAAACTTAGATAGGCCAGGTTGGCTGCATACTTGAGGAATCTTCCTACTTCTGGCCAAGTGCTAGGATTATAGATAGGCATCACCACACTAGGACTATAAAAATATTTTTTAAAAGACTTGTTTTAAAAAAATGCAATTAGAGCTTTTGGGGAGAGGCTGGAGAGATGGCTCAGCAGTTAAGAGCACTGGCTGCTCTTCCAGAAAGAACCCTGGTTCAATTCCCAGCAACCACATGGCAGCTTATGGCTGCCTATAACTCCAATTCCAGGAGAGCTGGCCTCCTCACACAGCCATATATTGTAGGCAAAACACCAATGCACATAAAAATAAATAAATCTTTAAAAATAAGACTTGTCCACCTACCCTCTTCCCCTCTCTTCTCCTGTGAATTAACTGAAAGATGAAAATATGAAATCTTTTCCATTTTATGAGTTCTCCAAAGAAGTCTAGATTCCAAACTGGTGGCTCATAAAAATCTCACCTCATATTTACAATACTAAAAAATCCTTCAATATTAAACCCTAAAGATCAAAGTAACATCATTTCCACTCAGAAAATCTATTTCTGTTAGCACAGAAATAATACATTTCTCCAAACATCTGAAATTCTAGAGGTTTCATTAGCTAACTGTCTGCAGAGACCCTTTCTTTACCATACACAGGCCTCATCTGTCTTGGTAGTATACACACAGCTATCCCACATCATAACTTTCTACACAGCAGCAGCAGTGACCCCAAACCTTGAATAACTGACCCTTTTACTCCTACACAAAGGTTAAAAACAAAGAGCACAAACATGAGGAAGGGGGTGCCCCACTACTGAGCCTTCAAAGAACCTCAGTAATTACATGCTCTCTTACCCAGGAATTTTAATTTCCTAATAGACCAAAAGACTCATGTGTTCACCTCAATAAATCTTAACCATGCATTGGTAGCAATCATTCATTCATTCTCCTTCTTTCTTTTCTTTTTTAAGACGAGGTTTCTCTGTGTAGCCCTGTGTACCTCTGCCTTTGCTGGAATTAAAGACACACGCACCACCACCACCTGGCCATCATTCACCTTGTGACTGCCTGTCAGATACCCCTTCAGAAGTCACACACTCAGCTGCAATGAGACATGATGATGGAACTGATCTCAAACATCTGCCACCTAAGAACAGGGCCACAGCTGACAAGAGACTGTCTCACTGCTGTGTGAGAAAGGCCCTTCGCTCCAAGGCCTGTTGGCTGGGCCTACTCTTTGGCAAACTGTTACTTGGTTCCTTTTCCCAAACCAAGCCCAGACACCTTGCCATTCCCAGCTCCTCCTATCCTTTCCAGGAACAGTGGCTCCCAAGAATGGACACCTCCTGTCTCTTTCATCTGAGTCCAGAACACTGGCTACATATTTTAACTTTCGTCTCTACTCTCTAGCACATGTACTTTCTCTCTAGAGATCCTTCCTAGTGGGGAAAAAAGTCAAAGTATTTAATTTTCCATCTTCGTAAAGGAAGAGTAAGAAGAAGGGAAAAGGCAACCCAAGTCATGTCCTAAGTCAGGGCCTTTCTGTCATCTTAGTTGTGTCTGAAGAGAAGCTATTAGGAACAGTTTGCTACGGCCATCCGTGTACATTTTCTCATGTTCCTTTCTCTCTCAAATAGGCCAGCAGCCTGCACATCTGAGGTATTTGCATGAGTCACTTCATATTTCCTTACCCAATCTTTTTTTCCTTGATGGCTCATTCCATGGGGTTTCCAAGGCTGCTTGGAGCAAGGTTAGAGGCAGATAGATAGGCATCTCTAAGGAAAAGGCTTGTGTGGCACTAACACCCCCAATTCTTCATGTACTTTGCACATCAGCTCTGCAAAAACTTGTCCTTGCTGCCTGCAGACATGCAGCAGGGCATAAAAGGTCAACATTTCTCTGAGTGTCTCTGGCATGGCAGTACACATGACAGTAAGGGGAAGAAGTCAGTTTTACCAATTTTCTGGGATGGCATAATGATTACTGGAAACTCTTCAAAGAGTAGCACTATTTTTAAAAACATAAGCAAATAAACAAAAGAACATCTACTGAGAAAGCAATCCAGTCCTTTGGAGCTGATGATGAAAGGCTACACACAGACCTTAGCCTTTTGGCACATAAGGGTAGAGAGTAGAAGGGCTGACATCACATCCGCCAGCTACAAAAAGGTTTTTAAAAGCACTTAAAAAGTATTACTGATCATAACTTTGGCATAAGAACAACAAAAGGAAAATTTAAGAATCTACTGAATTTAAACCAGGTGTTTTGGTGCATAACCTATCATCCCAGACCTCAGGAGGCTGAGGAAGGAGGGCAGCCTATGAATTTAGGCCAGATTCTGTAGATTGAGCTTAAAGTCCTCATGCTCAGAACTAGTTAGTCAGGAAGTGACAGCTATACGTCACCACCTAGTGAGGCCAACATTTGCTCACCACAGTCAGAGTTACAACCAAAGATCCTTGCTTGAAAGAATAGTCCAGGAATTTATGAATTCACAACATTCTGATTTTAGACTCCATGTTTTAAAGATCATTCTGTACTTCCTAGCACATAGTGAATCTTGTTTTATTGTTCTTTGTTTTTGTTTTCCTGAAACAGGATTTCTCTGTGTAGCCCTGGCTATCCAGGAACCCACTTTGTAGATCAGGATGTCCTTGAACTTAGAGATCCACCTGTCTCTGTCCCCCAAGTGCTGGGATTAAAGGACTGCGCTACCACTACCCGGCACATATAGTGGGTTTTGCATTCTTAAATTAGCAGATAAAAATGTTGGAAAGAAAAGGTGGCTTTCCCCAAAACATGACCCAGGCCTCACAAAGGACAAAGCTTTGGACTTCAACTTTGACCAGCATTCCTAACAGTCCTTTCCAGTGCCCTTCTCCTCGTTTAAGTTGGTGAGCTCAAGCAGTTGTACCCAGGTAAACCATGGTAGTCCTGAGAAGTCTACTACGGTGGTAGAGCCTTATGAGACCTGCTTTCCAGAATTCTGAGGGGCTGGAGAGCATGGATCTGTGCCTCAAGAGCATAGACCAGACACATACGCATCTTGGGTATAAAACATGCTAATTACAGAAATTGATGGCCATTCAAGATGTTTTCAGAGAAATATCAAGTTTAACATGGAAGCCTGCTGTTTTATTCTTTTACCAAATAAACATAATCACTAAGACAGTACAAAGTATGGCTTCCCCTACTGTTCTGAGGGCTCTACCCTGGCCTACCGCCCCAAGAACAGCCCACCTCCTACACAAGGAGGGTCTCGGGCAACTCAGCCATGATTCTTCTAAGGCTTTAGAAAATGCACAAGAGATTACGAGGTACCGAGGGAAACAAACAATGGATTGTTACAGTACATACATTCTGGTGGAAGTCTGTTCTTTCTAAAAGCAAGTCTCTCAGTTTTCTTTCTGCTTTCTGCCAAACTAAACAGGACTCCGTAAACATACTGACGAACTGGCCTATAGAGCAGGGCGGCCGGAGGCAGGTCTTTGTTGGCTTCATCTTCAATAGAAACAGCAATTTTGATTTCACCCTTTGCATGGAAGAAAGCAGAATAATATTGCACATTTTTCATGTTGAATTTACAAGAAACTCATAGCAATATACTGCATCATCTCCATTAATGACATTGCTATTCTATTCCAAGTCAATGGCTTTACAACTTGCCTACAGTGAGATGTTTAGGAGAATTCATTGGCAGTCTGTGGTCCAAATGTATGTCCAGAGACTCTAAATTAATCCTATATTACTTTATCTTTAACCCAAAAACCAAGAACAAACCAAAACCACATAGATGAGCCAAAGTCTTTTAAACATTCTACACAGACAACGCCAGACAACAAATACAGAAGAAAGCATGAAGAATCTACTTTTATTCATGGATCAAGATGGTCAGATGTAATAAAATTTGTAATTTTCAATGACCTGAACAAAATCCAAGGAATGCAGTATTCTGAAATGAAAGTCATATTTACCAAGCTTTTCCATAAAATGTTACTACATGTTAAAAATGATCTCCCTAAGAGAACTCTTTTTTAAACATATCCTCGGCTTCTTCCCAGTGCAGTAGGTGCTTACCAATTGTTTCACCATGGTCGAGGCCACAAACAGCTGATAGGACAGAAAAGGAAAGCATTCCATCCCCAGCTCAGGTCCCAACATGGCAAGACCTGCATCTGACTCAAGAACATGCCACCAAGAGACAAACAACTGTCGTGTGCAGCAGCTAAGGCTGTTACCAAACTTCTATTGCATGGCATCCCAATATATCAAAATATTCAAAGGATTTTATTTATGTTTATTTGTAACAAAACACACACATAACCTTCAATGCCTATTAAACATTACTTGTAAGTTCTCTTAATAACGATCTTCTATATTTGCTCTTTCACACAAATTTAATTTCAAAATTGCTTTTGCCCTATCCTCAGCACTTTCCTCTTCGCTACCCAGGGGTTAAACGTACTCTACTATATTCATTTAAGGAATGCTCCTCTTGTAGTGATTATCAACATTACTATGAAGCATCGTGTGACTGCAAATGTCTCAGCCTTGACAACTGCATACCATGGCTATTCAGCTCACAAGAAATAGTATGCATTGTAGTCTAAACTGTCCCCTATACCAAAAAATCCAAAGTAGCATTTTTAAATTAAGAAAAGACAGTTGAGTTTACTGTTCCCAACCCTGAACACTCTGTCAATCTTCCCCAGAAGTTTGTAAGAACAGAAAAAACGCTATTAGTACCATCTGCACTCTTCCATGGACCTACCCAACTGCCCAAGCATCAAGGCTGGCAGCACGGATGCAGACAGTGGCTCGGGTGCCTCTTACATCTCAAACAGTCTCACAAGGAAAGAGCGCCATCTCTATACATGTTCCTTTGAAAGGTGTCTTTTAAAAATTTGGACACTTAACTATACCATAACAAAACTTGCATTTTCATAATTTTGGGTGATTCTCTAAAATGTTTGTCTTACGAGCACAATCTGACCACTGCTATTCATGCACGCATATTAAACAGTAAGACAAGACTTGGAGGCAGTGACAACTAAAAAGTAAATGAATTAAGAGTTAATAGCATTAGCTAAATATTCTCTATGTTTGGATGAGTTAGTTGGTCAACAGTCCACCTCATGCAATCTGTGAAATAAGAAGGAGTCTTTTGCATTTACAGACTCCATTTTAAAACAAGCCAAACGGACTGCAGAAAATAGAGGTGGGGGGCAGGGGTAAGGGGGCAGGGCCCAGGTAATGAAGAAAACATGTTGATAATGTGATAGTAAGAAACCAATTCTTTATGACAAATTTGTCACTGAAGTGACTTGTGCCAACAGGAAGACCATAAATCACTGAGAAAATTTAGTTACACAGAGATACACTGAAACATAAGATTATAAAACAATGCAAACTATATGCATATATTTTGCTACACATTTGGTAAGGCACTAATAAGGTAAATTATGACACTATAAAAATGATTTCTAAATATGTACATTTTAACAAAATCCTGTATTGCATTTGGGTGCTATCATTAAAACTGCAGTCAGTGAAGGAGAAGAACAAAGTCAAATGCATTAATTACAATAAGCCATTCAAAAGGAGAGCTGTTATTGCCTAAGGATAAATAATAAAGAAGTCAGATATCACTTATGACATTATGATTAACGTGATATTACAACATAAATATGGTGTAAAAAATTCTTTACTTTTACTAAGAAAAAAATTATGAGCAACAAAACAACATGTTTCATTATTTCACTAATTTCAAAAAAACTTGTATTAAAATGAAGAGGAAAGTAACTTGCTTTTAAATTGCATTTATAGGTACAAATTTTCATCTTTTGTTAATGTTTAGAAACAGGAACTACTTTAGAAAAACAATAAAAAAGTTTACAAAAGTTAAAAAAGTTATGCAATACTTGAAGCTACTCCAAGGCCCCTGGATAATACCTTTGTCAGGACATGGAAGATGTAGGGGTACATCAGTCCCTTCTTGTGCCTGTGCTCAGCCACTCTCAGCACCTCAGGTGCGACGGGGGGCAAAGGAGGTGTGGTAATGTCCATGTGGTTCCGGGTGGGCATCGACAGGAGGCACGGGATTGGCTGAACAGTGCCCATATGGCTCCCTTTGACTTCAGCTAGCTGGCTTCCCGAAGAGGCAGTGGATGAACCTTCTGCCTACAGAGCAAAGGGCAGAAATGGAGGAAAGAGTTCATGTCCCATTCTCATTACCTCAAATATACAAGGCCCTTGTCCACCTAAAATCCACAGAGAGCACAGAGATGACCCTTGCCTGGAGTGGTAAGATCCAGTACCAACTGAAAGGCAGGGTGGCCAGGAAACACACTCACCTTTTCTCTCTTTAGACTGCCTTATGCAGAAAAATGCCAACACACACTGTGCCAAGGAGGCCAGCACACACTGCCTCCTGTAGTGTGGGGGGAACTGGAATACTCATCTCAGGAAGCAGCCACAGCTCTCCCGACCCTGGGCTCCCTGCATGGAGTTTCCAGCTCTCTGATCATCACTATGTGTTTCTGGCTCTCTGTGCTTCTGTTGTCCTTAAGATCTTGCTAATATTTTACTCACTAGGCAACCAGCACTCAGAGAGACTATGCATTTGACCACTGTTCTATAATCAGTAACTCAAAAAACTGAATTCATACCAGTCTGACAAGGACAAAATTTCCATCTAAAATTTTCTCTATAGGCACGAAAAAAAACCCTATGTAATTATATGGAGGCAAAAGTAAAACAGAATATTAACAGCAACAATGCAGGACACCACAAATCCTCTCTCTAAACCAATGTAAACCCACTGGAAAAAAAAAAAAACAACCAATGACTCAGACTTATAAAGGCCAACAAATAGATAATGTAGTCCTTGGTGGAAAGTGCTCGTTCTGCTAACAATGCTTAAACACAGCAGGCACAGGCCGGAAAGCCGAACCACGATGGGTTAGCTTAGGATGGTACCAGTGCCAAGCAGGATGCCAGGGAGAAGAGTGGCAGAGGCAGGTACCCTGGCATACTCTGAATTGTCTGAAAAACTGCCCGAGTAATTATTATTTGTACAATAAACTTTTTTTCCTTGATCAGAATGCTGGAAATAACTGCTTATTGCTTGATTTGGTGTCACCCTAAAATATGTATGTTTTTCTGTTTTATAATAAATGTCTTCATTACAAGGATATATAATTGAGTGCTAATTTTACCCTTTAATACATAAGTGCCAGATTTGGTCTCAGAAGAACCCCTGAAAAATCCATATGGGCTTTCTATGCTTTCCCTCTTCTGTAGGAATACAGATACATTTGTATCTGTATTCCATAGGAATATATGATACAGAGTATTTGCTAGACTCTTTCATGAACAACACCTCCTCATGAAGTATCTCTGCTTCTTATTTCTAACTGATTCACCATTATTAACTGGCTCAGAGTTTTAAAGGAATTTCTGATACCCAGATAATCTTGCCTAACCGTTTTGAAGCAGGAGTCTTGCTCTTCCTCAGGAACCACAGGTGGCAGACATAACCTTGCAAATCAAAAAGTATTCCCAGAGGTCACTACTAGCAAACAAAAGTAGGTATGGGAAAAATAGAATTCAGTTTACTTCTACTTTTTTGAGACAGTTTCCCACTGTCTAACCCTGGCTGGCCTGGAGCTCACAGATCCACCTACCTCTGCCTCCCCAGGGCTGGGATTAAAGACGAGCTCCAATACACCCAGCTACTTCTCTACTTTTAACAAACACACTCCAGGTGCTTTCTCCATCTTCACACAGTCCCTTAAAAGGAGACACAGGAGGGCTCAGGTACCATGTCCTGGAGACGAAGGGGTGTGTCTAGGTGCCATGCTTCCCAAGCAAGCAGACTGGGGCAGTTTAAACAATTCCTTCCCTTCCTGAGCCCTCTGGAAAACATGTGGCTCACCACACATTTCAGAAAGGATTTTCCTTTAACTTAGGCACCAGTGCACAAGCGCAATCAGAAACTAAGCAACAGAAGGTGTGGGCTCTATACCTTCACTTGGTCTCCTGGGTCTCCCCGTGTCAGTGGCTCTGCATGGCTTCCTGTCTTCTCCCAGGTAATCTTGTTCCCGCTGATGTGGCTAAACATAAAAGAACAGAATCAGTGAATACTATGGACTAAACCACCTCACAATGAAAAGAAGGGTCTGAATTAAGTCTGTTGACTCAATAGCAATAGCGATAACTTTTCAGGCTCTAATGGCCTTATAGTTTCCCCATAGTTCTATTTCGAGACTATTTCTTCCTGCTTCAAGGGGAAAAGAGGATATCAGGCACTAAGCCATGAGCAAGAAGTTCAAAGGTGTGCTCACAAGAAGAGTGCTTAGACACAGGCAGGCTGTGGCCCCAAGGCACCTTGACAGTCATCAGGAGAGGAAAATCAAGCATCCCACAGTTCCAGCAACACCTCTTTGGCAGGACAAAGTTCAATGGTCTCCGGAATAATTTCTAAGTGTAAGGTAAGAACACTCTTATAAGGAAAGCAGGGTGTAGGCAGAGTAGATAGTTGAACTCAAGTTCAGAGAACAGGATATGGAAAGAGATGGCACACCAGGAGGACATATTTCAAGCAGCACTTGATAAACTGCAGGTGACTCATGAGCTGTCTGCAGCTTCTGAAAACACTTTACTGAGTTTAGACAGTATCTTTAAAAATCTGAAATGCAGCAGATGAGATTTGAGTGGTCTGGGTAAGCATTACTTCATAAATTCTTTGTTCACTTGGGCTGCTCTGGATGCATGGTCCAACATCCATCCTTCATTGGCAGCCCTTTATGCCTAAATTACCTCTTTAATGACTACAGAACATGGCACTTCAGGACACTTGCTTGCCTTTCTAACTGATCCATATGGCAAATGGAGAGATTAAAATATTCATTAATTCTTCTACCCACTAATCAATATCATTTTAGTTTTTTCCAAAAGAGGTAAGGAAAGTGTTCTAAGGACTGTCCCATCCTTCTTACATCAAGAGTGTTGTTCCACACAGTGACATCCCAGAGTTTCCTTGATCCCACTCATTAAATGGCAGGTTCTTCTAGCCAAACTACAGTCAACAACAACAACAACAAAAGGAAAGGACTTCCATTGTGTCTAGGTTCCCAGGCTCAGAAAAACCGTTGTTCTGTACAACGTCACCACTGTGTATAAAAACTCAGTCACGACTAAACACACAGTGATGACCAAAAGGCAAAATGAACACAACCACCTCTAGGAAGTGAAGGGCACATCACTGAAAACCATGGAGACCCAGAGGAGGGTTCAGTCACAGATCCTCGCCAGTTATTTGTTGAGTGCATATTGTCCAGCAGGCATCAGTAAATGAGCCAGCCACTGAGAATGCGGAGATGTGACACAGGTGGCATAGGGAGGCACAGGGAATGATAAATCAATCACTCAGTATACAGCAAGGAACAGACCTGGCTTATTTCTTATGTGACATAAAAACAGCAAGTTCTGAATCTGCTCTTAGGCAGGAGAATTACCTGGAATGCTCAATGAACCCACAAGTGTGTACAGTGTTCCTGGGGTGACTGAGGTTGCCCCAAAACTGAGTGGCAACAGTAGGAAGGAAAGCTGAAGGGGACTCATTTCTCTGATGGCTCTGCAGTTGAGGTAGAGTTCTATACTACCTAACACCCCAGAGAACCTACATGTGTCTGTTTGGTTACACACATACCATCAAGTTGAAACTACTGTAACACCAAATCCACATCAAGAGGCTATCCATTACTTCACAAAAAACAAAGTATATGGCCAGAATAAATACTTTGCTTTGAAGAACAGATGTAGTTCAGCATTCTGTAACTCATTTGACACACCTGGTAACACCTTAAACTTATTTTTAGAACCAGATGTCTCACCAACCAGCATTAGCTATCACTGAATCTCATCCATACTCCCATGGGATAAATCTTTGATGATCAAATTCAGGCTCAGAGAAGGAAATCTTCCCTCAGCCCCCCAAAAAAGGCACTGGACTCAGACCCGGGCCTATTATTCCAGACTGCATCACATACTGTGACGGGACAGTCACCTGCAGATGCAGCACAATATACATGCAAACCACAGCAAACAAGCAGTCACTTCCACCTGATTCTGTGGAGACAGTTGCAGAGGGAAAGGCCAGTGAGGCAGGGAAAGCTTTGTAGGCTATCAGAGAGCAGGCAGGCAGCACAGTACTGGGATGCTTAGATTGCAAGCGCCTGGTGATGGTAGCAGTGTATTCTAGACATACACAATCCTATTCCACACAAGGTCTTCCTTCAAAGAATAAGCAGTCTTTCCCGTGTGGCAGTAGGACATGGCTCACACTTCCAAGACACCAGTGTCTGTGAGCTCTCCTTTGTAATAAGATTAATATGAAACAGTTAGCAGACAGCTACAACATAGATTCTCTTGTTGTAGGAATAAAGATTAAAGTTATTTTCCCAACACATAAAATTCTGAATTGCCTCAATGGAAAGACCTCAGAAATGTGTTAAAGGAATCAAAATATAAATGCAAATTCTGGCACATTAGCCCAACCATTGGAAGAAAGCTTATCAGGTGCACATTCTCTCAACCCTGTCCACAATGTCCTTGAACGCCAGAGTAGGGAAATATGAATTCTCTTTGTTAGCCAACAAAAGATGGATGGATGGATGGATGGATGGATGGATGGATGGATGGATGGATGGATGGATGGATGAATAATAAATTTAAGGTATCTACTTCTTCAAATACTATGTCAAGAAGGTGAACAAAACCTTTTAGTAACTCACTAAAAACCAAATCATTGTTTTAGTTTTATATTATTCCAAAGGTTAATTTTTGAACAGTGTGACAGTTGCCATTTATTCCAGACATCTTAGTTTATATAATTCATAAACAACTCAGCAACACACACCCCCATCCACATTTGAGTATGCTGGTGTTTGGCAAGAAGAAAACTACATAACCATAGCTAAAAATGCCAACCCAGATCCTGCAAGGGCAAAAAGTAGCCCTGTAGGCCTTTGGACATTGGCACTCATCTTCTTGAGCTCATTTTTCACAGGTTAGATGTGATCCTCTGGGAATTGTGTGCTATTAGAATTGGTAGAGGAGAGCTTATGCAAGAAATACTACTCATTACTAGGACACTGTAACTCAAAATCAACAATACATATTGCACATCCTATTACACTGGACTCTTCTCTCCATTGAAGACATACAAGCATGTTCATGAAAACAAAACAAGTCTGTACAAAGTAACAAAACTGAAATGTTCATCTTCTCTGAATAAGAAATTTTATTTGCACACTTAAAAAAATCAGTAAAAAGTTAGCAACACTTTTCAAGTGCACATTATTTATTAAATAAAATATAAAGTATTCAACATTATACTTACATGCACAAATATGCTTAAATAATAATATCAAGTAAAGGATAGGAAAAGTATAAAGAAAAGAAAAATGACAAGCTGTCCCTCATTATTATAAAATAGAGTATATGGTAAATGCAGAGAAATATGGTGCTATGCATTCATAAGCTTTGGCTGGTTACCATCCAGATTGGGAATTGTGCAGGATTCTTTGTATTTTCTAAACTTTTAACTCTACATAATTCTGTCTACTAAAGCTGGTAATTAGAAAAATGCATAATGAATAATTTAAAACATCCAAGTTATTTGTCTCCTTTGATTTAAATCTTACAAGCCCAAATAAACCTCTGAAAGCAATAAAAAATAAACACCTCCAATACAGACCCAACTGTAATTCTTAGTCCAAAAAACTAACTACAAAGATTCAACAGAGGCCAGGAAAGGAAGAAAAACAATACCAACCTAAAAAAATTGCAATTTAAACAAAAAAGAGAGCACGAAGTATGCTCTGTTGCTATTCTGATGGTGGGGGGGGAATAACTTAGTTAGAAAGTAGATCATTTCTTTTAGGTTTTTTTTTTTTTTAACTACCTGTCCTAGGCAACTGGCTGGTTCAGTTGCTGCCCTAGGCATAGACAGGCCTATTCTCCTCCACAAACAATGCATGAGAAAAGAACAAGTCTGTGCAGAAATCACCAATTAAAACCCAGGCCTAGACTTCTCATCAGCATGCCCATGCAGCCCACCTCTTCTGGTGGCTGAGCTGGGTGGGAAGTGGCCACACACATCACAGAAGACTCCAAGGGAAAGGTGCAGCAGCGCCACCTTACCATTCAGTCAACTGGAGAAACCAAAACACTAGACAACCCTTAAACAAATAAAGGGCAATAAAGGAGTGAAGCATGGGGACTTCTCAGTTCATGCAGCCAAAAAAACTGGCAGCATGGCCTGCCTATCTACCCAGGAGTCAGCTAGAAGCATCTGCACCCCGTGGCCTCATGGGTACTACAGTTCTTTAGGACATCTCTGCAGCACAGGCCCCGCTGACAGTCTACACTGGGCTTCATGCACATAACCAGGCAGCTCTTGTCAAGAGTATGGGCAAAAACAAGGGCGAAGATCTGCCAGGAGTGGTCCCACCTGTATTCCACTCTTTCGATTTATCTTTAAGAACAAATGTTTGATAGTTTAAAGGTTTTAAGCTACATTTTCACCCCCTCAGGAAAAAGAACCTTCCTTTTACATATTTACTGATATCAGTGTTACTGCCAATTCGTGTCTTATCTTTTGCCATTTAAGATATTTTACTATTATGTGTATGTGTGTTTACTGTGTGCACACCACATGTGTGTGGATACCCATGGAGGCCAGAAGAAAGCGTCGGATCCCCTGGCTCTAGAGTTAGAGGTGGTTGTGAAACACCTGATATGAGTGCTGGGAACCTCAGTCCTCTAGAAGCTCACCCTTAACAGCCATCTTTCTAGGCCCTTATCATTTGTCATTTAAAAATATTTACCTTATCATTTGCAGGAAACTCTTACGTTTTCATTTCTTCTGTAACAGTCCCCAATCATTCATTACTTGATTTAAGGTGAGAGGAACTAAACCATTCACTCAGTAGGTCATTCTAAACCAGAATCTGACTACTGTTCCCCATACTGTATCACACGACTTATACTAAAGGAAATGTTTCTAAATTAGGAAACGGTATGTTTTCTGCCACAGTATTTCACTCTAACTAGTGAGTATATACTGACTATATTGTATGTGTCTATAAGCACAGCCAAGTAGTCTTTGGGGTCACAGGGGGCATGGAGGGTCATGTGGTGTTGCACATTATGAGGGAATTGGGAGGACTCTCTTCCTTGCTATTTTATAGTATAGAAATTTTAAGGATTGATAGCCCTCTGTTGAATAGTTAAAATTAAGACTACTGAGGTTCAACTGTCTGTCTCAAAGGGAAATGGCATTAAAAAGGGAGTATACTCCTAAAAACAAACAAACAAGCAAGCAAATAAAAACAGCAGATCTCTGCAGGGTAGGGCCTACTCAGTTCTGCAAGGCCAGACCTAGAGAGCAGCACTTAATCTGTCCTCTGCACTCTAGATTTCCTCACATGGTCATCCTGTGGGACCCTATTTGCCATTTGCAGACTGTCCTTCAGCACAGAATACCATCAGAGCATACTTCCTCAACCATTTCCAAGAAATGCTCAAGCATTTCCTGGGCAAATGAACAGATAACTTCCTTTCCCTCAAGACTCTCCTAACAGCATAGTGTTGGTCAAGCCCAAAGCAAAGGTAAAATCCTGACTTATTTATTATTGATACTAATAATTTTGTTTCTGTTTTGCTTGAGTTTTTGGAAATAGGATCTCACTCTATATAGTCCAGATTGGCCTGAATCACTATGTAATCCAGGATGGCCTCAAAACCCATAGCAATCTCCAGCCTCAGATTTCCAAGTGCTGGAATTATGGGTGTAAAATACTGCACCTGGTATTGCTTTTATGTTTGGGTACAAAGTTTCATCATGCTATACAGGCTGCCTGAGCACTTAGGCTCACAAGACCATATTGCTTCAGTCTCCTAAATAGTTGGAACAACAACATTACTGACCAGGGTACTGAGCAATTAAGGGTGCAAGGCTCTGTTTTCATTTGCAGACTTGAGCTGCACATAGCACACTTTACATGCAACTTACTCAACAGCCTACAATCCTCCCTGAGGACTATGACCCCCCATCACCACATTCATAAACCCAAACTGTATCACAGCGTCTTCCACAAAGCAAAGCGTGGAGTCCAGGGCTTCAGGAACAGGCATCCTCCATCCTCTGCCACCGTGCTCACATTTCTAACAGTTTCATATTTATTGTCTTGAATGAGGCAGCCAATTCAAGGAATTAAATTCCTGAGTCACACAACTCAGGTCCAACCTTGACATGAGTCTGTGTATGTAACAAACTTCCTGAAGGACACTTTCTCTACAACAATGGCAGAACAAGAACTGCCAGAATGAGCAATTCGCATCCCTCTGCAAGAACAAGATGCCCAGGAAATAGTCATTTCTGGGGAAAGATGACAGGAACTTCATGAGAGTTCTGAGAACCCGGGAGCAGCCAGTCAGAGTCTTCACAAGAGCAAAGAGCTGAAGACAGTCTCCTCCCAACCAGACAGCAGCACTCTTCTCAGTGCCCGTCCTCCACATCCGGTAGTCACCATCTACCCTGGACTTGGTTTCTGTAACTCTGCCATTGCGAGGCTCAGAGTCAAAAGCTTTCTTCTTTTGCCTTCTGTAAGTGTTTCATAATTGACAACAAATGATCCCTGTACAGATGCCTTGCTCTTATTGACTGACCCAGTGAAATGTTCCAGAAATCTAGACAGAATTTCTAAGACCACCTGCCAGCTGCCTTCAGGTTTGATGAGAATTACAGGGTACTTGTTTAAAATGTAGATTTCTAGGGTGGCAACCCAAAAATTCTGGTCCAAAAGATCATAAACCTATCATCCTGGTAAACAACTCATTTAAAAGTACAAATACTTAAAAAAAAAATTCTTAACTTCATTTGGACTTGACACATCCTGTCAATGAATATCGATTTTATACTTCTCTGGTTGAAACAAAGTGTGCAAATTCAGTAAACACTGATCCAGGTCAGCAGACATCTGCTTCCATTTTGCAAGTAGACACATCAGTGAAAACTTGCATTAATGCTGGAAACTGCACCTCTCAAATGTCTCGTATCTGAGGGCAGAGGTAAATATAACAGGTATCAGCCTTGCTGGCATCCATGCAGTAGTAGCCTGCCCTGGTTGTTTACCTCATGAAGTGGTGCTCACAGTAAGGAGATGACCTCGCAGGAAAGACACTTAGTCCTTTCCTACCTTCCAACAGAATACTTTAGGGGACAAGAGAAGACACAATGATGACTTCTGCCATCCGATGTCAGCCAACTGTGCATTTTTTAATTGATCTGAACCAGGCAGCATTCCACACTTTTGGCAAATGGTGTTATTTCAAGAATGGTGCCTTGAGCTGCATAGTTTAAAGGAGTAATTCGGGGTACCCTTCTCCAGGGAGCCCAGAGGTTAATGCTGTCAGGGGTGTTGGTGCACATGATGGGCCCATGGTACCTTAGAGCAATCCCCATATTTAAGAGGTGACACACATGAGTTACTGTTAAACTTTCCCAAGTTCCTAGGATCTCCAGCCACAGGGCTAAACAGCAAGATTTGGCACTAGGCAGACTCCTCTAGGTACAAAAGCACCCACCTGTGGGAGACCACTTTTGGCACAGACCCCAGGTAGCTACGGAGTTAAGGAAGCCCTCAGGTCACACACCCAGAGTATCTGTGACTGTGCATACTCACTTGGCTGCCCCACCACTGCCCTCATCATTGTCTGATGATGATGATGTAGAAGAGCCAGGAAAGTAGGCTGAATCCACGTGATTGGGGCTGCCACTCTGAGCTGGGTTGATGGGCGAGGAGCGCTCATACAGCGGTGTGTGCTTCCCCTCATGAGGAATGTTGGTGTAGCTGTTCTGCTCTGTCAGGTTCTTCCCGCTAGTATCCAGGGCAAGGGCAGGCTCAGGGAGGCTGTATGGGTATGGACCCTGGCCTGGGCCGCCCCCTGGGCTGGGCACCTGTGGAACCTGAGGTACAGAATACAAGTCAGTGCAAAGGGCTAGAAGGACCTGAGGCGAGCCTGAATTGGTTGTGTCCTCTTGAGTCATTTTTTAATTTGACAAATAGGCATCTATTTTATAAATCAACCTAAGAATTTAAGGAAGTTTATATCCAAGGCCCATAGCTCTACTTGACTCAGGGGTACCTTACCGCGGGCTTTGCTTGCAGAGGAGTCTGTGGAATGTTGAGCATCTGAGGGGGAACATATGGTGGCACCATCCCAGGCATTCCAAATGGATTTGGTCTGGCTGTTTCATTAAATGGGAAGAAAATAATAAGACAACTGAGAAGAGAATGACATATCTCCAAAACATCCCTGGGGTCAGCCCAGAGCTCATGTACCCTGCCCGCTTTAGATGCCCTGATTCCTAGAAACTTGTAAAACTCAGATTTATCATGTGGCTTCACAAGCCGTAACTTCCTCATCTTGCTTTAAAAGTAGAAACAAACCAAGCTCAGAGTTCCCAAAATCAGTTTTCTCTTAAGATCAGAGGGTTTCCTAGCCTCTGCTCTGAACAGCACTGGGCAGGGGGAGCACACGTGACCACCACCTCTTACTCAGTTTCCAGACAAGAAACCTACCCCACTCCCAGAGTTCCTCATTCTCCCTGTCTAAAAGCAAAGCTCCAATACCAAACTGTAGGGGTAATTCAGGTCAGACTAGGACTACAAATGTAATACTAGCTTTACTGCTCCAATCTGGCAGGCACAGGGTCTCCAGAGAGTCATAGTGCAGCTCACAAACACTAGAAGAAAAGCAGAGACCTCTGAACACTTTCTCCTGTTCCATGAGGATCTAGGACCCTCACAAGCTGCCATCTATCTCTCTAGCATTCTCATCTCCAAGAGCCTGCAGCTCTCAGCTCTGAATTGCCACAACAGGTCTTTGATCTTAGCTCTCACTAATTAGAAATCCTGGCACAGCTTCCCCCTTTGTACTGAACAAAGAGAACTGCCCTACAAACAGTTGGGAAGAGTCAGTCAGCATGTGTGCTTAAAGGGCACATTTACACATGCAGACAAACCAACGTGCATGCACCTGCACATAAGCAACAAGCCTACCAGTTCTTCCCCAAGTGTCAGGTAAAAGTCACTGCACCTGTTAAAGATATTCTATGGTAATTCAGAATCACAGCTAAGAGTAGGAGCAATAAAATGCTACCAAGCCCAGCAATGCTGAAACACTGTCACTGGAATCACTGTAGAAAACCTGTTTAATTTCTGGTAGCTGACCTTTTCTATTTAACTTTTCATTTTTTATTGGGGGGGAAGATGTTTCAAGACAGGCCTTCTCTGTGCAGCTTTGGCTGTCTTAGAACTAGCTCTGTAGACCGACCAGGTTGACCCCAAACTCACAGCGATCCACCTGCCTTTGCCTCCCAAGTGCTGGAATTAAAAGCATGCACCAACATTGCCCCCGACTGCCTAACTTCTGAATACAACAAGGTCTAGACTTCCAACCTACAGTCACTACCTTTAGGTGGAGATGAGCACTGTGCTGTGCTCCTTTTATCTGTAACAACTAACACCTCCCCAAAAAGCACAAATAAAACAATATAACATAAAACCAAAGATTCTCTTTAAATTGTATTTCTATTATTTTATTTTTATTTGTGTGTACACGATGTGTGTCCGTCATATGAGTGCAGGAACCTGCGGAGGCCAGAAGAAGATCATCACTGGATCCCCGGAAAGTGCCTCACACAGGTGCTGGGAATCTAACTCAAGTCCTCTGCTGAGAGATCTCTCAGCCCCACGAAACCAAACATTGTAGACAATGGCTTCAAACATACCCCGTGTCTTCACAGAGCAAGGTACTGCTCTCTCATATGTCAATCCTGTGGTGACTGAATGAATTTGTCTGCATTTTCCTAAAATGTCTGATCACTCAGGACCTGTCTCAGGGGCCCACAGGCTTCCCTCTAAATTGGTTCTTGTTTTCCATGCCAGTGCAGCAACTGAAGAAAACCATGGTCCCCTTCTCGATGACAAGAGTGTCTCAGAAGGGATATAAGGCCCAGCGTAGAGGCAATCCTGCTGCCTTCCTATTTCCTTCTGTCCACCACATACTAGAGGCAGGCTTTTGTTAGCAAAGTATGCACAACAAAGGAGAAAAAGAATGCAGGAAGAATGTTTACTGAATGTAGAGTATTTTTATAACTTAAAACCGTGTTAAGTATGACAGACTTCTTCAGGAATTCACAGGAAGCAGCACACATAGCCTTTGAGGTGTTTTCACTGACTTTTCTCCCAGAGACCCCAAGCACAGGTCCATGACCCACCCCAGTGACTCACAATGCCCACAGAGCTGCCTAGCTTTTGCTCTATATTAAACTAAGATACCTGTTTAAAGGAATGGTATTAAACTAGGACCACTTCCAGATAACAGCAGACATTACAGTCCAGTCCCTACTCCCAGCCCAACCTAACAGAGGCTAGTCTATTAACTCAGAGATGCTACATTAAACAAAATACAAAATAGTAACAGTAAACTTTTAAATGTTCTGGAACTAGGAGATAGCTCAGTGGATAAGAGTGCTTACTCTGCAAACAATAAGACCTGGATTCAAATCCTCAGCACCCACATGCCTGTAACCTCAAGATCAGGCAGCACAGGTCAGCTAGCCAGCCTAATGGAAAAGGCAAGCTTCCAGTTCAATGAGAAATCTTGTCCCCAGGCAATAAGGTAGAGAGTAAAAGAGGAAGACAACCTATATATCTTACTTTTTTAGGAATGTTAAAAATGGAGCTTTGGAATTTTTGATTCAAAGAACAAAACAATAAAACCCCTGTTGTTGACATTAGCTTTCAATGATTATTTTATAATTACTGAAAACTCTTTTCAAAGGGAACATTTACTGGGTCCTGAAAGTGCTTTAGACTTTATCTAGTCATTGCTCCCTTGTCACAACCCCAAGACCACTGATCTTTTTCTTTGTCTGCACATTCTGTCTTTTCCTGTGGAAATATGGGAGTATAATCCACAGTTGGAATCACGTGGTATGGAACCTTTAGTGTCACTTCTTTCACTCAGCAAAGTGCACCTAAGTTTCCTCTGTGATTGCGTGTGGCTGAACAGTGCTCCACTATACTAGTGCTATAGTTATCCACATAACTCTCTTAGGAACATCCTGGTTGCTTTCAAATTTGGACAGATACAAATTAAGTAGGTATGAGCATGCATGGCAGGTTTCTGTGTGGGCAATATCCACAAATATGACTGCTGGATCATACTGTCAGAATATGTTTTGCTTTGTGAAAAGCTGCCAAATTGTCTGATAAAGTGTCCATCCATTTTACATTCTCACCAGTAACAAAGTTTTTATTATTATTATTATTATTATTATTATTATATCTTCATTAATTTTGTGTGAGTGCATGTGTGTGGACACCAGGCACACACATGACATAGCATGTGCATGGAGTTTAGAGGACAGCCTGTGAGAGTCATCTCTCCCTCATTCATACAGGCCACAAGAATTGGATTCAGATGGCCAGGAGTGGCAGGAAGTGCCTTTAACTGCTGAATCATCTCAAGAGCAGCAATAGACGTCTTGTTACTTCACATCCTCAATAGTGTTTGACAGTTTTAACCTTCTGGACAAGAGTGTACTAAGAGCCAAGTCTCAGATATTTGGTTATAGCAGTAAAAACCAAAGTAATAGAGGAGCCAAATGTTGGCACTCGATGACTATCCTCCTCCCTTAGAAGTCAAGCTTCCTGACTATTCATTCCAGCACTCCATCACTGAGTCAATCATTTGGTACCCTTTAGGCCATTCTGCCTATAACAAACACTTCACGTACACTTTCTCTTTCATGTTCATGCAGTGAAGCCACTACAACAGAACATGAAGCCCAAAGCCAGCAAGTGGCTATTATTAGATGGACCCAGACACACAAGCTAGTCTTGATTTCATGTTCTCTATCACTCCAATTATGAAACATCTCCTGTGTGCAAAGTATACAGCAAATATACCCTAATTGACAGAACAATGTACACCTGTCTCGTTCTATAAACTGTGTTCCTTTTCCAAGAATAATACCAAAAGACAATACATTACTTCATTCCCTTGATTTAAAATCTTAGTGGCTTAATTCATTCAGTCAAGTATTTATCCACAGAGGATGCAGAATAGGCCCTGATTCCCCTGGTTCCTGCTCTCTGCAGGTGGAAGATGTGAGGCAAGGCCCAGCAAGCACTGAAGACAGTGTATGAGAACTGTAGCAACTGACAGAAAATGCTCAGTGCCCCCAGAGAACAGACACTCACATTTGGGTCTCATACACCAGTTGTCCCAAATCCAAGGCAGTCAGGGAGAGGAACACCAGACCTAGTAGCTGGTGCAAAGGCCACCACCAGAAGCTGGCTTTGTCCACTCGAGACAAAAAGTTACTGTGCCATGAGCCTGAGGGGCAAGCTGTCAGCAGGCGGAGTTACTGTGCCATAGGCCTGGAAGCAGGCTGTGCAGGGTCAGGTGTAAGCAGAGCAAAGAGATGGGAGTCAGGCCAGGTGTGATGGGAAGCCAGTGCAGGGGTTTAAGTGTAGTATTGTTCATGTTCTGAAACATTACTCTGATTGCTCTGAGAAAATGAACTGTACAGTATAGAACTGAGTGAACAGAATACCAAGAGAAAGGTTGGGTGAACAGATGGCCAGGCACCCCTAGTCCTTCAACCCCACCTCCCTCAGTCACAGTGTCTCACAGCTGCACTGACTCGCCCACCTCCCATTTGTCATGCCAAGGCCAGCATCTCTGGTCCAGGTTTCCAATGCCTGACAAACAAACTGACAGAACACCATGCATGACTCCACAAAGAACAGCTCTTAGGTTCTGGGTAACGGTGCTTTCCACACAAACCAGATAACTTAAGTTTGTGCCCCAGAGCTCTCTCAGTAAGAGAATTGTCTCTTGAACTGTGGCCCACCCCCATACATGCACAACAAACATAAAACCTTTTTAAAAGTATAATTCCTACATATATCTAATGAATATTCCTATTTTGCTAATGGTTGGCATGAAAAACAACATCAACAGGCTGGAGTGCCACTTCTTAAGACTCTTCTTATCTCTGCTGAACCTGCTCTTCTGCAAGGAAAAAAAATGGCTATGGAGGAGGAGGGGGAGAAGAAAGAAGAAAAGAAAGCAGAAGAGGAGCTACTGTCAATCTACTGCACTATCTGCGTTCCCTGATGTGACCTGCAGCTGTCTCCATAGCCCCTAATTTTCTCTTAGAAGTTGACACAGTCCCTCTTAGGAACTACTAAGAAAGTGGGCCACACCTGTGTAAGGGCAAAAACTAGTACTTTCAAAGAACAAAGTTGCTACACATGGTGGTGTGTATCTTTAATTGAGCACATAGGGGCAGAGGCAGGTGGATTTCTCTGTGTTCAAGGCCAGCTTAGTCTTCATACAGACGTTGTCTCAAAAAATAAATAAGTAAACATATGAAATTTGCTGGGGAATAATTAAATCTCAGAATTTCTACAGTTAATGGCAATCACATGGAGGCTTTGTTTACTTACCTAAGTAATGTGGAGGGTGAAATGGCATAGGCTTGCTAGTTGCTGAGTAATATCCAACTGCTCTCTTAAATCGAACGACTTTGTCATCTGTTCTAGACTAAAATAGATGTAGGAAAGCCTTAGTTATACCACTGGTCATAATTTTATGATAATTCAGCACATGAACAATTTATAACCTTTCAGGTTAGATAAGAACAGAGAATGACATGAAAACCTTAGATCAAACACAATAAATTATTACAAAAAAATTAATGTAAATTTAAAGCAATATGGTCAGAAAGTAGATTTCTCTCTCAGCTGGCATCAGGGATGGGCACTGGTTTCTCTGACCAGCTCTGTTTGGTCTCTGACCTTTCAAGGGTTTCTGACATTCTCTCCACCCCCCAGCACCTCCCAGTCCACAGCAGGTGGGATGGACGGCATAGACAGGGAGGCTAACAAGAAGCCTGGCTTAGGCTCTTCAGGAAGAGCGTGGGCATCTCAACCCTCATCTGCTCTACTGAGCGGACATGTCTACATTCTTCACTTCCCAAACAAAAAGTCTAACCTGCAATCTACAACACCATATGACCAATATGCAGTTTATTTTTTGAAAACTTTGGCATGAACCAGGCATGGTGATGCATGACTTCAGTCCCAGTGCTCAGGAGGCAAAGGCAGGTGGATCGCGTGTGTGCAAGAGAGAAAGAGAGACAGAGAGAGAGAGACACAGGAAAATGAAAAAAGAAAAGAAAAAAATAAACCAACAAAAACAACCCTTTGACACATACATCTTATGAACACAGAGTACCACAGACTCCGGCATTACCTACACTAACTCCTGTTCACCTAACAAGCAAGGCGAAGTGGCTCAGATCACCCAGCTGATGGAAGACATACTGGCTACCCTAATCCTCCAATCCTACAGCTTCATATCCCAAGCACACGCTTCAGCCTACAATCCTGGGTACAACCCATGCAAAGCCCAAACCTTTTCCAATTTGTGTTGTTACCTGTGAATGCTGGAAAACATCTTTAGCTATGGCATCCAGGTCAGAGGTGTCATGAATGTTGCGGACATAGTCAGCTACGGCTTTGATCACTACATCACAAGGTGGCAAGACCAGCTGGTGGGCTCGGACCTGGGAGGACAAATGCACATGTCAGCAGTAGGCATAAGCCTTAGAGATGGGTAAGTCTGCATGTAGGACCCAGACGTTCCAAAAGTATACCTACTGGGCCTACTAGGACCTGCCTACCTCCCACCCATGAGACCCTGGCCTGGACTTCTATCTCTAAGAATGGCTAGCTCTACAGCCAGCTTTTTCTTTCAGATGAAAAAACACAATTCACCTGCTCAAACCCAGTAAAGCTGAAAGAGCATGGCTGGGCTTTCATCAGTGTTCTGAGAACAGGACCTACACCTCACAAACTGAGCAGGCCCATTAGAAGCCATTAGCTTCCTTTCTGTATCAACAGGTTAGGTGGTGTGGTGTGATCTTTGAACCTGTACTCAAGGCTCCCCGAAACTTGAAGGATAAACTCAGTTACCAACTACCTACACCCACCAAGTTTATTTACGAGCTTGACAAGAATACCACCTCCCACTGAAGGGCACATTTGAAAAGAGAGGAATAGAAGCCGGGGGTGGTGGTGGCACTCAGGAGGCAGAGGCAGGCGGATCTTTGTGAGTTGAAGGCCAGCCTGGTCTACAAGAGCTAGTTCCGGGACAGACTCCAAAGCTACAGAG
>LOEQ01000119.1:517145-531480 GCA_001685075.1 Bramus lutescens | reverse complement strand
TGGCGTGAGAAAGACAGGACCTGCCATGGCTGGCTTTGATGACGGAGAAGGGAGCCAAAAGCCAAGGAATGTGAGCAGCTGCTGAAGTTAGAAAAGTTCAGGGAGAATTCTCTCTAGAGACTGCAGATAAACACAGGCCTGTTATACCTTGATTTTAGCCCAGCAAGATCCATTTGGACTTCTATTCTCTCTAACACTGAGATAATGTTTGTGTTTTTTAAAATCAGAGATGTATGTATGTACAGGGAGGGGGATTATTTAAGAAAACTTTAACCTTAATAAATAAAATGGAAATACATCCATTTACACTTTAAGATTACCACGCAAATTTCCAGATGACCAAAGCTACTTTAAATTTCCCTTAAAAAAAAAAAAAAAGGTAAAATGTAGCGTGTTTTTCCCCCCAGACCAAGTGGAATTTTCCATGTGGATCACTGTTTATACCCTAAGAGCAGCACTCTCCATTCAGTTCATAGACTCTGGTTCAGGGAAAATAGTGTAAGGACTCCCTAAGTGTGACTGAGGTGGTTACTGATGCTGACCATCAGCACACTCCTAGAAGCCTAACGGCCCTCAGTGCGTGGCAAAAGACTACTGCCACTCATGCTCCCGGTAAGCAAGCAAAACAGCAAAAGTGCTTTGGACCACTCTAGATGGAAGGAGCATGCTCTGTGTCATATGGGATGCTTCAACAACCCCAGGACAAGGCAAGTGAGATCACCAGAGCAGCCAAGGAGGTGAGGCCAGGACAGAAATCCTGAGCTAACCCACACCACTTCTCTCCCAAGTTCCTGCTAACAGATTAGGCACCTTGCTCACAGTGAGTGCCCCACCAGCAAGGGCAGCATGTGGGTTGGGGGATTGGGGAGAATATCCTTATGGTCTGGCTTCAAATTAGAATCCAAAGGTTCAACCCTACAAGTGTTTGTGGCTAGCTGGCCACTCAAATACCAGACACAGCACTAATGACTATCTCCCCATGCTTACACAGTATCTGAAACACTGGTTATTTCAGGTGGCTTTATACATTGAAGTACAATAACTCAAGATGGCAAGAACAGAAGTCACTGGATATAAAACGGCTTCCTGATTGCCTCTTTCAAGAGCAAAGGCAGCCCCATGGCTGGTGTCTGACCTCCTTGCTGTCTATCACTTGCCACCTCTGAGGTTGCTGCCTCAAGAGTCCTGACCTGAGCAGATGGTGCAGTAAGCAGACCCTCAATCTTTATGGTGGCTGAGCAACAGCCATCTCTTCTTAGTTCTGTTTTTAAATTTTAGCTTAAAACATAAAGTTAGGAAAAAACAAGTCAAATAAACTCCAGTGACTCTGAAGTTGGGAACAAGTACCTGCTTCTGAGGAGAGTGGATGATTTCTGCTTCGTTGAAAACTGTTTATGATCAGGTTCCTTTGTCATGAAATTGTGAGAGGTTTCACTGTAAATCTCTACTTTGCTCAAGAGAAGGAGGAAGGTATAAAAGACCCACAGGACTTTACCCACTCATGCTCACCAGCAAGAAAGTTAAATAACAGGTCATATTTGGTAAAAATTCTCATGCAAGCTGGGTGGTGGTGGCACACACCTTTAATCCCAGCATCCAGGAAGCAGAGACAGAAGGATCTCTGCGTTAAGGCCAGTCTGGTCTACAGAGTTCCAGGGCAGCTAGGACTAAGAGAAACTCTGTCTGGGGATGAGGGTGGGGAAGGTCCCAATGTCAATTTTCACTTTCAGCATTATGTTTTCCCAAAATGAACTGTTTCCTACTGAAAACTATGTGCTGTGATCTTCCATACATCTGTGACAGTAGCTATAATGCAGAACCACCACAGTGGAATCAATGACCTGCCAGAGTAGCCCCAAATGACAGATTATGGTCAATGACAAGATACCCCATTCCCCCATGTTACCCAACATAAACTCTATCCTTTGACTTCTGTTTGAATATGAAATACCCCCTCCCTACACACACATACACACAAGTACACTCACACACATGCATACGCATACACGTGTACACACACACACACACTCCTATGTTTCAACACTTGGTTCCCCCAACTGGTGGCGCTATTTGGGAGGGGTATGGCACTTAGGCAGTGGCACTTTCCTAGGACCAGCAATATCACTGGGAACAGGCGATTTCACAGTCTCAGCCCACCTCCTGTTTGCTCTCTCTGCTCCTGTGCACAACTGAAATATGATCAGCCAGCCCCATGTGCTTGCTGCCATGCCTTCCACACCATGGTAGACTCTAGCCCCTCTGGAACTATAAGGCAAAATAATCCCTTTCTCCCCCAAAAGTTGCTTTTGTCAAAATATTCTATCACAGCAATAGAAAAACAAATAATACAACATTTAATTTGGATTTAAAAAAAATTCTCCAGGAGACCCAAGCACCAGGGCTGGGTCGGTGGTGTGGCTGCATTCCTTAGCCTGGCCCCAGAGCAGGCACCTCTACAAATACTATGTCTACGCCATTTGAGGTTCAGCTGTACCACCAAGCAGCTGACAGCTCCAAGGCTGCTTTCATTCTTCCCAGGGGTGGATGTAGAGATATCCATAAGGTGGTGGCCAGTGACGGATGGTACTTACACCATCGCCTCTAGCAACAGGGTTCTTTGAGGGATCTTGGAAGTGAGCAGGCTCTACAGCCAGAGATCCTGATTCTTTACAATCACTGATTTTGGTCAGTGATTTTAAGGGACATCTCAAGGAAGCCAAGAAGAAACAATACACTATAACGACAAAGCACAAAGTAAACAATCTCTTCCAGGTAAGACAAAATACCAATGGGATCTGTTACAGAAGCACTTATGCTGTGGCATAATCCTTCTGTACACTGTGTATGTCGCTATGATTGCTTTAATAAACAAGCTGGGCCGGGCAGTGGTGGTGCATGCCTTTAATTTAATCTCAGCACTTGGGAGGCAAAAGCAGGCAGATCTCAGTGTGTTCGAGGCCAGCATGATCTACAAAAAGAGTTCCAGGACAGTCAAGACTGTTACACAGAGAAACCCTGTCTTGAAAAACAAACAAACAAGCTGGATGACCCACAGCTGAATAGGAAACAGGTAGGAAAGCCAAACTGAGAATGATGGGATGAGGAAGGGATGAATCAGGGGAGTTGCCAGACAGATGCAGAGGAAGCAGGAGATAAACGTGCCATGCTAATAAAGGTACCACCACGTTGCAGAGCATAAATAAGGAACATGGGTTAACTTAAAATGTATGAGCTAGTTAGTAATAAGCCTGAGCTATTGGCTGAGCATTTATAATTTATATTAAGCTACTGAGTGATTATTTGGGAGCAGACGGTCAGGACAGAAAAACTCCACCCACATTTATTCACTATGTATAACCCTGTAGCCCTAGTCTTGACTACACTGTACAGGTCTAAATTCATTTAAATAATGTCATTATAATTCCAGTTTTTAGGTTAAGTCCAGCATATCACAGTATTCAGATATTTCCATTATAACCTAAGACTCATCAAATATTACTGACAAAAAAAACCACCAAAAAAAAAAACCCAACCTCCCAAAATTTTCTAAAACTCATTATTAGAAAGGATAACTTGGTAGTCTTTAACTTTCACACAACACAAATATAATGCTTCTGTGCAGGGGTGAGGTTCAGAGTCCATCTCCCCAGATAGCTTCCACTGCACATGAAGCTTATAGGTGAGCTGCATTCCACAAAGCCCTAGGGGAAATAAAAATACTGTTTCTGATAGACACTGAGACAGCAATTTTGTTTTAATCAGGAATACTTCCTTTATGAGGTCAATCACTGACTGCACTATACTCCACTTTAGACAGACACTGCCTCAATTCTAAGTGGTCTCAACACCTCATCCAGAATAGGATGGTTTTTGTGTTTGTTAAGTCAGAAAATGGACACTTTCCCAACTATGTGTACTTTTATGTTGGGTAACATTTCCTTCCACTCCCCTTTTACAGACAGGATCTCATAATGTAGCTCAGGCTAACCTGAAACTTGCTATACAGCCTTCACAATACATAGCCTTGTCTAGCCTCAAACTCATGATCTTGCTGCCTCAGCCTCCTGAATGCTGGAATTCCAAGTGTGTGCCACCAATCCTCACCACTTCAAAATTCTTCTTCAAACTTCTTTTTTTTCTTTGTTTACTTTTACCTTTAAACCACTGTGGATGCCCATTTACCCTATGGATAAGAACTCACAATGTGCACTCAACAGAATACCACCCATAGTTTGCCACCAGACCATATGTCACATCTTAAGGAAAAAGAACTCAACATTAGGCTGGCCACAAAACAGAGGAGCACATGTCCAAAACGAACTGTTTAACACAAAGAGTGAGTGCCCTCACCCTGGGAGCTGTGGAAGACTGCTGGAAATGAGAAACACAAAGAAGTGTCAGCACGTAGGGCTCAGAAAAAGGTACCGTTTTACTTTTTCTTTAAGCAATATTCATACTGGGCATTTCTCCTCGTCTAGAATATATGATTTTCAGCCATTTGCGTACTTTTCTTTATATGGACAGAAATCAGAAAAAAACAGAGCTGTTTACAAATTGAAGCCTGAGAAATAGTAAATAGCTTTGTGGCTCACCAGATTCTGGGTATGTGCTGGTATGTAGATGAGAGCAATTCATTATACAAGGTTTTCCCAATCAATACAAATCACCTAGATATCTGGCTTTAGTAAAAATGCTAACTAAGTGCCCTTTAAACTGTTTAAGTTGATATTCAAGTGGAAGATGGACACACTTGATGTCACAGTGCTGTGCCTCATGGTATACTCATTTCATGGCAAAAACAGTTTGTGTCTTTAAACAGTTCCTTACAAAGTTGTCCAGAAACCCAACAGTTTTAAAAATCCAAATACTGAATTCATAAGGCAAAATCAAAATCATGCCACGTGTTTGTTTTGTTCAAAAGGATTGCAAGTTTTTTTTGTTTTTGTTTTTTTAATCAACTCTGTTGCTGCTAAGTATTCCTTTGGTGTTTTGTTTGAGGAAATATTAAAATGTACTATTAGAGATTATGGAACAGTTTTACATTAAGTATTTGTATCTTATAAGAAACTGCAGTCCTACACTCTGATTAGTCAGAATACTTCCAGGTCATTCCCAAAGCAGCACAGCCTACTACTGACCTGCTTCCTGTCACTACAGTTGTCTTTTCTACAGACTCACAAGATCTATTTCCTTTGGGTTGCAGATAATGCTGTTGAGATCTGTGTATTTAACCACAATCTAACTGTGCTCCTTTTGTGGCTGTTTATCCACATGTCCTCTCTTAGTAAGAACTATCTCTAATCTGAGGCAATAATAAAGCTGTTATGAACCTTCAGGTAGGAGTCTGTGTCAACATGGTGTTTTTATTTCTCCAGTTTAAATGCTCAGCAATGAGACTGCTCAGATGCACCGCAAGGGTATGTCTGACTTAGGAGAAGCCGTCATACTGGCCTCCAAGTGACTGCTCTTCCAGTGCCACACTCCACAGCAGCAGAGCTGCAACTGCACGACAATATCCACCAGTCACCCTCATTTAGCCCACCATACTGATTAGAAGTGGCCATAATTGCTTTAATTTGCATCATCCCATGACACTGTGGTACCTCTTATGTACTCTCTGAGCATTCTGTAAAATGACTGACCCAAACCTGTATCCATTATCTTACTGGGTTATCTGACTCTTGTGTCACTCTCCATGTATTATGGGTGCAAATCCTTTATTAGATACATCCTATTGTGCAAACAGTTTATCTTAGTATGGCTGTTTTTCATTCTCTTAACTAAGTCTGTATATCTGTATAATGGATAGTTATAAAGATGGTCTTCTAATTGTTTTTTTTTTGTTTTGTTTTGTTTTGTTTTGTTTTAAGGCAGAGTTTCTGTGTGTAATAGTCTTCACTGTCCTGGAACTCACTCTGTAAACCAGGCTGACCTCAAATTCACAGAAATCTACCTGCCTCTGCCTCCAAAGTGCTGGGTGGGATTAAAGGCGTGCAACACCACCACCTGGCTACTTTCTTCTAATGCATTGGTTGTAAAGATGACCCTCACTTCACTTCTGATGAAATTACCTGGCCATAGGTAGTGCTAATTCTGAACTGTTTCCTTCCACTGATTTTTATGGTCATCCTGACTGACAGTGGTAGCTTTAGTATTAAATTTTGACAGGGTTAAGTCATCCTACTTTGTTCTTCATATTGAAAATTGTATTTGGGGCTGGGGAAATAGCTCAGTGGTATAGGACTTGTCTACATGCTCGAGGTCCTGGACTTAAGACTCCAACACAAGAGAAAAAAGGGGGAGGAGAGCAGTTGCTATTTTCAGTCCTTTAAAGTTCCATATGCATTCTTAAATCAAAGTGTACCAAAATTATTGCTGCAATTGTGATTAGAAAGGACATTCTGACAATGGGCTCACAGACCCTTTCTTTAATTTAGACCATGTCTCCACAATGACATCCACCTGTTCTGAGAGCAGAACCATTATACCCTCCAGGGATAGAGCATGGGAGGAAGGTAAGATGGATGACGTGGGGGTAGTGGGTGCATCATGCTTCATCAGGAGCTCCCTGAGTGTTCTTGTTTCAGTACTGGAGGTAAAAGTCACAGTAGTAGAAATAATTATTTAGAATTAAGCCATTAAGTGGAAACTTCTAGAAGACAAAATCTGGCTCCTAGCTCTAGAGAAAGGAGGCTGCAGTAGAATACAAGAGGACCAAGGGTGTAACCTAGATGTCTGCACTAAAGTAAGGTACACTGAGGACCAAGGGCTGTAGGGGGTGGGAATAGGGCAAATGACAAAATGTAACCAAGTTAGTGATGTGCAAATTAACAGGACACCACTGGGAAGGAGAAAAAGGCAGCAACAGTCTGTAATCCCAGCTTTCAAGAGGAAGGAACAGAGGCTGGAAGATGGAAAATTGGAAGCTAACTTGGCTCATTCTGTTTCAAAAATCAAAAAGAAAAAATACTTGCAAATCATATATATAACAGAAGAATTACATTTGAATATATTAAAATCTGTTTTAATTTGATAAAGATAAATAACTCAATTTAAAAATAGGCAAAGGATCCAAGTAGACCTTCAACCAAAGGAGACAGGGAAATGGCCAACGAGCATAGGAAAAGATGCACACCATCATTAGTCATTAGAGAAAGTCAACTTGAAAGTAAAATGAAGACCTTATTAACCATAATGATGACTAATTACAAGAACAGGCAGTAACCTGGGTGTTAAGCACATGCAGAAATCCAACCCTCCACATGTTGCTGGGAGAACAGAAATTGTACGGCCACTGCACAGCATGAAATGGTGTGATGAACTCTCAAAATAACAAGCATAAAATGAGCACATAGCCTAAACACTAAGGAAAAATGAAATGTATAAAAAGTGTGTCAATGTGTTCATAATAGAATTTATTTAATTTTTTAATCTTTTGTTTTTGGGTTTTTGTTTTTTGAGACAGGGTTTCTTTGTGTAGCTCTGGCTGTCCTGGAATTTACTCTGTAGACTAGGCTGGCCTCAAACTCACAGAAATCTGCCCGTGTCTGCCCCCCAAGTGCTAGGATTAAAGGTGTGTGCCACGAATGGCTTACAACAAAATTCACCAGAAAACATAAACAACCTATAAGTCAATAGGCTGACAAGCAAACAAAAGGTGGCATAATCATACATGGGTGTCATCGAGCCCCAGGACGGAATGCGGTGCTGAGACAAGCCACAGTAGCAGCAGACCCTGAAAGCATTATGTCAAGAGAAAGGAAACCAAACAGAAAAATGGTATAGTGTCTTATTCTGTTCATAATGAAGAGACAGAGCTTATTATCAAGGAACTGAGGTGTATCTCTAAGCACATAATTTCTTTTAGAGTTAACAAAAATATTCTAGGTTTCACAGCTCTGAATGTTAAAACCCTTCACGTGTACAAAGTCCTGGATTTGACCATCTGTGAGTTATACATATTAATACAAAAGTTACTGAAGGGAAGACGGGGCTACTGTAGATTGGATATGGGAACCAGCGGTGCCTGAGTCTGAGCAAGCAAGAAAGTGAGGGGAATCCTATACAGAAAGCTGTATTAAACATAGCCCATGGGAAAGGCAATGTCTCATGGAGGAAAATACTAGTTCCAAAAGGCCAACAAGAGAGGCCAACTTGGACAAGGCCTAAGCCAGAGACTTTGAAGAAGCCCGTCAGCATGCAAAGCTGTTTCTGACCTAAGCATAGTCTTAAAAAACGTGTCTGCATTAACTCGACACACCCACAGTGTTAAGGATAGAAGCACTGTCTGTATCCCCAGACCTGTGGTCTAGTCTTAACGAATGATGTTCTCTAGGGACGGAACTGCCCTGGAACTTTAATGTAACAACAGTGCTGGCCATCTGCTCAGGGTGAGGAGTTGGCAAGGAGAGAAATTAGAAAGCAGCACTGAATGCTACTTCACCCCAGCACTGTCCTGACTTTCAGAGTAGTAAGGCTAGTGTGGAGAAGGAAGCAACGGAGCCCACCTGGTTTGGAACAGAGTCAAGGCTATGGACTCAACAAGGCCACGAGTTAAAGCCATTACACTGTTATTTCAAACTAGAACATTGCAAAGTAAGCATGGAAGGTACATACACTAACCTGGAGCCTCCCTTTTTGCCTTTCCTCCTGGTTTTATCCAGGGTTCTCAGAAGTACCGCATTCCATCCCAAATCTATTATAGACCTATCACTAAGACTGAGCAGCTGCCACATGGAAGAGCAAGCCCCTCTCTTTCTATAATGACAGGAAGCCCATCCTAACCTAAAAAGCAGGGGCAGAGAGCTAGGCCTGAGTCCCAACAGACTGCAGCAAATTCTTAGAGCTGCAACACTTTCCACATTTATTTTCAAGAAACAGAAAGCCTTTGCATTGTCTTGTAGTTAAAAGCATTCCAATTAACATTCAATGGGTAAATTAAAAATGAGCAAAGGGCCAGGAGGTGGGTGCGCACACCTTTAATCCCAGCACTCGGGAGGCAGAAGTAGGCGGATCTCTGTGAGTTGGGGCCAGCCTGGTCTACAGAGCAAGTTCCAGAACAGGCTCCAAAGCTACATAGAGAAACCTTGTCTCAAACAAACAAATAACAACAACAAAAAAAGCAGAGACTACATTTCATGCTAAGTCTAGGTTCTCAGAGTTTATATTAACCACTGAGAACATACAGTTAGGCCAGCAGCGGTGGCTGATGCCTGCAATCACAGCACCTGGAGGGCAGAGACAGAAGGATTGTGATGAGTTCCAGGCCAGTCAGGACTACACAGCAAGACCCAGTCTCAAAACAACACAAAACACCAAGCACGGTCATAACTCAATGCCAAACAGTAGCAGATACAATTACTTCTGGAAGACCAAACACAACTATGTTAAAAAGCAACTCTCTAGAACAGGATTTTACATGGCTTTCATTTCCACATTATACTTTACTATTTAAAGTCTAGAGAGTTAAAAATGGAAAAAGAAATAGGAAAACCATAAAGATCAACCAATAAGAGCAGAATGTCCAGTCAAAACACCTTAAGTTAGGTGCCTCCATTTTTTTCTTCTATAATCAGGCAATGTTTTGCTTTTGTTGTTTTTTTAAGAAGGCAGAATGTTTAGTTTACTTACCTTTCAGTCCCTATCATTTTCTCCAGAGTCCAGGAGGTGCTCACATTTCAGGTATTGTTTCTTTGTTCTTACTGAGCTAGAGACTGACTTAATGTAAAGGATGCATTGTGCTAACTTCAGCTTGCCACTAACATAAAGGCAGTATTTCCTTCTCTAGAAGATACATGGAGACAAAACTGTCCCCTAATGCTAGGACAAAAAGAGTGAAATGTGTAAATTAAGTCCACTTTTCTATTTACTGAATTTATTCCCAACTCTATTTTAGAGAACATTCCAGAATAATAAAGCCACTAGTCCACCAACCTAGCTCCAGTGCTCATCTGACACAAAAGAAGCCTCCAAGCACTGAAATTTTGCAGCTCCTCCTGTAAGGAGGCTGGGTCCAAACAGCTACTGGCTTACTGGGCTCCTGTTGCCACCTTTCCAAGGACAAGGTCTAGCACGGCAGACACGGTTAGTGACATCAACACTGGATGGTAAGCAATATTAGCACCCATCTTCAAAGTGACACCCAGAGTGCTACAGAGCAAAACCACACACACACACACACACAAAAACACACCAGGAGTGGGAGGGGTAATGAACCATTCCAGAAACTCAAGATTCTGGAAAAATCAGCAACAAGAAGAAATTATATATATTTTTAATTAAAGCTAGCAACATTGATAAGACTTTCTAAAAAATTAAAATAAAATATCCAGTTGGGCAGCAGTCACACACCTTTAATCCCAGCACTCAGGAGGCAGAGGCAGGCAGATCTCTGTGAGTTCGAGGCCAACCTGGTTTACAAGAGCTAGTTCCAGAACAACTACGGCCATTACATAGAGAAATCCTGTCTCGAAAAACAAAAGCAAACAAATACCCACTCAAAATTTAAAATTCTTATAACTTGTAAGGACACAAAAATCATAGAATATAAAACCCACAAAACACATTTGGAAAAATCATTTTTACTGTGTGCCTGTGGCCAGGGTCCCATGCCAGGCTAATGGCTGCAGCCTCACACACCTCTGCAGGGCTGGGTTGTATGAAGCTAGTCACCAATCTTCATACCCAAGCAAAAGCCTAACTATCCCTACGGCACAGGGGAAGCAGGATCAGGGTCTCTGCTACAGAGGCAATAGTAGCTCACACACTTGAAAGCCTGAGGCTAACTTAAGAGAAAACTCTGCCCCACTAAGTCCAACCAAGTGGGCACAGCCGGATGACCAGCAGAAGCCTTTTTGGCAGGCCAAGGCACAGTGATCTGATGTTACTACTATAAGTACAAGAAAGGTTCTTAACAATTACATAACTAAGACTAAAATATTATATACTAAGAGCATATTCTTCAAGCAGAAGGTTACAGTGAGGATTTCCCTGCTCTTAAAAATAGTGTATTCCCCAAGTATATCCAGCAACTCCAGGTAAATAACATACTCTGTTGTTTTATTATTATTTATTCTACATATCAATCACAGTTTCCCCTCCCTGGCATACTCTGTTTTTACAGCCAATGAACAGTCTCAGGGTTGAAGTCTGATCAACCCCTCCAGTCATCTACCCTGCCCCAGGTTACTTTGTTTCTGAATCAGGATCCCCATTAACAGGGCCAACCCAGCCAATAGGCCTCTAAGACTGAATTTAAGGACCTCAAAGCCAAAACCCTATTGTAAATGACTTGCAATGCCACTGAGAACGTGTACAACCCAGCAACTGGGAGGTAGAGGCAGGTGTGATAATTTTAAGATCAAGGTCATCTTGATCTAAACAGCATAACTTATAGTGTATTTGGATTCAACTTATCCCCCATTACTTCCCCTCCAATTCTTCCTCTAACCTCCCTCACTTTTTCCTCCCAACTTCACACCACAAAAAAATGTTTTTTAAAGAAAAAAAATGACACAAAGACCTAATACTCACATTTCTCTTTGGGAATCACTGTGAGTTTTGTCACTAGTAACACCAAGACACTGAGAGCGTGTCCTCAGTAGGCGCAGTGATGCAGTGAAACATGAATGGGTGAAGTGCTGTGACAACTGCACCTTACTTCCCAACAAGACATAGATACATCTGTATAACGTGCGGGAAAATGCCAACAAGTACTGAACCAAGATGGTGGCTATTTGGACAAACATTTCTCTATCCTTTCAGCATTACATGTACTTACTAAGCTGGTTTTCCAAGAACTCTTTACATCTAGGCTTATGGAGCACAAAGCAAAGATAGCTCAGCTGAACATGTGATTATATATATATACACAGCAGGAGGTCTCAAGAGTCCCACTCAAATCCCTTACAGAAGCGTCCACAAGTGCCCCCACTTATAAGAACCCCACGCTTAACTGTTAGAGGCCACACCATCCCAGCCTCCACTCCACTCGCTATCATCAAGCACTCAGAGTCAGGAGATCAAGGCCTGTTATTTCATTCACACTCTATCACCAAGAGCAAAAGGAAAGCTTTTCTCTGTTGAATGCAAAAGGAAAACATGTGTTTTCTAAAAGGAGAGGGAAATTAACTTTCAAGAGAAGTTGAAGGTAATCATAAGCAAGAACTATTACAGTGAAAAGAAAATATATCAAAGCACACAGATGAGAGAGGAAAAAGAGGTTCCAAGTAGCAAGGAATAAAAAAGAAATCTTACATGAGAGAGTTCCCCTCAGGAAATCAATAATAATGCAAAGAAAGAAGAAAGAAAAACTCGGAAACTGACCATCAATTACAACTGTTCACGGCAGAAGGGTCACTGTGACTGAACTCAGGTTTTGAGGCACAGCTCTGGAGACCACCCACTCTAGCCTTTCCCTTGTTCTCAGGAAGATGGTCCCAGAGCTGGAAGGGACACAGTGTCCAAGTGCCCACCTTTGCATTTCCTAAGTCACCTAACAAATGATAATGCCAGTCACCGTGTCACTGACAGGTGCCAGCTAGGGTCCTCATGGCCCACACCAATCCCACATTTTTGCTAGGCTCACATCAAACAGACAACCTCCTCACTCCAGAACACCCTAGTGAATGTCTCTTTTCTGATGTTCATTACTATCACAAATGGAGAAAACCAAACGGGAAATGAGTAAGAAAACACTGTGCAGATAAACCAGTGCAACAACCCATTCTCCCATCATTCAAGAAGCATTACAACAGACTATTTCATAACTGCAGAAAAGGAAAGGTTATTAAATCCTCAGACTGTACTAAAAAATACTGCTCTAAGTGACAGATGACATTACCTATTGAAAAAAATTAGTGTTTTAAGTAAAAATTTTAATCTATAAAAACTGCAGGTCAAAGAGTTCTTGTTTAACTAGGCACAGCACATTCTTTAAAGGGTATTTTGAAGGAATGCATAAGTCTGCCTATCACACAGGTGTTGAGAATAAGGAGGAAGCAGGCTACTTATTAAGACGGAGTCACAAACAAGACACTTCTACCCACACAGCATGTCCCCTTCTTCAGTAAAGTACATACTGTATTGTACTATGTACAAAATCACAGTGGTCAGTCAAATGCTGGAAAACTAAGTGACATTTGTACCTTCAATGAGGCGAGTGGATGTTCTGGACCAAGTAAACTCCAGTGAAAGGAAGCCAGATCCTCATCAGGTAGTATATGGTTTCCTAGAATATAAATGTGGACAATGTAAGAAGAGCCATTACATTGTAAGATCAGTGACACAGGGAGACTCCTACACCACTGTGTGCTAGCTAATGCGCATTCCACTTTCAAGAGAAATCAAGCACTTCTTCACATTGTACTATGAAGCAACACACAGCAGGCAGTCCTGACAGTTGACTCAAGCACCAGGGGAATTTTCAGATAGTTTGGACACCATTCCTACTAAGGATTTCACAGAGCTACACACCGAATCAACTTCCCAGCAGTATGCAAAACTTCAGTCTAAGGATTCCAGGAAGTCACACAGGGACGAACCTAAGTTTTCATGTGTTCCTAAAACACCTGTGGTTCAAAATTACTTGACAATGACATAGCCAGATGTGGAGTCATGGTTATTAAATCTTCCCTAGGATGATGAAATAACATCAACTGTGTTACAGCATGACTCACCACGCACAAGTATCTGTGATGCACAGACTATAATATCTGAGCTCTGTCCGACCGCTAGGGCTATGCCCATCTACAAGCAGGAACTATATTCTTGAAGGGTGTTTCTTTCATAGCAGGGTTCGAGGGCCTGAAACACCTCTCTAGGGTGCTGCTACTCACTGCAATTTTAAAGTAATGATTTCCTAAGCAACTCTGTGATGTTTGTACCCTGGCTAAATCACTTCTACATTAAAACATCAGACCCATCAACTACCTACTAACAGGCAATAATACAGGCAGCACTGCTACAGCCTATTATCCCAAACACACAGTATGAACCCCAGGACACCCAGACCAACACAAATAAGCCCCAGCTGTGCACACAACTGGGCTCTGTGCTGCTTACTGCTGTGAGTGGACTGCACAGAATTTTGTTGTGAAATACAGAGTCTCAGGTTCAATTTAAGAAAATAAAAAGTGGCTGGTTGGTGGTGGCGCATGTCTTTAATCCCAGTACTCGGTAGGCAGGTGGCAGGATTTCTGTGAATTTGAGGCCAGTCTGGTCTACAGAGTGAGTTCCATGACAGCCAGGACTGTTTCACAGAGAAATCTTGCCTTGAAACCCCAAGAAAGAAAGAAAGAAGAGAGAGAGAGAGAGAGAGAGAGAGAGAGAGAGAGAG
>LOEQ01000119.1:494360-510250 GCA_001685075.1 Bramus lutescens | reverse complement strand
AGGTCTAACTTGTCAGCTTTCAAACAATGCTGTGAGTGTTGTAAAACAATCGGCAATATATTTTAAAAAGCTGTAAAACTTTAATGTTCTTTGCTAAGTAACCCTACTCCAGGAAATAGCCTAAAAGCTAATCTACCAAATAAAAATCATTAGATTTTGAGCCATGAAAAGAATCATAATAACTCCTACAGGAGAAAACTAAACTGAAATTATGAAACAGTCACTACAATGTTTTTGGAAAAACTTGAGGAAAGTTTCATTAAAACAGTAATCATATTAGAACACAATATAATGTTAATTATAGATAGGCAAAACTGTGTCTGGAATCAGACTGGAAAGGGAAATACCAATAAGGTTGTATCAGGGTAGTGGAATTATGTGTGCACAACTTTTTGAGAGGGGGAGAAAGGAAGGGAGAGAGAGAGGGAGAGGGAGAGGGAGGGGGAGAGGGGGAGAGAGAGAGAGAGAACAAAAACAGCCTGGTTAAGGCCTGGGAAGGCTGGTGGCTGGATGAAGGTAACCTGTGGAAGCCTTCAGTTCCATCCCAGTACTATACCACAACAAGAAAAAAAAAAGAACAGTCCCACTAGAAAGCAGCCCACTACAAAAGACAAAGACCTCCACGTTCATACTGCGTCCACTGCAGCCAATCATACATCTGCTGCAGCTGGCTATTTGTTTAGTGCTTTATGTATGTGCCTTTGTGGAAGAATTACAATATTGTTAATCATTTGCAAATTAGAGTTGGGGTGGATTACTAAAGTTTGTGCACTTTTTAATACACTAGATTTTGTTGCTCCTTTGAGGCAGGATCTCACTGTGTTTTTTTAGGATAACCTCAAACTTGCAATTCTCCTGCCTCAGCCTACCAAGTGCTAAGTATTGCAAGCCTACATAATCAAACCCAGCTGCACTTTGCTTTTAAATGCTCATCTAAAGACCAGTGTTAAGAACAAAGAATTCTGCCGGGGTGGAGGAAGATGCTAATGGGGAACTACTGCCAATCACTCCTGCCACTGTGCCAGCGCTGCTGCTGGAGAGACCACCCTGCTAATCTGTAACTTAAGAATCCCTGGGAACTCACAAGATATGGCATTTCTCGGTCTCAGTGCTTCCCGGGTGTCAGGCAACAAGCCTTCTCTAATACAAAATGTGTGTGAGAGCAGAGGTCCTTGTTTTCTGTAGAGACAGACCAATAAAATTTAAGAATCTGCACAAAGTCGACAGCAGAGAGTGGACTAAAGGGTATGCTTCTTTCTAATAGGACTGACTATTCTTTTTCCTCTTTTTTTTTATTTTGTAGTAGTGCTAGGATAATTCTATCCAGGGCCTTGCATATGTTAGGCCCTTAACCCACTACTGCTTCCAGCCTTTAACCAGGACTGACTGACTGATGAATGAATGGATAATTATGTTCACAGTGGACAAATACACAATTCTTCAAGCTTTAAAATAATGGTGGTTGATAAAAGACCTAACAGAAGATGTGATTAGAGTGAAAACGGCACAGACAGGAGATCTGAGCTGGAGTAAGAAAGAGTGCCACACCACAGGTAGTCATTTATCCAAACAAAAATAAAGAAACAGCACAGTGGCATCTGCCTGTGATCCCAGCACTTGGGAAGTGGTAACAGGACAACCAAGAGATCAAGGACACCCTCAGCTGTCTCTAAATAAATTGGATTATATTTTTGTAAAATTTTAAATTAAGGTCTGGGAAGGTGGCTCTGGTGATGTGCATGCTAAACATGCACAAGAACCTGAGCTGGGATCTCCAGAATTCATGTAAAAGAACTTCTGTAATCCCAACACTAGGGAGGAAGGAAGAGGCAGGAGGATGCCCGGGAGCTCACCAGCCATATTGATGAACTCTAGCTTCAATGAGACCCTGTCGCAAAAGCAAAAGGAACACACTGAACATAGACCACTGGCCTCCACATACACACACATACATGCGCACACACATACTCAAACATATGTACATACACATAGAAACAAGTCCTAGAGCTTCAGTGCTCTGAAGCCAGGACAAACAGGAGCCATCCTCCTCTGCTTTTACTCCTCCCAGGATGAGCCTGGGAGCAATACAATAAAATTTGTATATTTATAGCTCCATAAATTTGTTAATTTCATTTTTAGGAGCGAATAAACATTGTGAAGCTTGAGGCCAGAGATGGTTCAGTGGTGAAGAGTGCTCGCTCTGCAATAGTGAGGACCACAGTTGAACCCAAGCACCCAAATGAGAAGCCAGCATTCCCACAAATGCCTGCAGCCCTAACTCCACCCCCACACACACCCTGGGCAGAATGGGACAGAGACAGGAAAACTGCTGGCCTTTGCTGGTTTCTAGCCTGGCCAAGGAGACCCGGGTGTAAGGAGAGGCCCTGCCTGGAAAAGAACAGGCAGAGTGCTTAGAGGAAGCACCAACATACTTTTCTGGTTCATACACCTGCGCACATACTCACACAGATACTCAAATCCCAACATGGGGAAAACGTATGTGGCCAAGTTTGTGGCAGATGTCTATAATCTCATCATTCAGTGTGCCAAGGCATGGAAAGTTCAAGGACAGTCTAGGTTACATAGCAGGGCCCTTTTTTAAAAAATAATAAATAGCTGGGCAGTGGTGGTGTACCCTTTTAAACTTAGCACTTGAGAGGCAGAGGTAGGTGGATCTCTGAGTTCTACAAAGTGAGTTCCAGGATATCCAGAGCTATACAGAGAAATCCTGACTCAAAAAACCACACACACACACACACACACACAATAATAATGAGAATCCAGGCGGTGGTGGTGGCGGTGTGCACCTTTAATCCCAACACTCAGGAGGTAGTGGCAGGTGGATCTCAGAGTTTGAGGCCAGCCTGGTCTACAGAGTGAGTGACACAGAAAAACCCTGTCTCTAATAAAACAAAAACAATAAACAAAAAAGAAGTCTATGAGATGCAACGTTGAAAATATTGTTACTGTTAACCCCAGAAAGCATAAAACAAAAGAACTAAGCCTCCAGAGCTCCTCTCTAAAGTTTATCAGACTTGGACTTGAGCTGCTTCATCATTGGAAAATCCCATGCCAGAAGCCACTGGGACCACCTGCTGTGTTAGAAGTGGGGCAAGCTTTCCACCAAGGAAGTGAAACTCCAATCCAAAACTCCTGCACACACTCAAAGGAACAATCTTCTTCAGCTCTAGCTGAATGCAAGGCCAGTGACCCATACAAGATGCCTGCCTGAGCCAGCAGGTGAGAGCTACAAACCCTCCCAAGAAACAGGGCAGGCAAGGCTAATGATAAAAGGTTTAAGTGGCAGCAAAATGTACTGGTTTCGCTGTCAAGGAAGTACCTTCTTAGCTTAGGATTATTTTTATTCTACTATCAATCTACTATAGAATTTTGGGTTAATTTTTTTAATGTCAATATGGCACTAAACAAACTAAAATATAAATAAGCTGACGAGATGGCTCAGATATTGAGACTACTGGCTGCTCTTCCAGAGAACCAGAATTTGGTTCCCAGTACATACAACGGTCTATAACTCCCGTTCCAGAGGATCCAATGCCCTCTCCTGGCTTCCATGGGCACCAAGCACACAAGTGACACACAGACACATTAAAACGAGAGGGGCAAATAAGTCAAAGATGATTTTATAAAGAACAATGATTTAAAGTTTCCAAGATTAGCTAGCAAGTATTATTACTATAAATTGTGAAAAGCAGACACAGAGACAGCCCGGCAGCGCTGTCACTAGCTCCTAAACTATAGGGAAAGCACAGTCTTAGGCCCCTGCTAACCAGGTGGTAAACTGCCCACTTAATACTAGTGTACCTCCGTGTTCATCACAGGGAAGCTGGGATGATTAGACACATTGCATGTGAACCCCAAAGAATCATTTCAGGTAACAAACGCTTGAAATGTGTCAGGCACTTCTTAAGTAAACCAGGACATGTCATAGAGAAACAAACTGTGTATGACAGCTCACAGAATAATTAACCCAGCCTCCAGCCAACAGAGAAGATACAAGTTAGCCTGGTCCTAGAGGATATTGATGAACCTAAATTCTTCTGCTTAGAAGATAAAGCAACAAGCTTTGACGTAGGCCCACAGAAGTCCAGCCTGTAAGTATTAGGTGGTGAAACTCACTCCTGGCTTCTGTTCCTGCCCTCATCCAACTCACAAATCGAACCCAATTGTCAATTCCAGTCTGGTGAGGTGGGTTATTGTTTCTGACTTTAAAGGGGAGATATATCTGTAATAGCATTCATTCCAATCTCTCCCTCTAGGGAAACTGCAATCACAACTGACCAAGCAGATCTTACAGACCTCATTTATTCCACAAGAATAGAAGGCAATGGTCCTAAAAGCAATGAAAAGTATTTGTTTGAGTTAGGCCAAAATTCCAAAAGGAGTGACATCAGAAAGATGCACAACTTAGGCAAGTTATTAGGGAAATGCAAACTACACCCAAGTAACCATACTAAGTAGGATGGCTGCTGTTCAAAAACAGACAAGAAGCACAGGCAAGCATGAGTAAGAACATAAAGCAGTACAGCAAGCGTGAACAACAGCATAGCAGTTCCCTAAAAAGACACAACATCAGGGCTGGGGAGGTGGCTCACCAGGTAAAGCACCTGCCTGGCAATTGCCCACCTCCCACACCCATGTAACTGTGGGTGGGCATGGGGGCTCATGTGTAATTACGGTGATCAGAAGGTGGAGCTGAGATTCCTGGAGCAAGCTGGCTAGCTAGACTAGCGGAGTGGGAGACAGCCTACACCTCAACACAGAAGGTGAAGATCAGTAAAGGATGATTGATACTCAACATCACCTGGTGTTCACATGTACACATACACATGTGCTCACATAAGAATGCACACTACACACATGTATATGCAAAAAATATAGTTAAGGTGGCAAATTATGTGTACTATATTATAATTGTAAAAAGACAACCAAAGAGTATGATTTCCCCCTTTCAATTCCTTTAGCAGGTTGTTTGTTACACAACTGCAGTTTGACTCAGTGCTTATGCGGTAATAAATTTGCTTCCTTTCCCTTCTTAGAAAAGAAAAAAAGGGAGTAGATATAAAAGAAATGAAAGTTAAATTTTTTATTTTTTTAAAAATAAAAAACCTGACAAGAGACATCATAGTATTTTCACAAGGATTCTATTTAAAATAACTGATTATAAAAACCTCCAAATGGCTCAGCTAAAACTTAATAGAATTATTTTTGTTAAACTAACTCTAAGCTGGGCACAGTGACATGCACCTAAAGACTCAGTTATAACATAGCAACATCTTGTATCCAGATAAACAAATGACAAGATTTTAAATTCATCCCAAAATTTGAAATACCAAAACTTAATTTTAAGAGTTCCAAAAAAAGAATTTTAAATTGGTACAATTTACCATAGTAATGTTTGCAAAGTCATTCGCTCTGGGCAGGATCAGAGAAGCCCCAGCTGTCTCAGTGGACCTGTCACGGCTCTTCGTGAATGGGCTCTAGGTTCCAAAGACAGAAGCACACTGGACCTCAGGGATCAGCCCTCTGGCTGGAACCTCCTGTTACTGCACTATAATACTAACTGGCAAAATGACAAGAGCATGGCGGATCCATTCTTTCCCGAAAAAAAGCTTGGTTTTTTGTTGTTGTTGCTGCTGGTTTGTTTGTTTTTTTTTTTCTGAGACAACAGCAAAATAAATACCAAATAGCCAGGGCACAAATGGAGCTGTCTGTCAACGGCAGCTCAGCCCACACTTCCCCCCACACAGCCTCAAATCAGGAGCAAGAAAGAAAGCAGCAGAAGCCAGTTTACCTACATAGTCCTCTTTTGTGCCTTCTCAACAGAGTACATCTTGAGTTAAGCATAAAAGGATTATTCGATAAAACCCAGGCACCAGGTGGCTGGGATGAGCTCAGTCAGTCACCTTTGGAATTAACTGACTCTGGGCTGAAAAAAATTCTACTTCCTCCTATCACACAGCCTGTAGGAGGAAGCTGCAGTGTCAGGTGTGCCACACTTAGCAGGTAGTCTGTAAACAACTACAATAAGTCAGGGATTGTTCTAGGAGCTTGATGACAGCCAAGGTCCTTATAAACTTACTTTCCATAGGGAGAGGGGAGAAAAAGCAAAATAAATGATAAGCTACACAGCCACCTGGAGAATTTTAAAACATTGTATGTTAACTCTGGTTCGTTTATTTTTAAAGATATCTTTGTTATTTATTTACGTATCATGTATATACCTGCATGAGTGAGGAGGACACAGGGATGTTAGATGCCCTGGAGCTGGAGTTACAGGCAGTTGAGAGCTGCTAGATGTGGGTGCTGTCAGAACTCAGGTCCTCTGCGAGAACAGTATGTGCTCCTTAACCACTGGGCCATGGCTCCAGACCCAAACTCTGGTTCATTTCTATGTCTAATTGATTTGGGGGCTTTTTGTTGGTTTGTTTTATTTGCTTGTTTCTTGTTTTGAAATTCTGTCTACAAATCCAAGAAAATAGCCTAATCATTCTAAAACACTTTTCCTTATATACGGTCTTTTGACATTTACTCCTATACTTAACTGCTTACTGAAGTTAGAATGTGTATTGTGTATTAATTAGCTTCTTTCCATTAATATAAATTTCAGTAAATTAAAATGAAAGGTAATATAGGTCTAAAATATCTTAAATATAGGGTGTATATATAAATGCATATTTTAGATCAGAAACTTGAGTTGTACTTTCAAGTTCTCTTCCTGGCGTACAAAGGCCCCAAAAGCCCTACAACTTAGATTCATTGGATTTGGTTGCATCAGGGTTTCCTTGACTTAGCACTACTGGTATTTGGGAATAGATAACTCTCTGTTGCAGAGAGTTGTTCTGGTCACTGCAGAATGTTAGTAGCATCCCTGGCCTCTACCCAGTTAACACCCTTTGCCCTGGGGGCTCTGATGACATTGCCAACTAACTCATCTGTCAACCTAGCTAATAACTACTCCCAAGTCTTCACAAATATGTCATTTCATGGCACGAAAAAAAGTTCTAAATGTTAACATGAAAAACTTACCTCAACCCAGTACAAGCTTTCCAAAGGCTTCCCTAATTCTCAATTCCCTTCACTGTCTATGACAAGTAGTAACAGGTACTCAGTTAGCTGCTAAAATTAAGTCCTTTTCAGGGCTGGAGGGATGGGTCAGTCGTTAAGTACACTGGCTACTCTTCCAGAGGATCAGGAGTTAGATTCCCAGTACCCACAAGACAGTTCACCACCATCTGTAACTTCAGACCCAGGGGAATCTGACGCCTTCTACTAGCTTCTGTGGGCACCTGACACGCACATGGTACACACACAATATGCAGGCAAGTGATCCATACACATAAAATAAGTAAACATTAAATAAAATTAAGCCCTTGGAAACAGAAAAGAACACGTAAGAAAACACATTTTAATAAATGGATATTGATCCAAATATTGAAAGAAAATATAATTTTTCTGGCTATATAAAAGAACATAGTAAATATTTTAATTTTAAAAGGTGAATGTTGGCGTAGTGGTACAAACTTTTAACCCAGCACTTGTGAGGCCAACATCAGCCTGGTCTGCATAGCAAGTTCTGGACCAGACAATTCTACATAGAAAAAAACAAAGCCTGACATAGTGGTACATGCCTTTAATTCCAACACGCCAGAGACAGACATAGGCAAATTTCTGGGAGTTCCAGGACAACCAAGGCTACACAGTGAGACTCTGGTTTTGTTTGTTTCTTTTTTTTAAGTGAATGTTGGGATTCTGAAAATGGCACAGTGGGTAAGAATGCTTGTTTTGCAAGCATAAGGACCTGAGGTCAAATCCCCAGGACTCACAGTTGCACACATCTGTAACCCAGTTTTGAAGGGCAAATATGAGCCAATCTAGCCTATCCAAAACAAAAAGCTGCCAGCTCACTGAGAGACCCAGTCTCTAAGCTGTTAAGTGGTCACTAATTCAGAAAGATACCCAAGTCCTGCTTGGGCCTCCAAATACACACACATGGGTACACACACATACCCCAAGAAACAAGGTGGTATTGAGACAGGCTTTGAAGAGTATCAGTTTGACAAACTTAAGTGAGACATAAATCAAGAAAGATGGGTGACAGAATCAAAAGTAAACAGATAAATAAGGTAGGGATGGTACAAACCATGAAGCAGGAGATATAATGGCCAGAGCTGCAGAAGGGTCTACAAGTCTGAACAGAGCTGGACTCTTAATGGCTTTAGTCAAGTCTGAACACAAGAGGCCTCCCTGAAGATGTGGTAGGCTGCTCTACAGGGCATGAACGATGAATGGCCTGGGGTAACTGTGGAAGCTCGAGGTCACCCTGACCTACCAAAAGGAAATGTTACTGGTTCCTAGTGTGTCTCACACTTCTAGATTCTGGTTGTATTTGAGTCTATATCACTTCTTAAATGCCAATAAATAGCCAAAAATTTGGTTTCAGAACCTGCCAACGGGTTTGCAGAGCAGCTGTGTAGTAGCCTTCTGTGTCAGGGATGCTGGGAATGAGGAAAAGGAAGAGGTGAGGAAGACTGTGGTCATTAGTGTAGGGACTTGTGGGGGGAAGGGAGGGGATGGAACAGTCAGGTGACTCTTAGGCGGTGAAGACTGATGGGAGTGATCTTGAGGCTCAAACCTGTATGGGTGAAATTAAAACTGCAGACTTGGGAAAAGGAAAGGTAGAAGGCAAGGGGAAGACATTCAGAAAGAAATACAGAACACAGGCTTTGGAGGGGTTGGCACTTCTTCTCAGGTCTGAGCTCTGGTAGCGCAACAATGAAATCAGAAATTCATTCAGAGTGAGAAGCCAAGAGGCAGGTTAAAGACATAGCTGGTGGGGTGTGGAGAACAAATCTGGTTGGTGGAAGGGGACCCACTGGTCTGTACGGCAGGGAGACAAGACATGCTGTCAGAGATTGGCCTGTGTCAGACATTATGAGCATGTGGATGGGATAGCCCTCACATGACACTGGACACCAGGAAAAAGAACATGTAACAAGGAAACCCCACGGCCTCTGGCCTTTAGGGAAAGTCTCTGAATTGTTTTGACCACTGAAGAGAGCTCAAGGTGGGAAGAGACAGTGGGACTCTGGAAAAGAGACTTGGATGAGGACAACAACAGATAACAATCAGAGCTCAGACACACTGGTGCTCAAGAGCTGAATCTAGCCTAGAGTACTGTTTTGCTTGGCTTGACAGTTCTTGAGTAGAATAACTTCAAATAGAATGTGGATTTCTGGTTTACTTGAAAAATCTGGCTATCTGGAAATGTGGATGCACAGTTCTGCAGGACTTTCATGCTACTGGACATGGTGGCTCATGTCTATAATCTCAGGAGCTGAAGCAGGAAGGCTGCCACTAGTTTGAGGCCAGCCTAGTCTATACAGTTAGCTCCAGGCCAGTCTGAGCTATACAGTGATATCCTATCTGGAGGAGAGAAAAGTAAAAAGGCAAGACAAGACAAGAGAGGAGATGGGAAGTTAAGTGAGGAGGGAGAGAGAAGAGGAAAAGGGGAGGGCAGTTATAGCAACTGCGAAGGCTAGGCAAACTACAAACCATTACTTTAAAAAGACAACTACAGGCGGGGGCATGGTGGTACAAGCCTTTAATCCCAGCAAAGGCAGAGGCAGGAGGATCTCTGTGAGTTCTAGACCAGCCTGGTCTACACAGTGAGTTTCTGGACATCCAGAACTAAATAGAGAGATCTTGTCTCAATTAATTAATTAAAAAATATATAGACAAAAAAGGTTTTTTGCACATTAAAAATGCTGATAATGTGTAGTATAACATGTGACAGAAAACATAACTTCTGTAGCCACTGTGGTAACAATAAAACAATTTTGAAATAATTAAATATATGACTGGATGTAGCTTAGAGATAAAGGACTTGCTTAGCAAGCATGAAGTTCTGACTACCCAATACCACTAACATGTCCATTTGCATACCACATTCATAGAAACACTACTCATTTTTTTCATAACAGTCAAAAAGCAGGAAAAAGTCAGATGTCTAGCTATGGATATGTACCACACACAAATGAAATAAATACTGTTTAGCTTACAAAATTACTGACCCGTGCAGTGGTAAGCTGCAGCCATGTGCCCTGGAACACTTCAGTGTTAGCATATATACTATCTCTACTGTACCTTTTCTGTTTTGAGCTGTAAGTACCATTATGCTAAACTGCCTGCAGTGTTCATTACAGTCACACACTGTACAGGTTTCCATATAAACAACCCATAGGCTACACCAGTTAGGTTTAAGAATATTTCAAGAAATTACCTGTCGTTAAGCAGCACAGGGCTAGTTACAAAACTGACATACTAGGGAAAAATATTTATTTTTAATGGATGACCAGTTTGAGTGAATTCTGTACTGTATTTCCTGTTTACTTAAAGGTCTCTGGATCTAACGATGCATGATTTTCTTCTACATAGAAACCCTGCTGCTCCTATTGTAACTGCAAAAAACTTGTTCCCAGGGCGTGAGCACTAGGCACACCCCTAAAGCACTCATACAATGGAACTGGACTTTTGACTTTAGCCTGTACTTCCCTTTGCAGGGTGCCCAGTCCCCATTTGTAACTGGCTAATAGATGCTGCTTCTCGTCATGTAAAATGGCCAGTAAGATACTGAGTATTAAACAACAGAGCGAATGTAAACAAGGACCGGTCAGTATCCAGGCTGACACTGGTTACTCCTTGCCACAAGATCATCAGCCCTAAAGACAAGTGTGTTTTCTTGGCTTGGTTGAAAACAGGAACACTATTTTGTGTAAGCTCTGCGTAAACAGACCAGAGCACTGAATTACCAAAGCCCCACTGGAAGGAACTCAGGATGAGGTCTGAGGAACCTCAGGATAAACTTTCACACCTCCACCTCCAGTCTGGTAGGAGGGGTGTTTAGACAATGCCAGTGAATTAATGTCACCAAGATTTTCAAATAAACACAAGTCACTCCCTGAGGCTTCAAAGGTTACCATGACTCAAGGCACACAAAGGCTACTCTCCCAGTGACCAGCAAATGCCAAGTTCAAGTAATGCTGTGTAAGGTCCACAAGAAAATTACCTCAAGTATAAGCCAACTTCTAATGGTCACAGAGATCCACTAACTGCAAAACATGCAGCTAGGACCAGCGAGGTGGCTCAGCAAACAAATGCACCTGCAGTCAAGTCTATCCCAGGACCCACACGGAGAGAAACAAATTGTCCTCTGACTTCCACATGCGCCCCCAACACACACGACCCACCACCACAAAATACATTTGAAAGTATTTTAAAAACATAGTTATTACTCTATCAAAGAAGCATTCTCTAAATCAAAAAGGATTTCTCTAAATAAATATGACAGGAAATTAGAGCTCTCCACCAATTTATAAAAGACTAGTAAAGGCAGAGGAGTGAAAAGAGGGAGGTGGAGATGACCAAAAGAGTGGCTCACAAATATGAAACTGTCAAAGAATAAATAAAAGAAATCCTATTTAAAAAACACTAAAAAAGTGAAAAAGATGGGTTTTGTATTTTTGCAACAGAAATGTTTTTACACAACATAATATATGCCTAGGTATTCACGTTAATTTCTTTACCAATATTTATCTAACTTTAAAAAGTAGTAATTATCATACAGCAAAATAAATTTTTATTTAGCTTTGGTGCACAGTTTGATTTTTAAATGTTATCATCACCAGAACAGAAAACACGACTTCCACAGTTCTGCACTTATCTCCCAGCAGCTCACTCCTGTGGCCAGTGTTCACACTCTCTCCTCTCTTGAGCTTGACTCTCACAGCCACTTACTTCCTAGACTCCCACCTCTATGGCTTTCTCTTTCAGAGAAGGTCATATAAAGAGAATCACACTTTGTGAGCCTAGCTTTGTGTGTGTGCGTGCACACATACATGCATATGATGTGTGGAAGCCAGAGGTTAATAATTGGTGCCTTCCTCAAGTACTTTCTACCTCTGAGAAAAAGGGTTTCTCACTGAACAGGGAACTTACTGGCCAGCAACCTAGGGATCTTCCCATGCCCACTCTCCCAGCACTGGAGTTATGGCTGCACAGGGCCAGCTCAGCTTCTTCTATGGGTGCTGTGGTCCTACTTCAGAGCCTCTTGTTTGTGCAGCAGGCATTACTAACTGAACCACTTCCCCAACTGCTATTTGTTTTGTTTTCCAAGACAGGGTCTCATAGAGCCTAGGCTGGCCTCTAAGTGTTATGTAGCCAAGGTTAACCCTGAACATCTGAACCTCCTGCTTTTACCTCCCAAGTACTGAGACTAGAGGTGTGTGGCACTATGTCCAGTTTATACAATGCTGGGCATGGACCCCTGGGCTTCACACAAATGAGGTAATGCTCTAGTAACTGGTTACACCCCCAGGCCAAATGCTAGTGTTTATGTGAATAAAGTCTCATTAAGAAAATACTCATTAATAGGATTTGCTAGAACATGTATGCTAGAACATGTTTGCTAGAACACTGGCTGCTCTTCCAGAGGACCCGGGCTTAACTTCCAGTACCCACATAGTGGTTCACAACCATCTGTAACTCCAATTCCAGGAAATCCAATGTCCTGTTCTGACCTCTGCAGGCACCAGGCACAAAAGTGGTGCACAGACACCAACCATACATGTAATAAACTAAACTGCCAGCCCATTTCCAGATGCTCAGAACCTGCTAGCACCTGGTACTGACAGCCTTTCTTATTCACCCACTCTGTCGGCTATGTAGTGATAGCTCATACTGTTTCAAGTTTTTATGAGCATCCAAAAACAAAAATCCAACACACACCCTTAAACAGAGAACACTAAAGGCAATTTTATGACTCAAAATCATCCTTTTAAAAACATGTATATTATTACTTAAAAATTTTTTAGATTTATGTGTGTCAATGTTATGCCTGCTTGTATCTATGCACACCACATTCGCACCTGGTGCCTGCGGAAGTCAGAAATGGGCATCCGATCCCCTGGATCCCTGGAGTTATAGATAATTGGAAACCACTATGAGGATACTGGGAATCAAATCCAGGTGGGTCACTGCAATCTCCCAGCCCCTCAAAATCATCCTCACAAAATAATCTCTCAGGGATACCAAACTACACAGGGTTGTTTTCTTGTTTAAAAATAGCATACAGAATTCTGTCTGCTTTCTGCAGTTTCACATCTCTCTGCTGTCACTTTTTGCTATTAATGGTGCTCCTGCCTCCAGCAGACTTTCTTCTTCACCCGCTCTCTCCTCAAGCAGAGCTGAGAAAATGGACAACCAGGGTTGCTAGAATTACATCGGCAAAGGCTAGAGCAGGCTGAGAGAGAGCATAAAGGATCCTTCAGGCAGAAAAGACAACACTATTCTCCTGTCATTCTATACAATGTCCTAGATACCCCGCTTGGCTGCTAAGAAATTTTGAAAAGCTAAACTTCTTAGGCGTTTCTCAAAATGGTGAGGTTGATAGGAAGACCACAGGTTCTCACCCTGAAGCCCATGCTAGCCTCAAACTCAGGATCCTCCTGCCTCAACTTTCTAAGCGCTGGAACAACAGGCATGTTCCGTCAAAAGCATCTAGACTGTCTTAAATGTGGCTTAAATCTAGCTTTCAAACACCCACTACATTGGTCAAAATCCCGAGTACCTACTTGGAATGGGAGGCATTCACAAGGGCCCAAAGATGTTACAGTTGGCCAGTTATGACAGTGTAACCTTTAAATCTCAGCCTCAGGAGCAGAGGCCGGGCATAAGAACCTCTGTGAGTCTGAAATCATCTTGGTCTACATAGACAGTTCCAGGCCAGCTAGGGCTATATAATGAGATCCTTGTTTTTGTTTGTTTTGTTTTTTTTTTAAACAAAAAAAGAATTCAACATTTCTTGCGAAAAGGTAAAAGCACACAAGACCGCGCGCGCGCACACACACACACATATACACAGATTCTAATCTGAATATTCAATGTTTTCTTGAATGTTAGAAAGCCCTGTATTGTTAGCAAAAACAGGTACTAAAGCTCACTGTCTTAAATGTTACTTCCCAGCACTAAACAACTTTAAACCAGGACCTTTTTCAAGCTATCCACTAGAGGTGGATCACAGAGGGAGGGCTCCACTTTCCCCTTCCAAGAGCCCCAGGCTACAGAGAAAAAGTGAGAGGCACACATTACCTCTCACACGAACTAGCTGAGAAATGACATGCTGTGTATCTGCCACGCTCCCGGGCCAATCACCACTCTTCCAGCCGCCTCCACCCACAGACTTAAACACAACTTCACCAATTGCAACAGGATACCGGGTGGGACTTCCGCAATCATTTTAGGCTTAACTACCACCATCTCATCACTGCCAGCAGGGATGATCAGGAAGAGGAGAGAGTCTAAAACTTTCAACTCGAGCTCAATTTCCAAAGAAAGGAACAAGTTGGAAGGCATAGGCAAGTGTTAAAACTCAAACAGCCTCATCCTCCCCGCCCCTCAAATAAGTGTTTTAAAGAAAACGTGAAAATGCAAGCTTCCAGACTTTTGAAGACCAGTTAGGTGCTCAGTTTTCAGTCAACTGCTGGGCCCTTAAATTCTCCTCTGGCCCAATTTTGGCTGCAGAGCTTTCTGACAACGTGCAGCTCTCCTTACCCACCCATTGGGGCCCGCTGAAGGTCACTGAATGTTTCCTGTACAGCAGAAAAAAATGGCTCTCAAAATCTTGTGCCTATGCCAAATGACCCCCAAATTCTTCTTCCGGGTTCTGAACCACCACCTTCACATCAGACATACAGAACTGACAAGATCCCATCTCATCAAATTTTACAGTACCTCGAAATCTAATACCAAAATTCTACCATAGACAATTTCTCCAAATATCTTTTTCAGAGGTAGAGGAGCAGGGGGGGTCCGCCTTCAGAATTAGAGACCAGCACGGGCCTAGACACAAGGTTCCCCTCGCAGAGCTTTGGAGGCAATCGTTATTTTCATCTGCCTGTCCCTAAGGCCCTGGCGATCCACTGTCACGATTTATTCTACATGATTCCAAGATAAACCTGTTGCTGGGAAAGAGCGGGTTAATTTCGACAGATGCATACACAATTAAGTCTAAAACCAGCGGGTGGCCTGCCAGTCTCCAAAAGGGAAGAGACTGAGGAAGTTGGAGATGACACCACCAGTCCCACTTGGGGTGGGGGTCTGTCCTAAGTGTCTGTCTTATACGCTGCAGACCAGAAAGAAAGTGGAGAGGAATGGCTGTGGGTGGACTTCAACCACGCCGGGCCTAAAGGGCCCAACATCCATCCTGCTCCAGGGGGTGACACGCAAGTGTCCCGAGAGAGCCCCCCTGAGAGCCCCTGAGACCTGCTCTCTGGCCTTCCACAGGCAGGGGCACCCAAGACTCAGCTTGGGCCAGGCTGGGCTTCCCGGAACTAGTCCAGCCCTGACACTGGCCCAAGAAAGTCCCTCAGGCCCAACCCAAACCCAAGCCCGAAGGGACCCTAGGCCAAGCCTTGAACCCTGCCTCAAGGGACTCCGGGCCCAATTCTGACCCTGGCCCAAGGGACCTCTGGCTCAACTCCGATCCCTACCCAATCAACTCCAGGCCCAGCCCAAACACAAGCATGAAGAGGCCCGGAGCTCAACTCTGACCCCTGCCAAAGTGACCCCAGACCCTAGCCCTGACCCAAGCTCGCAGGGATCCCAGTCCAAAGGGCACCAGGCCCGACTCTGACACGGGTCCAAATGGACCCCAGACCCACCCCTAAGAAACCCCGGCCCGCCGGCCCTAGGCGCACCTTGACGTGGAAGCGGATGAGCGCCAGGCGGATGCAGTGGGCCATGCAGACCGGTGGCAAGAACCAGACCTTGGGCGGTGGCGTGCCCTTGTTCTGGACATGACTGACGATCTGCTG
>LOEQ01000119.1:468104-480509 GCA_001685075.1 Bramus lutescens | reverse complement strand
AATAAGAACAGCATGTCCATAGAGGCTCTTAGAACATGCAGCTGCTCCTGCCATGCTGAGTAACCCTGTGACCTTTCTAAACTCAAAACAGCAATATCCAATAAAGTTACCAGGTTTGCAGAGAAGATGAACAACTTCAATCAAAGTACTGGTTTTCTATTGCCTTTGTGACAGTACCACAAACACAGTGGCTTAAAATGACACAAATGAGGGCTGGGGAGATGGCAAGCATGAAGACAATAGTGTGAATCCCCTACGCCCACATGCATGCTGGGTAGGTGATGGCCCACCTGCAATTCCAGCCTTTAAAGGTGAGATCCCCAGGGCAATCTGGCTAGTAAAATGAGCCATTCAAGGCTCTCTGGCTTGATTTAGAGGCCCTGCCTCAGTGAGTAAGCTGGGAGAGCAAGCAAACTGATTCCCCAAATGAAACCCAGGCCTCAGAATGCATGTACCACCTCTGTGTGCTGTGCGTGTTATTATGTAACAGTTTCCTTGAATTGAAACCTTCCCTCCTGGAGGGAAAAGGCACAGGTCTGGGACAGTGGAAGCTTGGAGGAATGTAAGCCCCTCCCTAGCTTTATAGACCCTGCAGACAACTGCTGGGGAAGACCAGGCAAGCCTCAGAGAGGAGACTTCTCATATTAACAGGCAGCAAGCAGGATGTGCAGAAAGCCCCAAGGCTGCATCATGAGCTGACATGCACATCGGAGTGGACTTTTCAGTCATAGGTGGCTGCCTTTGAGGCGGTCTGTCTCTGTGACCTTTCACCCACACTCCTGTGAGTTACTAAAACAACAACAACTTCGTTACTTCACAGAGGTGGACTTCGGTGCAATTTTTACTTTGGTCTTTTATGGGTTCCCTTTCTATTGAGTTGGTCTGTGTGTTGAGTCTTGCCTGGAAAAGCCAGTCATACATTAATGTGTACAAACACATATGTAAAATGTGCATGCACACATGTGTATGCCAAACACATGAAAATGAAACATAAAATAAACACAAATTAATGTATTTTTTAGACAGGATTTCATGTATGCCAGGCTGCCTTTGAATTCAACATGCAGCTTGAACTTGAACTTTTTTTGGGGGGGTTGTTTTTTGTTTGTTTGTTTGTTTTTTGAGGCAGGGTTTCTCTGTGTAATAGCCCTAGCTGTCCTGGAACTAGCGTTGTAAAAGTCCGACCGGAGCTTGAGTGTCTCTAGACGGACGGAGACGGAGGAGAGTACTGGGATTAAAGGCACCCACCACCTTGACCCGGCTGACCTTGAATTTCTGATTTTCCTACCTCCATTTCTTTTTTTTTCACTTTATGTGCATGTATCTTTTGTTTACATGCATGTCTGTGTCTATTAGCACTTGCATGCCCAGTGCCTGCAGGGGCCAGAAATGAAGTTAAAGACAGGTGTAAGCCGCAATGTAAGGACTTGAAATCAGACTCAGGTCCTCTGGAAGAGCAGACAGTGGTTTTTTGTTTTTTGGGTTTTTTTTTACCAGCAGAGCCATCTCTGGCGGTCAGAGTAAGAATGACCCCCTCACATATTTGAGTGCTTTGTCATCAGGGAGTGGCACTATTTGGAAAGGATTAAGAGGAGTTGCCTTATTGGAGGAAGGTGCCACTGGGGATGGGCTTTGAGCTTTCAAAAACCCATGCCAATTCTAGAGTATCTCTTGACTCATCAGGGTGTAGCTCTCAGCTACTTCTCTGGTAGCTTGCCTGTCCCTATGTTCTCCACCATGATGGTAATGGACTAAACTTCTGAAACAGTAAGCCAGCCCTGGTGAAATGCTTTCCTTTATAAGAGTTGCCTTGGTCATGGTGTCCCTTCTTAGGCAGTGTGACAGTGCCTAAGAAACCATCTTTCTAACCCCTGACTCCTGTTTTGAAGTTCTGGGATTTACAGGTGTAAACACCAGTTTAAGCAGTGCTGAGAATTGAAACCCAAGGCTTTATAGATGTGAGGAAAGCATTGAAGCCAGAAGTTGCCTTAGTTACTGTTCCATTGCTGTGAAGAGACACTTAACTTGATGGTTTCACACTGAAAAGCCACCAAGGTCGGGTAGTAGCGGCACACACTTTTAATCCTAGCACTTGGGAGACAGAGTCAGGCAGCTCTGTTTGAGGCCAGCCTGGTCTACTGAGCGAGTTTCAGAAGAACACCCAGGGCTGCACAAAGAAACCCTGTCTCAGGGTGTGTGTGGCGGGGGGTGGGGGAGGACTACCTGGAAGACTAACCATGTAACCATGGTTCTGGGAAGAGGAAATATACACAGTGGAATAGCATTTTCCTGAATTAACAAGAGAATGATTTAGGATTCAGGGCTTGCTTGAGGATCAAAGGTGTGAGCACCACCACCCCAGCAATAACAGATTTTAAAAGTTTACCTCCAAAAGTAAACATTGTAACAGGTGCCCACACCCCTGTCCCCCACATGAACAGAGTAGCACAGGAATGACACTCCATTGCCATCAGAGACAGCACCACTTAACTTCCTGAAAACCAAGAACTATTTACCCAGCAAAGTCTTGTTTCAAGGGCCAAGAAGATGACATGATGGGTAGATGTGCCTGTTATGCAAACTGGACCTTAGTTAGAGCCCAGGGTCACCAAATGGAAAGGGACAATGGAGTCCTGAAAGTTGTCTTCTGCCTGCACAGGTCGGGGCATGTGCACATGTGCCGCATACAAACACAAAATAATGACCTTTACATGGATCTTTCAAGAACAAAGGAAATATAAGGACTCTTTCAAGCATAAAATAGCAAAAGACTGGTCCCCATAACAAACGCTAGATGAGCCAGTCATGGTGGCTCACACCTGTAACTCCACCGCTTGGAGGCTGGGACAGCACATACTAAGACCCTGTCACAAATAGAAGTTAAATGATATCCTTCTGGCCTAAGGAAAATTATACCAGATGGAAAGCCGTGCCTACACAAATGAAGAGAACAGAAACAATACTGTATAGCTAGATGAAGCCAGCCCATCTTTCCTCTCCTAACTTCCTTCTTTACCCTTAAATTTGTTGAGACAGAGTCTTGCTATATAGCCCCATGCTAGCCTGAAAGTCACCATGGTAGCCCAGGCTGCCCTCTAACTCAAGATCCTCCTACCCCAGCCTTCCTGAATGTTGAGATTACAGGGGGGAACTGCCACATGTGGCTAAAATTCTTATTTAAACTGTGTGAGGAAAGTTGTGTGTGGTGACAGAGGTGGGAGGATCATGAGTTCAAGGTCAGCCTCATGATCTCTCTTTGGGAGATCACTTATAAACTATTTGTGGTGGTTTGGATGTAATTGACCCCCATATTCTCATAGGAAGTGAATATTAGGAGGTGCGGCTTTGTTGGAGTTGGTATGACCTTGTTGAAAGAAGTGTGTCACTGTGGGGTGGGCTCTGAGGTCTCATGTATGCTTAAGCCACACCCAGTGTCTCAGACCACCTCTTGCTGCCTGCACAGGATGTAGAACTCTCAGCGACCTCCCCAGCAGCATGTCTACTGCGTGCCACCATTTCACACCATGACTTAATTGACTGAACCTCTGAGCTGTAAGTCAGCCAACTAAATGTTTTCCCTTCTAAGAGTTGCCGCTGTCATGGTGTCTCTCCACAGCAATAGAAACCCTAAGACATTACATATCAAACGTTTAAACCCAAATAATAGCCGTGTATATTAGTTTAGGATGCTTTAACAAACAACTATTGACTGGGTGACTTAGACAATGAACATTTATTTTATCACAGTTGTAAAGCTCAAAGTGGGAACTCAGGGAGCCAGCAGGTCAGGTTCTGGTGAGGGCTGTTTTCCTGGCTTGCCCATGGCTGCTTTGACACTGAGTCCTCACCTAGGGAAATAAAAGAATACTCCCGACCTTACTTACCTCCTTGCAGACTCTAATCCAGTCACATTTGGGCCAGAGCACAGTCCAGTCCATCAAACTACAGTTGTAGCATTTGCAGAAGCGAACTTCCCACATACACATGACCAGAGCACAACAGATGCTTCAAGAGAGACATGGAAACACACTGCCATAACTTCTCCTGTGCGTGAAGTCTTCAATTATCTCTTGAAAGAAAGTTGTTGGACATGACAACCTTCCGATTCTGCTGAAGTGAACAGCAAAGAATACAAGTCATAGAAACCACCGAGGACAATGGCCAAATCACACAAATACCACTGTGATCCAAGCAAATGTGGAGAAGAAAGGGAAAGTCAAGGACACAAGCAATAAACCAAACATAAAGGACAGCTGCAGGAAGTGAAGGCACATGTTACACACTCAGAACCTGCTTCCAGAACGATGGAGTCAAGGAAGCTTTTCCTGTTCTGCTAAGTAGACTAAAAAGACTGCCTATAAAGCAAACATCAGAAGTAATTGGACATAAAAGCAGGGAGAATTTGGACTGATAGGGACTCCAGGACCTAGGCACAGCAGAGGGCAGAGCTCTGTAGGCCTGGCCTTGCTGTGTTGGGTGCTCAGGCCATACTACAGAAGCTGGCAACAGGAAACACCAGGGAATGTAGACATACGAGGAAAAAACTAACAGACTTCAGCAGAAAGAACCAGGAAAGGGCACAGCGAATTTAAAGTGCTTTAGACAAGAACTCTTTTCCAAGCAAAAACTGCAGAAGAAACTTCAGCCTGACTTACACATGTGCATGCGCGTGTGCACGCGCATGCACACGCACGCATGCACACACACACGGGGAGGGCACATAAGAGCAAATTTTAAAAGAAATTAACAAATATAAAAAAGAGCAAAAGGAAAAATATAGGGGCAAAGGGGGGGACCCCACAGACATCATAGAGCAGTCTCTTCCTGAGTTCTCCAGAATATTCTGTGGTCAGGTGGAAGATGATGCCCAACTGAAGCTGAGGCTCTTCTGTTTCATGTCCTGCAAGCTGGGGGTGGTGCGGTCAATTGCCTAACAGGACCGCAGTCATTTTAGGCACCTTTGCTAACCCTCCTGAGACTGCCCAGTTTGTATGTCTTGGGGCAGCTAAAGGTTAATGTCCAGGAGTGTGGAGCTTTCAGGGAGCTTGCTGGAGCACTGAGATTTTTACTGGTCTCTGTGATTTCTGCTCAAATTACATATCCCGAGGATGGGGAAGGTTGCAGAAAGCATCCACTGGACCCGAGATTCAGACTTCTCAGTCCTGCCAATGGAAGAACACACGACAGAGAGGAAGGAATGGAGTTGGATGGAATATCATTGCAAAATTGTATAGATTCTTTTAAAATGTATTCTCATTACTGTTATTTAGTTAGATGATGATGAAAATAGATAGATAGACGCCTGTGTGTGTGTGTATGTGTGTCTGTGTGTGTCTGTGTGTGTGTGTGTGTGTGCAGACACCCATGAAAGTCAGAGACATCAGTTCCCTTTGGAGCTAGAGTTACAAGCAGTTTTGAATTGCTTAATGTGGGTGCCAGGAACCAAACTCAGGTCCTCTGCAAGAACAATATGTGCTCTTAATCACTGAGCCACACCCCCAGCCCTGAATTGTACAGCTTCTATGAAAATTAGGGATGTATACACTGGTGACAGATGTACAACACTGTGAATAAAAGGTATTAGTTGCACACCTTAAGATGACTAAATGGAAAATTTTATGTTATGTGCATTTTACCACAGTTTTTAAAAAATTTCTATTGCTGGGGTTGGTGAGATGGTTCCGAAGGCAAGGGTGCTTGCAGATAAGCCTGGCAACTGAGTTGGATCCCTGAGACCTGCACTAGGAAGGAGAGAACCAACCCCAGAAAGTTGTCCTCTGATCTCCACATAAGCATTGCGGCATGCACAGGGGCCCACACTCATATACACACATCAGGCACACACATAATGATAAATGCATAATTTTTAAAAATTGATATTGTACTAGAGCAAAAGCCATTAAACTGCACACATAAGAGCTGTGTGTAAATTATGTCTCAATATTTTGTCTGAGTGTTTTGCCTGCATGTCAGTCTGTGCACCATGTGCATGCCTGGTGCCTTCAGAGGCCAAAGCAGGCTGTACTAATTGGACTCACTGGCTTACAAAAAAAAAAGCAAACAAAAAAGAGGCCATGATCATAAAAGAGTAGTGATGGGGGAAGCGAAGAAGGATGCTCATGCTCAAGATACATGGCATACATCTATGAAGCTGTCAAAGAAGAATGGATGTTCCTTTTTAAAATGTTGGGTGGGATACTGCAAAGATAGCTCACCAATTTTGGGGGTCCTGTTCCCAGTACCCTCCCTGGGTGGCCCCATAACTTAGCTTCAGCTGGTCGAACACCTCCAAGGGTACCTGTAGGTGCATGTCTTAGCGCGCGCGTGCGCACACACACACACACACACACACACACATGCGTGCAAATTAATTGAAGGGGGGTGTCAAGATGGTTCAGTGTGTAAAGGACTTGCTGCCCAACCTGCTGACAACTTGAGTTCAATCCCTAGGACCCACATGATGAAAAGGACAGGATTGATTCCTGCAAACTGTCCCCTGATCTCCACAAGTGCTCTGTGGTAGGTAGGTATGCACCTCTCTTTCTCCCCTTCCCCTCCCTCTCCTTTCTAAATAAACTAATGTAAAATATGTTTTAAAAAAAGTTGTCGCCTGACCTCTCCATGGGACATGGCCCTTCCACACACACACATATGCCCCCCCACAAATAACAATAAACTTACAAAATTTTTAAAAAGTCAAGTCAATCAAGTATGTAACTTTCAATAAATGTTTGATTAAAGTATTCATTCTCATCCCTGCTGTAGCTAAGGGCAGACAAAATTCTAACCACCCATCCATAAGCCTGCACAAGAGACCACTTGTCTATTTGCTGGACAAATAAGTGCTGCAGAGGTTCTGCTCAACTCTTTTGTCATGGGCCACAGAGAGGAAGAACTTGTTAACCTGTTGCTAAGCAACAGTACTTCCTGGACCAGGACTTCTGCACAGCAAAGCGCACTGCGAATTGTCCAGACCTACAAAGGAAAGAGCGGGTGCAGGGCATGCATGAATAGAGAGACAGGAAACCACCTCTGGAAACCAAGCAGAGGACTGAAGTGTGCATCTGAGAAACAAGCCCCAGGCCCATTCTCAAGTCCCCCCAGCCCATAACTCCCACCCACTGGAAGACTACCCCTGCCACCACTCCATGAAATTAAAGTGAAAAGCAGTAATGTGAATTTTATGAGCATGTTTATTTACAAGACTTTGCTGAGACTGCCATCTCCAAGGGTTCAGAGAATAACATGCTTGATACCACGCCTGGAGACCTGGGTTTGATGCCTCAGACCCATTCCCACAAGTTGTCCTCTGACCTCCACATGAGCACTGTGGTATATGAATCTCTCTGTCTCTCTCCTCCCCCTTCTCTCTCTCTCACATACACACTGCACACACACACACACAAAATATCATTTTAAAAAACCTACCATCTTCATAGTAGTAAGAGAAAACCACTAAAATTTTACTGGGAGTTTATTAAATTCTGAACCTGAAGCACAAAGCAACAGCTAAGTGGTAAGGCTAGCTTCATTAAGATGTGAGACTTAGCTGGGCAGTGGTGGCACATTCTGTGAATCCCAACACTCAGGAGGCAGAGGCGGATCTCTGGGAGTTCAAGGCTGACCTGGTCTACAAAGTGAGTTCCAGGATACCAGGGCTATTACAAACAGAATGCCAGACTTAGAAAAAAGAAAGATATAAGATTTAGATTTTCCTTTACATTTTAAGTTAGAACATTAATTCTATAAAGAAAGTACTTACAGAATAGTGTTAATCCTTCTTTTTAAAGACAGGGTCTCTCATTGAAGCCAGAGCTGGCCGATGTGGTTAGGCTAGCTGGCCAGCAGGCTCAAGGAATCTGTCTGGTCTTGTATGCCTCTTCCCAGTGCTGGGGTAACAGACATACTGCCTGGCTTTCTTGTGGGTGCTTAGGGTACAAACCAGGCCCCCACACTTCTTCGGCAAGCATTTTACTCATAGAGCTATCACTGAAGCCCCCATGTCTTAATGACACGTCATCAGCCGAAGACCAGGTTCAGAAGACATGAGCTTCCAAAGGCCACGCTCAGGCCTACCCAGACCACAGCACAGCTGCTGCTGAGTAGTGGGGACAAACTCATCGGTATTGCCGATTACAACGTGACATGAGGCATTATCTCCTGCTGCTGGGAGAAAAACACTCTGACCAGAGCACCTTAGAAGAGAAAAGAATTCTAGCTCACAGGTGCGGGTTATAGGTCCCTTGCTGCAGGGAAGCTAAGGAAGCATGAACGTCACGTAGCTAGTCATTGCTTGCATGGTTAAGAAGCAGACAGACAGCATTGCAATCATGCTTAGCTCACTCTCTCCCCTCTAACACAGCCCAGGATCTCCTGCCTAGGAATGGTGTCACCCATATTGGGTGGGCCTTCCTACATCAATTATTGTAATTAAGATAGACATGCCCACAGGGCAACTTTTCTAGACAATCCCTCACTGAGACTCTCTCCCAGGTGATTCTCAATTGCATCAAGTTGACAATTAGAACCAACCACCTTGTGCTGTTGCCGTGGGAAACCACTTGGTAGCTCTGCAGAAAGTTAAACTTAGAACTGTCATATGGCGCACTTCCCCCAAATAACTGGAAGCAGATACTAAAACAGACACTTTGTGCTAATGTTCACTGAAGCTTTATTCCCAGTAGCCAAAGAAGGGAAGACCACAAACACTTGCCCATGAACAGGTGAGTAAAAATAAGAGCATTACAAATATGTTAGATGGATAGTTTAACAAGAAGAGGAATGGGATTCCAACACAAAGACTACATAAATTGCGCTAGCTTTCTGTCGCAGGAACAAAGAAAATTAGAAAATAAATTTACGAGATGAAAGATTCATTTATTTGTTTATATAAATTCTCTAGCCCAGGCTGGCCTCAAAATCACCACATAGCAGAGAATGACACTGAACTTTAAAAAAAAATTGTCTAGACATACTTATTTGGTGTGCATGAGTGTTTTGTCTGCATGTATTTATGTGCGTTGTGAGCATATTTGCTGCCTGCCGAGGTCAGAAGAGGCCATCAGGTCCCCATGGGCTGGAGTTGTAAGCCATGCTGTGTGTCCTCAGTGACCTCACCTCCTAACAATGCCTTCCCCTGGCTAAGATTGAACTCATCACGTGGATGCAGCATGGAGACCCTGTGCTAAGTGAAACAAACCTCCCGCAGAAGGAAAAACATGGCGTGGCTCGGTGAGTTTGAAATATTTAGAACTGGTCAGTTGGTAGAGGAAAAGCAGATAGAGGAAAACAGGCTAAGGAGAGGGCTAATGGGAACAGAACTTCACAAGGATGAGTTTTTGGAAACAGTTGTGATGGTTGTACAAAGCTATTAATGTCATTAAAGGAGATATTACATTGTATATATTACATTGTATATATTTTACTAAAAACTTTAAAAAAAAAAGAAAAGAAAAAACTATATTGATGACCCGGTGGTTACGAACACTGGCTGCTCTTGTAGGGGACCCAGATTCAATTCCCAGCCTCCACATGGTGACACACTGCTATCTGTAACTTCAGTTCCAGGGGAATCCAAGGCCCTCTTCTGGCCTTATCAGGAACTGCACATATAGACATCCATGTAGGTAAAACACTCATACACATACAATAAAAATCTTAAAAACCAAAAATGTTTGGGGACTGGGATCTATCTAGCTCCATCCACAGCGATGCACTTGACTGGCGCACAGGAAGCCCTACATTCTGTCCTTCGCTCTGAACATAGAATTCCCCATTTGCAGAGGAAAGGCACTCCCTGCCTTCAACCACAGCTGCGTGCCCAGGTACATAAGGAGACCAGCGAGGGAGATGGCACCACCTATGCAGACCCCACCCTGAGTAGCAGAGTATTTCTACCCACAAATCCCCCTCACGGCCTAGCTCCTCTAGGCAGTATTCCCAAGAAAGAAGCCCTGGCTTGTCCGTTACATAAGCCAGTGAGTCAGGAGTGGCTTCTGTCTGTTGGGTCTCTAGCGTTTTCATTTCTTCATACTGAGCTGAGATGGGCTGACCAAATGCCTACCAACACCAGGTTCAGATTTGCCCACACCCACCTGTTGTAAACATCCTTCAGATAAACAGATTAAGGCCCTTGGAACCTGCCTATTTGTGTACTGGGAAAACCTCCGCCCAGCATCTGCTAAAGTGAAGATTAACTCCCAAAGTGTGATGACCCTAAGTCATTCCACTGCCTCTAGAGTGTCCCCCTCCAGGCTGCTGAGTCATATCGCCCAGCCCTGCCAGCACTCAGTACTCCCTCAGTACTAAAGGGTCTCTCTCCTTCAGTATGCTCCCCAACCTCTGGTAGTCCAAGGTGAACCTCCTTGTCTCAAGTTTTTGAGTTCTACCGCCACCTTGTGGCATATTTTCTTCTTGAACCCCCCAACCCCAGTCCTGATTGAGATATCTGAGTAGGACTTCATGGGAGCAGCCAGCAGGTAGGGGCAACTAGACAGTTAAGTTGGCTGTGAGTCTAGACCTGGACTCAAGCTACCTGAATCCTCATCTCTACAAAAGGGCTAACGGAAATACCTGTCGTGAGGTGCAAGGTGATGATAAAATAGGTTGTCTACAGAAAGCATCTGACCCAGAATAAGCACCCAAGAGGTGGAGCTGTGGTCTTCTGTGTGAATAAAAGAGTATTTGGGTTCTTCCAAGATCATCAGAGCAGAGTTTCATTAATACAGCCTCTGGATGCATTTCAGTTCACTGGGCACCATTTCACAGGCACAAACACAGATGGACACGATGTGGTGACAATCTTGCAATCTGTCCAACGTAATAGCATATTGAAAGAAAAGTTCATGTCAGACTCAGAGGTTGAGATCACAACATTTGTGACCCCAGGCGCTCCCAAAACAATAGAGGCGGTTGCCATTGCTCTTACTCCATTGAAGACAGCAGACACTTTGGTGGCAGGACATAGAAAAATGGAGCTGGAAGCGAGCCGGAACCATCGTCCCTGCTAGGTAGCTCTCCTAGTGCTGCAAGTGCTCTAGGACCTCTAGGGAAGGAACATCATCAGTCGTCTTTCCTAGAGGTGTGTCCTCCATGCGACAATGCCAACTGTACACAGGACGTGCCAACGGGCCGGGTGGAGGCAGTGCACATCTTTAACCCCAGCACTCAGGAGGCAGAAGCAGGTGAATCTCTGAGACTGAGGGCAGCCTGGTCTATAGATCGAGTTCCTGAACAGCCAGGGCTACCCTGAGAAATCCTGTCTTGAAAAAACAAAACAAAGAAACCAAACAAGAACAAAGAGATGTGCCAACCGCACAATAATGGCATGGCTGTTAGTGGGGTAACCCACTGCTTTCTGATTGGATTTGATGCCCACTCCACAGGAGGGAATCCATGCCTGGTACTGGCCAAAAGCCCATAGCTGGGGAGGGCATAGGCTGTAGTGGGAAACCTCTCAACTTTGTTCTGCTAAATGGACATCGTTCTTGTCAAATGTAAAAATGCCTTCTACAGATTTATGTTTATGCCCATAGATTTGTGCTACTCTCAAGCTTAATTACAGAAGCTTACTTTCGCAGCGGGGAGTGGCTAATGCCAAGACATGTGACTAGTCACATGACTAAGACTAGGTAATCGTTGAGTGTCCAGCCCTGAACAGGATGTCTTCATCCACCAGCCCTTCAAGGCTCTGAGGTGTCATGGGAGAGTGGCTGGGAGGAACGTAAGAGCTGGATGGCGAGGAGGAGCTCTGTGAAATGATGTCCCCTGGACACGGCATGACGACATGGCTAACGCACTCAGGAACTCACGGTCGCTGTGCTTACTTACAACAAGACCTGCACAGACGGAGCCCATTAACATGTCATTTATGGAAGAGGGGCTTGTGAGGCGCCCCCTCAGCTAAAGAGCTGTCCAGTTAATGCTGCTGGGGGAGGGGGGTCATTCTTCTTTGGGGTGTAGTCACTGGTAATTTGCCCATGGTCCAATAAATAACCCCAAGCCCCAAATCAAAGAAATCACAAACTATTAAAAGTAAAATAATAACAGCAACAATTAAGATCTGGGGAAATGGCTCAGCTGGTCAAATACTTTGCCTAGAAAACATGAGGACCAGAGCCATGCACAGAGATCTGGTCATGGTAAGTCAGTGTGAACACACAGCTCTTGCTTCCAAGGGGAGAAGTGACTGCTTATTCTGAAGCTAAATATGAGTGGCCATGGCCCAGAACACAGGTTTGGTTACCCTGAGCCCCATATTCCAACGTGGTAACCGTTCTATGAAGTCTCTTTTTCTTATTAATACAGTATTTATTTGTTTTCTCTCTGTCAAACTCTGAGCCAAGCACTCTCCCCAGTTTTATGATTTTTTTAAAAATGCTGCAAGATCCCCGGTGGCAGTAGGCA
>LOEQ01000119.1:394612-414264 GCA_001685075.1 Bramus lutescens | reverse complement strand
CTGGCGGGTGGGTACACAGACCGCCTGCCACAGAAATATGAGGGACACACAAAGGGAACCCTCCCAGCCCTTCTCATCCTCAACCCAGTAACTGACCAGAAGCTAGAGAGACGCACTGCAAGTCAGATGTCACTGTGCCACAAGCAGGTAGACTACTGAACAGACAAGAAGATGCTGGGAAGCCCCTGGCACTTCCACATAGCCATGTGCCCTTGACCCGTTCACCTGGTGAAGGATGGCCCACCATGGGCCTCTGATGCAGGGAGTAGGGAATGGCAATGGTCACCTACCACAGACATGGTCTCTGGGTCCCCACAAGCACAATGTATCTTTATTGTACAAGCAAAAAGTCATGTGCCCCAAACCAGCATCTCCAATCCAATTGTCAAAAAACTCTTATTTTCTTTTTTCAGTTAAAAAAAGACAAAAACCCTAAAAGCTCTACAACTTTGGGTTGATTTGCCAATCATCGTGAGGGTTAAAAACAAATCGCACCAGGGTGAGTTGGTCCCAGCAGGTGAGCATCCTGGGTACTAGAAACGTGTCCCAGTGTATGTGAGGGAGGCTGGCACTAGGTGTGAGTCTGGTGGGAGGTGGAGGAGCTGCCTCACTGGCTTCATCCCTCATGTCATATGGGTCAGCTGAAGACTTATGGAGCAGAGTGCCCCAGCTGGGTGGGAAAGAACAGGGACCCAGGCAGAATGCAGGCTCCAATGTATAAACTATGTGGAATGGGGCAGGTATCTATTAATCTTTCTGAGTTGGAGTGAGCAGAGGGTAGGGAGAGATGGCAGAGGGGACTCCCCTGCATGGTAGGGCAGAGGGCCAGGAAGCCCTAGTTGGAGCAAGACCCTTGTTTCGCAGTTCAGGGGATGGGACCCGGGGCCTGTCTTTTGCATGCTCAGTAAGGGCTGTGCCAGTGATTTATACTCCCGAGACCCCTGAAGCACATTCTTAGCATCTCCACATGCAGTGAGTGGGAAAGAGGGTGGAGATGGGGCTGGGTGCTGGCCTTTTGGCCCTACACAGATGTCACACCCTCCAGGGACATCAGAGCTGTCATTGGTTTGCTACATGCACGTTGTGGGAGTCCAGGTACGTGTGTAACACACTGGGTATCTGGAGAAGGTTGGGGTTGTCTTTTTGTTGTCATTGGAACTGAGAGACAGCAGACATGTATACTGGCCACAATTACAACAGAAAACTACATCCAACATCCAAAGAAAAGAAATGAGGTGATGGGAAGGGTGCAGAATGCCCTGGTGTACGTGGGGTGGAGGGGCCACGGGAGAGGTAGGTATGCTGTTGCGCATGATTTTGGTGCCTGGGCGCAGCCAAGAGCATGCACACAGCTGACTGTAGCTGGATGACTATGGACACTGTGTGTGGTGGGAAAGGCTTGTGGGGTCCACCTTTTTACAGGGAGGAGGTGACTTCAAGGGGCTGGAGTGGCATCCTATGAAATGTATGAGAGGCAATGAAGACGGGGTGGGGAAGGGAGAAACCAAGGGCCAGAAGGTGGGAAAATACAAAAGAACAAATACAGACAGATGGACACAGATACGGGTCCACTGAGGAATCGAGCACGAGGCTTGCTACTAGACTTATAGGCCCCTCTCTCAGACGTTGGGTGGTAAACCGTCCAGCCTGCAAATGAATATAAAGGGAAGAAAACAGAGAGACACTTATCAAGTACAGGTTGCTGCGATTCCTCCTCCACACCAACAGCCACACCAGCCTTGTAACTTAACATCCATGGCTCCACCTAGCCCAGCCCAAGCACCAAAGACCACTGACCACAGAATGGGAGGAGGCAACAGTAGGAGCAGAAGAGAAGCGGCCCGGAGGAGGAGGAGGGGTGGGGCAGGTGGGGCACCTTTATCAGTCACCATGATTTCTCTGGACAGAGATGGTGAGGACAGGAAAGCGCCTTATCGACGTCGACGACGGCAGGTGCCGTCACTACTCGTCACATCCCAGCCCGAGAGCTGAGCCCATGTCCCCTAGCCGTCCTGTGGACTTTGGAAGGACCCGGTGTTTACCACCGTCTGGCTCTGCTGTGGGAAGCGGGCAGGGCAGGGTAGCCAAGGCCTAGGAACGGGCATCGCAGAACACAGCAAGATGCCAGGCCCTGTTCCCTTCCCAGTCATCGGGCTGATCCCTCCTGGTCCCGGCCACTTCCTGAGGTCCACTTTAGCAAACCCATCACCTGCCTCTGAGCCGCTTACATGGCGGGACAATTCCATTCTTTGTGCCCAAAGACTACACCTTTACATTTTTTTCCCTTTTTTTGTTTGCTCTTTATAAAGCTCTGGCCCCCTCTACACACAGGCGTGCTCCTGGGACACCACTGAGGCCCTATGTGGCTGGCACATGCTTGGAGACAGGCAAGTTGGAAATCACCTTGGCCACGCGCTCCGCCTCCATCACTGGCTAAACCGGAGCAGATGTCTGTGGACAGGGAGGCCCGGACGGAGCAGGGCTGCTGGGTCTGAACTGCCTTGGTGCCCAGGGGCGTGCTGGTGTGGGCAGGGTCCTTAGTGGGAGGGCCTCTGCTGGAGTCAGACAAATGACCTGGGCGAGGGGGGGAGAAGAGGTGACAGGCACCATGAGGCGCCAATGGGCAGGGAAGGGTGTGGCTGGGGTGGCTTCCTACTCTCTGGCTGGGTGACCTTGAGGAAGTTGAGTCTCCTTAAGAAAACTAGTACACAGGCAAGATCCTGGCCTAAAGTGCTGGGGCTAATCAAAGAAAGTATCTCCTTTACTAAAATAAATCCCAGTGCCATGCCAGACCTATACTGTGCAAGTAAGTGGAAGGTAATAGATGTGGGCTCAAAGGAGCCACTGTGTGAGTCACTGCAGAGCCTCCTCTTAGCTTTGGGACTGGCACTGGGTTTGTATCACTTGTACAGGTGGCTCAAATTAGGGAGTGCTTGCAGGTAACTCACTAATGCCTTCCCATCTGTCATATTTGGTACTGGGGCTTATGGATCCTCCCCACTCAGAGCATACCCTGCAGCACAGCTCTGGAAGCCTCAAAGGAACCCCAACATGCAAAGGATACGGACTGGTGCCTAGCCTCTGCAGCACCAGGGACTGGGCACCACTATGGCAAGGCCTGGAGAACAACCCATCGTCTCCCTGCCCACAAAGGCAGCCACCTGATATCCACTAAGCAGGAGCTAATGTGTGCCTGATAGGGTCAGAGGAAGCAGTCACTTCCATCCATTCCAGGCTGTATCCTGCATGGAAGTGCAGGGATGGGGTGCCCTGGGGCTTCCTAGGTACAACGTGGCCCAGGACTGTCTCCTTCCTTCCATATGGGGCCAAGGCCATCTCTGAAGAGCCCCCTATTCTCACACAGGCCTTTCCATCTGGCACCAGTGTGGAGGCCTGGGGCTTCCGGGGGCTCGCAGAGACCCTCAGCTCTAGTAAAAGAGGTCCAGGAAAAAGAAAACCCCACACACTCTTGCAGGTTTAGAGATATTGCACCAACCCATAGCTAGCCTCTCAGGCTAACTTGGGGTCCCCCAGTACCCTCCCTCCTCATCCCAGGTACACCCTCCCTTAGAAGCAGCAGACCTGTGCTGGAGGCCACGACCTTGAGCTGTTGCACCAGGGGGTTCAGTAGCTTGCCGGCCTTCAGTTTGTTCTTGCTGGTTTTTCTCCTGCGGCCCATGGGAGGTGCTGTGTGGAAGAACCCCACATTGGGAGGGAGTGGCTTGCCCAAGCGGCGGTACAGGGCTTCGATCTCCTGCTTCTGCTGGCTCTGTAGCTCAGAAATTTCCTTCAGATGCCTGGAGCAGGAGAGAGGAGGCAGGGCAGGTGGGCTTCCCCTGTGGGGAAAGGCGGGGCTACCTTGTCTGCAGGCTTTCAACAGCACTAAGCCAGGTGGGAACATGGTGAAGGACATAGTTCAAGTTCATGATCCAGAATCATGACCACTGAACTGTCTCCATAGTCAAGAAGGCAGGCATTCCTCCTCACCCACACTTCTACTTGCAATGAAAACCCCAGGTATCAGAGCAGATAGAGAAAATTAGTAGATGCCTCGAATCAAAACTTCCTTCATCTCTCTTTCTTTCTTAGACCCAAGGCTGGCCTCAGATTTGTTATGTAGCCAAAGATAAGCTTGGACGGACTCCCGATTCTCCTGCCTCTAGCTCCCAAGTGCTGGGATTATAGGTGTGTGGCACCATGCACAGCGGGCCTACCTCTGTTCATTAGGGCAAGGTGTGTTATTTCCGCCATGCATGGCAACTGCAGAAGCAGGAAGCCGACTTAGAGGAGGAGGGACGGCATCGCATGAGATTTGTGATTGGCGTATAGTTCCACTGGGCTACTGAGGAGGGCAACCGTGATGGTTATGATGTAGGTGGAAGGCAGGTAGATTGCTGAAGTCTCTAGGACAGCTGGAGGGAAGGACACAGTGGCCCCCTGCTGGGCCCTATGGGTCTCACTTGCCACCTCCCTTGCTACTCTCCTGAAGGAGCTGAACTTCACTGCACTTAGGAGGCCTGGTACCACCCCAACAAGGGACCTAGAATATTTCTTCCATCTCTTGTGTGGGGGAAACAAGGTGTTTTTCACAGCTGAAATTAAGAGGATAACTTCTAACCTCTCTTCTGTATCTTCAATGATGGCCAATCTTTTGTTTTAAGAGGGGGTTTCTCTATGTACTCCTGGCTGGCCTGGGGCTCAATATGCAGCCTAGGCTAGCCTTGAACTTTCAGCAATCCTCTTAGCTCAATCTCCAGAGTACTGGAATTGTAGAAGAGGTGTTAAGCCTAGTTCTCTAATTTTTTTTTAAAGACTTTAGCTCAAAAACAAACAACAAAAAATCCCACACAAATAAATAAAATATCAAATATCTATTCAGTAAAATACTTGAATGAAAAAATAAATACCCAACCCCACACACAAATAAACAAGCAAAAACAAATAAATAAAACAACCAGGATCTAGTCAGTAAAATCCCTGCCATGCAAGCATGAAGGCATGTGTTTGGATTGCCAGCACACCTGCAGTCCCAGCACTGGGGAGAGAGACAGGAAGATTCCCGTGGCTTGTTGGCCAGGCAGTCTAGACAAACTTGTGAACCCCAGGTTCAGTGAAATGCTAAGGCGGGGTGTGATCAAGACTCTTGATTTTGACCTCTGAGCTGTTCCTTTGCACATACACACACTAACACATACAAGTACACACACACATGAACATTCACACACACACAAACCAATCAGTAAACACCAAGTGGAGGTGGTCTTCTCCCTGCAAATACCGATGGGGCTGCTTGGGTCAGTGGACACGACCCCTTCTTCCAGATTCTGAGCACAGATCTGTTCTGGGGTCTCAGGGGGCATCCACTCCCCTACTTTCTCACCTCAACAAAAGTCCCATTCTGGTCACTTGGGATGACCTTGCCACGAGTCCCAAGACTGGCAGTCTTCATGCCCTGCCTTCCACGCAATCTTGTACAAACTTTATAGGTTTACTGTCTCCTCCTCTCAGGGTACCTGTAGTTCCTGAGCTCATTTAGACAGTGCAATAAACCTCTGCTTTTCTATCTCATGGGCCGCACCACAGGAGCTCCCGTTAAAATCCACCTTCCCTTCCCAAAGGAGAGCTTAGGGCATTAGTGATCCCTGACCACAGAGGGGCAGAATGACTACTTTCTGGGTGAGAGACAAGCAGAGAAGACAGATTATTAGATGGGGGAGGCAAATCAATAGAGAGGGAAGGAGGGGAGAGAGGAAAGGCTGGAGAAGGTACAGGTTTCCTCTCGGTGGTGACAGGATGATTTGCTACCCAGAGGAGCCAGAAATCATGCAGGTGGCAGAGCGTGGCTGTCCCAACGGGCCTCTTTCCTTGGCTTGGAAGGCCTCTGCACTGTTCCCTTGCTCTGATTAGCACCCACCAGTGGACACTTCATGGCCAGGACTAAACTTCAGCCAACATTACTGACCAGGCCCAGCCTAGCCAGATGAGTCCTCCCTAAGCATGTTGGCCTGTGGCCACCATCCCCTCCCAATGCTGGCTGGGTGAGCCCCACTCTAGCCAGATGAGCCTTGCCCCCAGATAATGGCGAGCCTCACCATTGCATACTCATCAAGGGAGCTGTGCCCCTCAAGCTATCCAGGTGAGTTCCCTACATGCACACCTGGTAGGGTGAGCCATGCCCCCTAAAACGTACTTTTCCCGCAGACTGCGCAGTTCCTTCTTTATGTCTGCGTCCTCAAACTCTGAGTCGTTGTCACTGCTGATGTAGGATGACTGGGAGTGGAAGGAAGTGATGCTGATGGTAGGGACTTTGACACCTGTCCTGCTGGGTGTCTCAGGGCCCAGTGAGCCAGCCCTTGAAGACCTGTGCAGGAAGGCAGTGGCCTTCTTCACGAAGTCACTTGCCACACCACTACTACCCGGCAGGGAAGACTGCTTCTGCACCTGGGGCCTCCTTCTCGGGCACTCATCTCCAGAGTCACTGGAGGCAGGCTCCTCAATGCCAACCTCAATGGAGGAGGCTGTCTGCACCCGCCGCACCGCCAGCTTCACATCAGGGCTGGAGGGGATCTCATACAGATAGACATCAGGTGGGGCAGAATACCGCAGGCTGTGAGGCGATGCCAGAGTCCACTCATCCTGTGTGCTGACCACAGAGAAGCGGCCCACAGTTTTGGCTGGAGAACTGCTGTCCAGCTGTCCTAGCCTCTTATGAGGGGACCCGGAGACCCGAGCGCCACGCATCTGGGCAGGGCTGCCTTCTGTGACGGTCCCCTGGCAACTCTGCATGGATGCAACCAAGGCTTCTCTGGGAACATTACTGTTCTGATCTTTGGGATCCACGTGTGTAGGAATGGAAGCAGCAGAGGCATCCTAAGAAAGGGTGGAAATGAAGAGAGTCCATGAGAACCAGCTGAGGTTAGAGAGCCCTGCCCCCTTGTGGCTAGTGTGTGTTAAGAGTCACCTTTACCTGGGGGGCACTGGGTGCTGAGGGTGAGTCTGAGGCCACCTGCCCTGTGTCACTGTCACAGCCCAGTGTGTTGCTGGAAGATGACTCTGCTGTAGGAACATGACAGTATTACTGAGGCTGGAGAGAGAATAGTAAAGGATGGCTTACAGCCCAGAGGCCCACGCGGTGAGAGTGTGGCTGCTGGGCAGGGAGGGGTGACATTCCAGGGGTCCTGAAGACTGAGAATGAATTGTGGTGCCCTATCTTGGGGACATCACATCCTGGAAGACATCCACAAGCCTGGGGAAGGGAAGAGGTGTCAGATGGAGCACTCTTGCTTTGGGCACTCTGACTTTGGTGGCTGAAATAGTTTCTAGATCTCAGAGGATGCAGTAGAGCAGATTCCAGCCCTACATCTGTGGGGTCTAGCTAGGGAATACCTGCTACACACATATACATACTAACACACACACACACACCACTCCCCTGTTTTCAGAGTGAGACAGTACAATGTTTCTGGCAAGCTTTCTCGGCCTGCTATGAAGAGCTATGGAGAAAAGTCCAGAGAGAAGTGTGTGTGAGCAGAGACCCTTTCACAGTAGAGGAAAGTCATGGGGGGGGCAAGAGTTGGGTCACATGCTACAAGGGTTGGGGGGTACACATATGCTAATAAAGCCTCCAGGGAGACTAGGAAGCCACCACACACCAAGATAAACCATAAACTGACACACAGACTCACGTAAGTGTGCTTTGTATACTCTATACAGGAACCATACATTTCTGGGAGACCTGAATCCAGTCTCTATTATGTCCTCAACTGATAGGTAAGAGTTAATCCTCTTCCTCATTTTTTTATACCTCTCCAGGGACGGGGGCTCACTGCCAACTGCATTCCTTCTGTTTCTGTGCCTGTTTGGACTTGAATCATGAGTCAATCTTCTGGAACAATCCCTTTACTGCCTACCATGACTTCTGAACTCTGAGAAGCATGTGGATTTGTGACACCCCTATATCTAAGGTAACACCCCTTATATGATATAGAGGCTCTAATATCTTCTATAAAAGATCTGGGATGCTGACCTCAGCTCGAGGCTGGCACTGGGTTAAGGACAGCAGAAGCGCTACATCTGATCTCTTAAAGCACTGGCCTAGGAATCAACACAGCTGCCCTTTGGGTCCACCAGGTGGAGCTGAACTGCCCCTCTGACTATGAAGGCAGTTTAGACCTGAGGGGCCACCTGGTACTGACAATAACTCTTACTTTGCCAATCCCTAAGAAATCCAGATGAGGAAATCTGGCACCTTAGAAGGTGAATCAGACCCTAGGGTGGAGACTCAAATGTTTGGTAACAAACCAAGAACCATATGATCTCAGGAACTCGGAAAGCTGAGGCAGGGATCAATGCAAGTTCAAGGCTAGCCTGGGCTACACAGCTATTTCGAAAGAAAAAAAAAGGACTAGTGAGATAATTCATTGGGTTAAGATACTTGCCACCAAGTCTGATGACCCAAGACTCTCATGATGGAAGGAGGGAGGCCACTGCCACAAGTTAACCTCTGACCTCTATCTATACCACACAAACCATGAACCTAGGCAAGAGTCCTCCTCAAAGTGTACAACAGAGGAAAGCAGGGGTCTGGGCTGCTCTCTTCAACCGTAGCTGTCCAACTAGCACCCCACTTCCTTATTCTTCTAACTTCTACTTTCCCAGACAGTGGACAGTGAGAGCAGTTCCTTCTGTGGGCTATTTCATCCCCCAAAGCACGAAGGCTCTGGGCTCCAGGAGGACTGTGGCACCTGCAGAGTGTAACTTGCACTGCTCTGACCTTGAGTTGTTACCTGTCATTGGAGAAGACGCACCCTGTTCCCGCTGGGTCAGGGCCCATCCTGCAGGGGCCGTTTCTGACTTTTCCAACTGGAAGAAGAAAAATGGAAGAATTGTGAGCTCGGCTTATCAACATCTTAGATTTTACACTCTAAACCACTGATCTGTGACCCCTCTATGGCCGGAACTGTCCCTTGCCTGCCCTGCCTCTTACATATGAACAAACTGAGCTGAGTCGCTTGGCACCACACATCATGGGTGCGTCACCAGGCCCTGCATAGCTGGGATGCCTGCCCACATCCAGTCCTAGCCAGTGAGGGGATATTGGAGTGAGTCAAGCTACTCACTGAGGGCTGGGCCTGCTGGGTGAGGCTTGGGGTCCTGTCACTCAAAGCTGAGGGCAGGTCTCCTCGCAGGGGCTCCAGGGTGAAGTCTCTATCACTTGCCTCCATGGGAGTCCCAGCCGAGGCTGAGGAGGTGGGCACATGCTCCTGATAGAGCAGAGTCCGCAGTTTCTCATCCAGGCTCTTGATGGTGTTGTCCACGAAGCCCACCCTAGGGGGTGGCCCTTCCCCATCTGACTCCAAGGCTGAGGGTGGTGGGGGGGGAGCAGTAGGCCCTAGTGGGGGACTGGGGAGCTGGGGAGCTGCCAAGCTGATAGTTCCCACCGTGATGGGCAGTGAGGGTGGTGGCTGACCCTGTATAGGCTGTGTAGCCCCAATGGCGGAGCTGGGTTCTGGCAATGAAGAAGGCAAGGGCTCCCCTAGAGTGCTGACATCCCTGGTTGATATGGGCTCCCCCAGACCTGTGGAGCAGCGAGAGGCTTCTGGAGCTGGGGTGCAAGGTCCTTGACCAGTACTGAGGGGTTGGGCAGCACACTGGGTATGATGAGTCTCGACCAGTGGCTGGAGGGTCTCGTGGATACTGGCTAGGCCTTGATGAGTCCCTGGACCCCCTGCCTGCATGGCAGTCCCTGATGCTGACTCTGGCATGGTGCTGGTGGCTGGTGCTGCCGGGATTACAGTAGTCACAGGAGGGGAAGATGGGGCCAAGGGGGCTGAGGCTCCACCAGGAGGGTTGCTGGAGCCTGCCTGGCTCAGGAGCTGCTGAGCAGCTGGGAAACTAGGTTTGTCCTTCAAGGACAGCTGGTCTGGATAGGGCGCTGGGTCTAGAAGAAAAAAAGGAATGATTGGCATCACTTACCCTGATCCTATTCAACCAGACCTTCCCTGCCTACACTGACTACTTGGCTGGGGCTCCTCCAAACTCATCTTTGCTCCTCCAAGAGGCCAAGTTCCAGTTTACCGCTCAGTTCCGTCATGACCTGTTCTGTCATCAGCTCTGAAGGGATGGTTCTCACCTATTGATCTCCGCTCCCACAGAGCAGCCTATGGTGTTCCATAACATCCCTTTCCCACCATCTGGTTGTAGCATTTGTCAGACATGGTCTTTTCTTTACCACCTGTCCACACTGTTTGTCTATGCTGGACAAAACTGGAACATGAATTTAGAAAGTGAAGGGGTTGAGGGAAGCAGTGAGTTATCCATGCCCCAGAGCAAGGTGGAAGCCAGAACCTCCCAATCCATCGGATGCCCAGTGTTTGGTACATTCAGAACATAGAACTGGAAAAGAATTTGGGGAGTGAAGGACCTGGGGAGTGCTGTAGAACAATCTTTGTACACTGTAAGTATGTGTTGCTCTCATTGTTAATAAAGAGCTGATTGGCTGATAGCTAGGCAGGATTTTTGGAGCAGAGAGAATGCTAGGAAAGAGGAAGACAGAGTCTGAGATGTCACCAGGAGGCACAGAGGGAGCAAGACATGCTGGAGAATAGTTAAAGCCATGAGCCATGTAGCAATACACAGATTAATAGAAATGGGTTAATTTAAGTTGTAAGAGCTAGTTAGTAATAAGCCTGAGTTATTGGCTGACCATTTATAATTAAGTTTCTGTGTTTATTTTGGAGCCAGGTAGTTCCAACAAAAACTCTGCCTACAGGGGATCACATGAAGACACAGTTCACCAGTATTCTGCTAGAGTACCCAAGGCCCTAAAGGCAGTCACAGGGACTATGATGGAAATTAAAGAGAGGGCACAGGGTGTGATATGTCTCAAACCTATATTATTTGAAGCTCATCATTTCTCACTTCTACTCACAGAAGCCCTGTGCCCTTTTATAGACAGGACATAATGTGGAAGATTGTAGCTAAGGAGCTGCCTCCATGGATAAAGTGCCAGTCATGCATAAGAACTTGAGTTTAAATTTATTTATTTATTATATATACAATGTTCTGTCTGCATGTATGCCTACCCACCAGAAGAGGGTGCCAGATCTCATAAATGGTTGTGAGCCACCATGTGGTTGGTGGGAATTGAACTCAGGTCCTCTGGAAGAGCAGTCAGTGCTCTTAACCTCTGAGTCATCTCTCCAGCCCCAAGAACCTGAGTTTAGATCACCAGCATCTACCCAGAAGCTGAGCATGGTGGCATGCACCTATAATCCCAGGGGGTATAGGGAGATAGGTAGCTCTCTGGAGCTCATTGAACAACCAGTCTAGCCAAACTGGAAAGTTTCAGGTTCAATGAGAGACCCTTTCTCAAAAAATAATATGGATGCCTTAAAAAAAATAAGAAGTGGAGAGTAACCAAGGAAGGCTCCCAACATCAACCTCCAGCCTCCACACACAGACATAGGTAGACTCCCACATGGACAAACATCATACCTACATATAGTCTCTCATACACATACAATGATAACCATAAAAAGGCAGTAGGAGTAGGCTAGTTACCAGGATCCAAAGCCCCTCTCCTGTGCTCAGACCCATGTAGATCCTCCATCCCTGCCCCACCAAAGGTCAATATCTGACAAGTTCTCCTTCCTGTTGTCTTCATGGTACTGGCATGTCTTCTAAAGAACATACTTGTTTCCGTGGTTTAGAAGGTTCTTCTATCCATGGGCAGTGATACGGAGGTACCCTTGTCCAGCTTGGTGCACACTTAGAGATGCTGCTGGCCATAGAGAACCTCTGGTGTCAACAGAGGATGGTGAGGTACCTCCAAGGTGGGGGATGGTGTTTCTCCTATGGCAATCTGTCCATGCTCATGAGCCTTCCTTCCCTCCTCCCTGAGGAAGTGGAAAGGCCTTCTGATTGTGGTAACCTTAACATGAAACCAACTCTTTCAATGCTCAAATACACAGCATGGTCCTGGTGTGTGTAACCAAATGAAACCTTAAACCTGATGCACAGTCGCTGTTTGCCCTGTCAATCTCTACTCTGCTCTCCGGTTCTGACTTTATAAAAACCTCCTACAAGTAGAGCTGCAACATATCTGTGCTTCTGTGAACTGCTTATTTCATTCAACATAACACCCCACTCATATTCATGTTATTGCCAATAGCAGTCTACTGGGTATATACATTTTTCTTCAATCATCTGTTAACATTCCATTTGTTTCCATGTCTTTGACTACTGCAAATGATGCTTCATGAACACGGAAGAGCAGACACTTCTTCCAGAATGTTTTTTTGATTCACTTGAACACACCCAGATATGGGACTGCTAAATTGTGGAAGAATTCTGCTTTTGACTTCTTGAGGAACCTGCATGCTGCATCCTATAATATCTGCACTAATTTACACTCTCACCGATTGTACAGAGGGCTTCGCATTTCTCCACATCCTTGCCAAAACTTTGTGTTTTGTTTTTACATCTGGTGCGAGCACGCACACATGCTTTGGCACGAGCAGGGAAGTCAGTTTTCTCCTTCTACCATGTGGGTCCGGGATCTAACTTGGGTCACTGGGCTTGATGACAAGCACGTATACCCACTGAGTCATCGCAAACTGTGTTTTCGTGTGACTAAATGACTGCCTTCTCAATACGAGTCATCCAGCATCTCCTGTGACACACCTGCCCACCAACTGAGCTGCCGTGGTTTGCCTTTTCCTCTGTTAGAGCTCTTCATGTCTGCTGGGTGGGAATCATTGCTGGTCGTATGTGCTGCTGGTAACTTCTCTCTGGTTTGTGTATTTCCTCATTTAGAGTAAAAGGCTTTAATTTTGACATCGTCAGTGTCTCTTTTTCTTCCCTCTCCTTCTCCTCCTCTTTCTTCTGAGAGGGAGTCTCAGGCTGGCCTTGAACTCACTAGATAGCCAAGGATGACCTTGAATTTCTCATTCCCTTGTTTCCCAGGCTGAGGATTGCAGGGAGCACTACCACATCTGTCTGGTGCATGCAGTCCTGGAGGTTGAACTCTGGGCTGTTTGCATTCTAGACCAGCACTGAGCCAAGAAATCCTGAGGAGAGAGAGATTTCCTCTGCTTTCTTCTAAAAGTTAGAGTTTTGTACTTTATACATTTTTTTAAAAAACTTAAATCCAATAAAATAAGAAACTTGAGAGTATAAACATCACACACAAAAATTTTATACTTGATTTATTAATAATTAATTTTTTATATATGATGTGAGGCTTAAGGTCAAGGTTCACTTTTTAGTCTACGAATAAGTCATTATTCAGCATCCTCATTGAAAAGACTACCCCAGCTGAAGCAGGAATCATTTCTCAAGTTTGTAAACGAACTGAGGATGATGCTGATCTGCTCAGTGATATTTCTTGAAGAGATTTTATAGAGCTGGAGTTAGATCTTGCTAGTGTGTGGGGGTGTTTGCCTGGGCTTGAGAAGTCTTTGGGGGAAATGTGACCTATAGATTCTCTCCTTCTAATAGATCTGGGGTGGTATAACTTTTCCAGAGTAGATGGAGTTTTAGCAATTGGTGGATTTTGCAGAATTAACTAGTCCTTTTCATTTCAGCTGTTTGGTCCTTACCTGTGGGCTTGTTCTATATCTCCAAGAACATTCTTTATCCTTTATCTATAATGTTTCTTTTAGTCCTGAGATTGATATTTTATTATCTTTTTTGTCACTTTTACTAGAGGTTTATAACTTTATTAATTTTCCCCCCAAAGAACCAGTTTCTGGCTTCATTGATTTTATCCTTTTCACTTATTTTGTTCATTTTCAATGTTGCTCACTTCTGTTCTTTATTGTCCTGGTTTTGCTGTCTTTGGATTTATCCTGTATTAGTGTTCATTTTAAATGTCACTGACTTCTGCTCTTTATTTTCCTGGCTTCGCTGTCTTCGGACTTATTCTGCATTCATTGTCCTCATTTCACAAAGCAGAAGGCTGTCCTGTTTCTTTATAACGTTAGCCACATCTCAAAAACTTTAACACTATATTCTGTGTTCATTCCAAACTGCCCTGACTCTCCCTGAGGAAGATTTTTTCCCACCAACCACTCATCTCTCAGTTATGTTCTATCAGGGACGGTAATCCATATGATGTTGACTTTTTCCATGTTGGATTTCTTTTTTATAATTCAGGGTAATTGCTCTACATGTCCGAGAAAGAGTGCATTCCATCCACATAGAATGGTCTATAAAGCTGGCTATCACAGCTGTTTTTTCCTTCCTGAGAGAGGAATGCAGAGGTCTCTACTACAGCGGCAGACTGTCTGCTTCTGCTTTTAGTTCTGGTGGGGTTGTTTCCTGTTAAGATTTTATTATTTTGATTTTGTTTTCAAGTAGGGTTGCACTACTATATATAGCCCAGGCTGGCTTCAAACTAGTGATCTCCTGTCTCAGACTCCCAGAGCTAGGATTGCCAGCTTGTGCTACCATGCCAGGCTTCGTTCTGTTAGGTTTAAAGTTCTGTTACTAGACGGGCTCATGTTTAGGATTCTAAATGTGCTTTGGAAAGTGATCCTTTAATGAATGTGAATCATGACTTTTAAGCACTGATAATTTTCTTTGTTCAGAAGTCTATTCTGTTTGAAGTTAAAACAGCAACCTTTCGAGTTCATCTTCTACCACAACCTTCCTTTTTTAAAACTATCTTTTAAAGTTTATGTATACATTTGCCCACATGTAACACAGATGTAAACCCCAATGTGCATGCGTGCCTAGTGTCTGTGGAGACTAAACAAGGGTGTTGGATCTCCTGGAACTGAAGTTACAGGCAGTTTTGAGTCATTGTGTGGGTACTGGGGACCAAGCCTGGGTCCTCTGCAAGAGCAGCAGCAAGTGCTCGTAATCACTGAGCCATCTCTCTAGCCCTCATCCACCTGTTTACCTACATATAATACTATTTAAGTTTTTAGTAGACACAGAGGGTCTGGACTTTATCTCTTTTCTCTCCAGTGTGACACTTGCAACCTCACTCAGACACTCCTGTAGGATGGGAGATGTTCTCAGTGGCAAAGGGGCCAAGACTGGTCTTATATCTATCTTATATCTAGTTTCTGTTCCCTACTAACTAGGATCTGATACATTTTCACTATCTTCAGATTTCCAGTGCCTTCAAAGTGTAATTTTCATAACTTATCAAGTTTTTTGGTCCTTCTCTGTGGATAGTTTATTCAAATTAACACATCTGTCACCCATTTCTCTACTCCAGCCCCCCTACCATATACAAACTTGCTGTGAATAGTATCCAGGGTCATTCAGCATGTAGATGAAGGGTGAGGGTTTAACTCTGTGCTCTTAGCCCCTATCACTATCAATTAAGACATACCACCCCAAGGCACACTGAAATTTACCTGCCTTGTAACAGGGCTTTCCTTGGATCAGGGAGTGTGTATAAGACAAGGAAAATGGAATGTGTAAAGAGACTCTCATTTTGAAAGTAAGCCTTCCAGGTAAGATCACTGAACCCTGGCTTCTCAGGCTAGGTAGAGCACATCTTCCTGGCCAGAACACAGCTCCTCCCAGCGTATATGTCACTGGATTTTACTATTAAGATGACCTTCTTCCAGTGGTAACAAATCTCCAAAAGTATGAAGGTATTCACCAAAAAACATGATAATGAGAAAAATTGATTTACATATCCTTTTCATGAGTGTAGCATGATGGAGAACCAAATTATTTTATGATCAACTCTTTCTTGCCAAGTGATGAGGAATTAAACCTTAAGTTTGTTCCAATGACTCCTTTAACCTTCTAAGTATCATAAAAAATCAATAGTGCTGAATAGGTTTACAGACATCTGTGGGGATAGGTGCAGGCAGTCTCAGGAGCAGATGAAGAGTACCATGATCCAAGTGACAACTGAGAATCAGGTGGTCTCAGAATCCCACCCACCTCCCCATGCAAAGCAGGGTTCAGAGAGCGGAAGGGTCACTAGGCAGTACTGAGTAGGAAGGGCCCAGAGCCCATCAGCACACAATCACCTGAGTGGTGAAGACAATAGGGCCAGCTCAAGCCAATGCTGCCTGGTGGCTGATCCAGAAGAAAACAGGTAGAAATGGTAACATGGTCCTGTCGCCTGCCCTGAGCTTTGGGGTGACAGGATGGGGCGGCAGCCCCTTGCACAATGCCAGGTACCCTACATATTCTAGTGCAGGGCTGCACAGAGGGAAGCTTCTAGGTTGCTACAGAGGGGGGTCTGGGCTCTGTGTACTCCTACCTTGGTTGGCTTCTGGCTGCAAAGAGCTTAGAGGAAGTGGGGGTGATGATTCAGAAGTGTCTGTTGCTGGGTGTTCAGCCACTGGACAGATGATAAACCATCTCTTCCCCGTGTGCAAGACTGAGAAACAGAGAATAAAGAAGCGCTGAGAGGGATCCAGTACCTCTAGGCCAGGGGACCCTACTACTGTAGCAGACCCCATCAGGAGCTCTAGGAAGTGCATTCCACCTGTGGAGTTTTCTCCAGAAGGAGTAGGCAGGGGGTTCAAGCTCTCATTTATAAGCCTGAACGGCTTCATTCCATGACTCAGGTGACCCTCCAAGCCCCTTAACAATGAGGCCTTAGGGAAGGGCTTCCATCTGCTCCTCTCAACCAGAAGGGCGTAGGGTGGATACCCAGAGCAATGGGGCTCACTGGCAGCTGCAGACTCTCAGAAGAGCCTTATTCAGTTCTTGGAGTGCCTGTAGCATCCCAAGATGGCAGCTAGTGGGACAGGGTAGTGATTACCACTCCCACAATTCCGGTGCAGTGGCCAAAGTCCTTGTTGTTATGCTCAACAGGGACCTTCAGTCAAATGCCTGCTTCAGAGCAAGAGGATGCAAGGCTGGCTACTCAGCCAGGTACAGCTGTCGGAATAGGCTTACCATTCTGCTGATAGACAGGGGCGTTGGCTTGGGACTGTCCATTCTCCTGCATGAGGGAAAGGGATTGCAGGTCAGCAGCCTCACTGAGAGCTTTTTTTCTGAGCCTCCTACCTGCTGCATCTCCCAGCATGCCCTGGGGACCTGGGCTCTCACCTCCCCCATGGCCAGACCACAGGTACCCAGGTGTGGAGGGCTGGTCCCTGTATCAGAGCCATGATCAGCATCTGTGTCCTCGCTGAGCATGTCTTCCGCCTTGTCCATGACATCCTTCATCTGTTCGATGAATGTCTCTCGCTCAGCAGGCAGGATGAAGTCATGCTCTACCTGCAAAGGGACATGGGACTGCTGGTGACAACCTTCCATAGATTATGGGTGTATGGGGGCTCTAACAGGGATATACATACTCTATCCTGCCCTAGATCCCAAAGAAAGTCATGACAAAGTTTGTGTCTCCTGGTCAGGGCTGGACAGCCAAGGGAGAAAGTTAATGGCCCTAGAGACACAGGAATGAGGTTGAGGCTGAAAACGCTACTCCACACAACCAGATAGCCCCATGTGGACTACTTTCTTGGAGCAAAAGCTGGTCACGGAACCTCAGGCTAGCCCAACAATCTCCAAGAAAGATAGGTGCACTACTACTGGGTCTAAGGGAGAAGGCCTAATTGGAACACAGCACTAGACAATGAGCCACAACTATTATTTTAAGACAGGGTCTCAACTGAGTAGCTTTGGCTGTCCTGGAACTTACTATGTAGACCAGACTGGCCTCAATACCCTGCCTCTGTTTCCTAAGTGCTGAGATTAAAGGCACGTACCACCATGACTGGTTCCCCAGAAATCTTTCCAATTCACCTTCACAAGTCATCTTCACAGAACTCTTGCCCTAGAGTCACATGGCTCTTCTAAATGCTAAGTCCAGACAGATCTTTCGAAGTTGGCCAAGCTGGACTAAGGTGAACTGGCACTCTAGGTAGATGCCTGGGTCCTAGCCTTGCTGCTGTTCCACTAAGAACTATTAGCTGTTTCCAGCTAATAGTCTTGGACCTTGGTGGCCAAGTACAGGGCTGTCCAGCCTCCATTCATGTCAGAACTGTCTTCCTGGTAGGCCAGGACTGAGTCCAGGAACCTACCATTCTGGAATGCCTCCACTGGCTGGCTCCTCCACTGGCTGGCTCCTCATAACTGTCTTCCACCCATCACCCAGCAGTGGGAACAACAGAACAGCCCAGGTCTGGGGTGTAGGGTGATGAGAAGGCTTGCATCATAGCCTGGATAATAGGGCTTCTGGACTGGGTTCACCAAAATACAGTCACTGTCCTTACTTAATGCACCTGTGGGTGACCTTGTGTCTTAGCTACCTCAGGAAAATTCGGTATGATTTAGTCTCCCGGTACAAAGAGCTCTGGAAGAGGAGTCAGCTGTCTTCCTTCCCAGGGGTCTCCGGTACCTGCCCTTTCTAGCCACAGCATCTCTTCCCATTCCTGCAAATGTGTAGCCTCACACATGCCTGGACCATTCATCTTCTGTGGGTGGGCCTGTAGCGCCTATAACAAGATGGCTGAAGAGCAGGGTTCCTCCAGTCACCTAGACAACACCCTCAGGAGCACGGCTACTCGCACAGAAAGTGTGGCTTGCAGTCTGCATGTGCAGAACTGCCTGAGCATAGAGTGCAGCGGCTGCAGTCAGAGCACTTAGGTGTGACACAGGATGAGGCATGCAAGAGCATGTGAAGTGTTCTAAATCTGTGCAAAACTAAATGAAAGTCCCCAGCATGCTCCCTGTAGCTTCCTGAGAGGGATACATTTCTTTTTTAAAAAAGAAATTAAAGAGATCAAAAATAAATTTGAAAATAAAATAGAGAAAAACCTAAAATTTCAGGGTTCAAGTATAAATTTAAATCAAAGTAGTTATTTCAAACATATGGTTTCCTCTTTACAGTGGTCTGCCAGGGTAATGAGCCCACAACCCAAGCAAAGGAGCATCCCTCATGTGGTAAGGTGGTCCCAGATGGGGCAATGTTTGTCTGAATAACACCTGTGATGATTAATATTATTGAATCAAAGGACCTGGAATCACCTAGCAGACAAACCTCTGAGCATGTTTATAATGGAGTTCCTACCTTAGGTTCACTGAGTGGGAAGACTCATCCTAAATGTGGGAGGCACTTTCCAGGGACTGGAGTTGCAGACTGAATACAAAGGAAAAAGCTGGCTGGGCACCAGCATTCATCTCTTTTTGCTTCCTGACTGTGGGTGCAATGTGGCCAGCTCCCATTGCCGTGACCTTCCCCACAGTGCCGTGAGCTAAATGAAACATTTCCTCCTGGCTTTTGCCAGTCACAGCCATGACACAAGTAACAAACACAGTACCCCAGTCCACCACCTACACCTGTGCTTCCCTTGGAGCCTCCTGAGGCCTCTAACCCTGAAGCAGGGAGGCAGCAAGGCAGAGAGCCATCAGGAAACAGGGACTGTGCATGGACCGTCAATGCACACACATCCTGCTTAGCTGGAGAAAAGCTTTCAGATAACTTGACTTTAAAATATTTGATTCAATCCTCTTGCCAGTTCATAAGAGAAAACACAATAGAACTAGAGAAGGAAGGGTCAGGGTATCCAGAAGAGCTGAGATCAAAAAGATGCAGTTTATAAAGCTCAACAAAATAATAACTGGCTGAGAAATTGTGTAGAGGCTTTGCCTGTGTGTGTATGCTGGAGAAGACATGCAGGCACAAACACACACACACACACGAGGGGGGGAGGGGGGGAAGG